>VZDJ01000426.1:11991419-12162310 GCA_008694505.1 Cyanoderma ruficeps
CCCCCGCTATGGTCCCTCCGGGCAAAAGCGAGCAAGCACCCGAGCAAGCACCATGGCATGGCCGGACCAATCGTCCAGCTGCTCCACATGGAGTGCATAATCCACAAGTCCTGACCGCCTTGCCTTCCATGGGGCACTTGTCTGCATCTCTCTCACCCCATCACCATTTTTCACAAAGCTTTTAGGAAGGTGATAGCATTACAATTCCTCCAACTTTAAAATGGAATTGCAATTACTGCTTGGTTTGCAAGTGTGCATGTGTGGGCAGGGATTGTCACAGTATATTCACCTAAGATTGTTTCTTTCACAATTTAGTCTAAAAACCTCTCCTGTGTGCAATCCCTGGAGACTTCTTTGCATTAAGAAGTAACATTTCCCTCCCAGAGCCTACAGATGAAATGCAGAACAAAAGAGATCTAAAAGCACTGGGCTCCTGAAATTACAGCATCGTGTATCTTCCTATGCAGCACATTCAGATGAAGGAAACAAAAAAGGAAGCCACTCTCCCAGTGAACACAAAAACATCTCAAATTAGGTACAGAGAAACTGGCAGTGTAGCAAACCTCTGAGCTGGAGCAGACCTAAGACACTGTGGCAAATAGCAGAGGAGAGGGACAGTTAAATCTTAAAACCCTGCCAAAGCACCATTTGGTTTTTTTGTTTTGTTTCTCACAGTTCTTTTGTAAATATAGGCAACATTTTCAGTTAAAGTTCTAGACAGTTGCAGTCCTAAAATTCAGTTCTACTTGCTCCTTCCTTCTGCACATCGCTCAGCCCAAGTACAAAGGGATTAAACCTCAAACTCCCTTGAGCTAGTCAGTGATACAAACCTTTTAAGAGTATGGGTTTTACAGCCAGATTAAGCCAACCTCAAAAATCACTGTACCCGCAAAGTAAATCACTCTGGTTTTTTGCCTCTCTGGTTCCCAAGTGCACATCCCTGCTTCACCTCTTGCATGCACGGCAGGGATCACAGAAGAAAACTGCAAGTCAGATCAGCTTGCTGATCCTCCTGGAAACTAATCCCTCAAAAAGGAAGAAGGATTAGATTCATGAACAAAGGTGGTCACTACAGGCCACGTAATCCCTAATACCTGTATGTGGGAGAGTGCATGACCGCATGGTTGGAGTCAGGGAGAAGGCAGGGCTTCTCTTTCCATGAAGGCAGTTTACCATCAGCTTAAACTAACCGCAGCAATGAGAAATTTGCTGACAAGACTTCTCCTCAGAAACTACCAGTCCTTGACCTTCATATATATTTCAGAGCCTTTTACACAGGCATCTAAAACAATGCTGTAGGAGTCAGAATTTTTACTCCCTTGAAGAACTGATCATCAGAAACATCAAGTAATCATCTGAAGCAGCAGAAGAAAGTCATGGCGTCACCACATTTCATGGCTTCCCCTCTTAACGCCAAAATATCTTCAGTACTGTATGGCCCAACCAGATGCAGGTGACCCAACCAGATGCAGGTGATGGCTCATACTTGGCTCTTTTCTCCCTCAGAAGCAAGAAGCCACGCAAGTCTGCTGCTACTTTACCAGAGACTGGAACTCCTTAAGAGAGTTCTCATGAGCAAAGTGATGCTCTAAGGATAGTAGCAAAGAAACCAAGCTGTCATGCTTAGTCCCTTAACTATGTCCAGGGCTGTGAGAATCCAGGAGGGAAAAGGCATTCTCATCAATTAAATCTATCTACACTTGGTAGCTATTTTTCAGATCAGTAACTGGAGAAGAGCTACAAAAACAAATTCTAATACCTTTCTCCCCAGGTTTTCCCATTGCAAAAGCACTGCTCTTAGCTACAGACACATCTACCACTGTCACAAACAGATGTCACAGATTTGACAAGACCAACTGCAGAACACTGATTATGGGGAGAATGTCGATGGTAGGATGAAGCATGTAGAAGACTTCACTAGTAGGCATACTAAAAGTATGCATAACTTTTCTTTCACACTAAGAATGTGGACAAAAAGTCCTCAAAAACTAATCTTGAAAGAGCATATATTGCTTTCCCTTACAGGGAGAGGAAAGAACAAAACAAATCTCATATAGTAGTCACATTGCTTAATGCATTACAAAAAAGCACCTAAATTATGATCACAGAAGATAAGGTTGTGTGTACACAAAACATCTGCTTTTGCAGCTATATTATACATAGTTATATATGAACATGACCAAAACTGAAACATAACAGACATCTAAACTTTCTAGGCAACTACTGACACCAATGGAGATTTTGCAGCTCTAAAACTGACACCAAAAGGAAGAAAGGTCTAGGAGCATTCCTGAATTTGCAGCGTATCTTCTTAGTGCCAAAAACAAAGTCCTGAGGCACCAACACTACCACCTGTAGTTTAAAAATGTTTGTATCAAGATGGAGCTTGTAATCCTCCTGGGTGAAAAACTGCACCTCTCAAATCCCATCCCATGTAAAGACAGCATTGCATCAGTCAGAGTCTATTGAAAGATAGCACTGTTGCTGGAGAATTACTTGTGGCTTTGAAGCAGCAGCAGAGAAAGAAAGGAAAAAAAAAAGGATACTGTAATTTCACATAGATGTACGTGGTGCATGAGAAAGCTGTTATCAGCTGCACAGAAAGACACTGTACAGATTTTGGACAGAGGATTGAACACATGCAAATCACAGACTGAATTCTGTCCCCCACTGCTCTTCAATCAGGTCAGGAAGATGAGAGAAAAAGACCAAAATTTGCTCCCTTCAGAAAACAGTCAAAAATCTCCTGGGGGAAGAAACAAGAAGGAAGAAAGAAAGAAAAAGTATTCTTCTGCTGCTGTTACTGAAGCCAAAATGGCCATGAATGAAAATCTCCAAAACTTCAAATCTCTACTATGCAAAGAGAACATAAAAGCATAGAGTCCCACACTTCGACAACAGGCAATTCCGGCTCTCCTGCATCCTGGAAGGCACGTATTACAACCAGGTTTAGCTTCCCAACTGACTACATGTAGGCCTCACCATTAACGAGTCCCAGTCTGCCACTCTTCGTATTTACTTCTGGAGGGGCTGGATGCCTTTGCCACAGCAAAAACACATTTGCAAGCCCTGTGTGCTAACCAGGAAGCGCAGCCCTAGACTTTCTCTCTGTTGCTGCATGAAGGCTTCGCACCTTTGCACCTTCATGTCTCCCACTCATCCAACTTTAAAAGCAATATGAAGAAGCTTGCGTTCCCTCTCTCCTCCACTGACAGGGAATAGTACATCTCTTCTCCATTCCTGCCTGTACAAAGGACAAAACAGATGACTTTATCCTTTGTTCCCTTCCTTCTAGCCTTTTTGATTCAATAGCCAGTCAATGCTCATGAAATTTGTGATTTAGGCTTTCCTGAGGTTTGTTTTTCTCCTCTTTCTCCACTGAATCACTCTGCTCTGTGCTGCAGAGAAGCCACAGCGAGCAGTATTGTAGACACCACTTCAGACGTACCAGCACACTCCATTGCTCCAGGCATAGGTGCTAAAGTGGGAAAAAGAAGTACAACACATCCTTCTTCCCACATTACCCAACACAACCACACATCCTGCAAACTGCAGTCAGTGACTCTCAAAGACTTTGCCTTTGGCTGAGGGGATAGCCAGATAAGCTTTCCTTTGCCCAGGAGAAAGATGCACCACTTTGGCATCCAGCATTTGCTCTGGCCTGAAAGGACTGGGTTTCTCTCTGGAAGGGAGCTCTGTTTTCTCCAGCATCTGTCAGACCCTGAGGACCCCTTAGCACTTATCAAATACTAGTACCAGAGGGCTGTAACAGCGCAGGACTAAAAAAAGCCCTTGTTACTTTGTACTCCATCACTTACATATTGCTTCTACTACAGAAATCAGTTTTTGAGGAAAATTATTGGTCACAATTCTGATTATTACACGTATTTTGCTCATCAGTTATACCAGTTTTCAAGTATCAGGGCAATTACTAAAGGAAAAGTCAAAATCCAGAAGGAGATTCTGAACAATGAGGACCAGACAAAGAAAGAGCCGATTTACATGATCCAATTAGAGGTGAAAAAACACTCCTCTATGCAGCCAGAAGGAGGACCTGAAACTCCATCCCCCTGTCAACTGGGACCAGAGAGCCCTTGGGTCAAAGGAAGCTTCCCCAAAGACCAGCCACCTGCTGTAATTGCTTAAAAAAGAAAATACAGAGGAACAAAGCAGAGGATCAACATAATGAAGATGGTGCCAAACATACATTCAGAAGTTCTTGTTAAAAGAAGCGATAACCTCTTTTTAAAAGTATAAAAGTATAAAATGTGTCTTCAACAGCTTTTATGAGTTGTGATAATGTGAACAGTAGAGACTTTTTAAATGTTTAACAAAAAAATTATTCAGATTACTAAGAGTAACATCATAGGCAAAAGGGAAATGGCTTCTTTTAGAATAATAAAATAATTCCTCTCAGAAATTGTAAAACATGATCTTTTTCTAGCACAATCACCCCTGAAAGCTCAGGATACAGAAGTAAGGAGAACCTCAAATGGTGTGTGAAACATCGGGATGTGGTTTGCAGAGAAATCCACTCCACCAGGACAAAATACAGATAGGACACAATACCAGGTAATGCACGTGGAGAACTGGGACAAGAAGATCAGGATCAGAGAGCCCAGGCAGGCTTCAGCACGGCTGCAAGGCAGAGACAGATAAAAACACAAACCTGCCAACAACCCTTTGAGCAGCGAAGGAGCCGGCGCCCACCTAGGCTGCAGATGGAAGGGCTTCAGGGCAACTCAGGCTCACCGACCTGCAGCTACCCAGTTCCAGGGGCCGCCCCCCACCCCCTCCAGCCCGGAATACACAGGGTGCCCCTGGGGCAGGCGCAGCAATGAATTCATCAGCGGGCGCTGGCAGGGTGCCTCGACACGGGAATTCAATAGGAACAGCAGGCCGAGGAGGAGTGAATAATTCAGGCGCTCCGCTCGCTCACACCATGCCGAGGAAAGATGAAGCCTGCCCGCATCGCCTGGAGCCGCTCCGCGCACTCCCGTCCGGGGTCAGGACCGAAGGCGGTGCGCGAGCGGCACCCGGCTGGACGAGCCCCGCCGTGCCCGGGAGAGCCGCCGGCTCGGCGAGCCGTGCCACGCTGGCAGCAGCCCGGCCTGCCCTCGCCACCAGCGGGAGCAGAGCGCCGGCACACTACACAGCACAGCTTGTTCCCCTCGCGCACACAGCTCCCTGTGTCCCGCCGGGAAGCAAAAGCCACCGGCAGCGTCATGTGCTCTCCATCAGCCCGGCTCCCAAAGCTTAAAGCAGGAGTGGTTGAAGGCTATTCTCCTGCAGCCACTCCTCTGTCCCTGTAGACGTTTGTGATAGACTAGTCTATCAAAAATAGGAAAAGCTGCGGGGAGGGGAAAAGAGGGGTAAGGCAAGACAGTGATGGGGATATGAAAAATGTTAACCTTCAAAGCAATAGTGTTGCAATACTGCATCACACAGCAGAGGACACAGCTTTTGAAAAAAATCCTCTGTGCCAGTCAGTCCATGTCTGGCCATGTCTAATGATGACCTGGAGCACACAGAAACACCGGGGACAGTTTTCATCTACTCTGTGCAGACTGAGAACAGACAATGATTACAACTCAACACACTCCAGAAACAAAAATTTCTTCTTGCCACTATTAGAATGGGAAAACTTCAAGAAGTGCAAAAGTATCTCTGGATTTCTTTTCTCCCTATTCCACAGAGAGACATCTAATGTTGAAGCTGTTCTGCCAGACCTCAAATCCTGAGGCCAGAACAGACCTGGCAGGTCAGGCCTAGGTGCTCTCATTTTTCAATTATGCATCTCCTAGCACATGCTGCAACACGTAATGTGCATACTCCCTCCTCCTCCAGCCCAGCAGCCAGTTTTGCCTCAAGACAAGGTAGCCTGCATTATCGTACTGGCCAGGACAAAAGCATTCCAGATCGGCCAGGGCATGAACAAACAGCAGTTCCTGAGGCCAACGGCAAGATGCAGAGTCTGACCGCTGCTGCTAGCAGCACTGAATCAGTCTTCACCATGAGGAGGAGTTCTCCCCATCGTTTCTGCTCTCAAGGACTTTCCAACCAAGTCGGGACCATACACTTTACACAGCAGCCAGCAGTACCAGCTGTACTTCCTAGCGAGCTGTACTTCCTAGCGAGCTTACTTTTCAGGCATCGTGCTACAGCTCACAGTCACACTGTCTGCAATGGCACTGTACAAGGCTAAGCAGATGGAGGTAGCTTAGCTCCACTGTGCTCAGTAGGAGCCCAGAGAGGGAAAAAAATATCTCATTTGATACTTATTCCTTTTCCTGCACAGCAGACCAACAGGGCAAAGCATCTTAAGCACAGATGTCTGTCCCATTACAGATCTCCCTGGGGCCTGGCAGGACTTAGACTGTAGCTCAGCAAACAAAGAATCCCAGACAGAACACGAAGTCTGGGCTCCAGAGGCAGCTTTTTTATCTTTACTGCATTTTTTATATTTTTAAAAAAATTTTGGCGCTCTGCTAACTGTCAGAAAGATAATACTTGGAATGTACAGGTCTGGGCCAAAAACTGCAGAAAGACCTTAACATCGGTATATTAGCTGAATACAAACTCAGTTCACAGTGTATTTAGATCGAGCCTTTTGACCTTCAGATCTTACTGTACAAACACCTGCAAACCAACCAATAGCTCTTCCTTCGTAAAATAGAGGTGGGATGAGAGAGAGATGGGAGAAGAGCATGAAGTCTGTGTCAGTCTAAATCCCTCATTCCTTTTAACAAACAGAAATTACTGCATCATTAGATTTAGTGGCAGTACTTAAAACCAAATCAGATTTGGCAAGAGGAAAATAAAGCTATTGACTCCTGACATTTGCAACTTCAAGTATATTAGACCAGTTCCTCCATTTATATTTAGTACACCAGTAAAGAAAGCAGCAGTCTCTAATTAAACAGACACAGCATAATCTTCGATGAGGGATCAAACGCACCAGAAATCTTTCCCTTCCTGGTGCCACGGCTCCCCGGGAAGCACGGCGCTCACACGCTGTGGAAACGACCCCAGCCGGGTGAGTCACCACAGCTATCCCCCAGCGGGCATGATCCAGAGGGCCTCTGGAAACAGCCGCTGGGAGATCTGCCGAAAGAGAGAAATTGACACAAGGTCCCAATTTTGCCTGCCCCAAGAAGATTGTTTTATTCTTCTCACTTTGTCTGGACCAGAAACCACCCCCCACCCCCAAGCCTCCAGGGACTTGTCACCCTATTGAAGGGGGTGACAGCCATCGTTTTAACTTCATTGATACCATCCATCATAGATTCTGTAAGCCAGAAAAAACTTACATGATGTGCCTTCTGATGTACAAAGAGAGTCTCCTGGAAGAGCTCCTGTGTAGCAAGGTCTCAGGCCATTGCTTAGCACAAGGGAAAGGGAAAGCAGAACAAATTGGAGGGGGCAGAGGGTTTCGATTTGGTAGGGCAGTGCTCTGTCAAACACTGCCAAAGCAGTTTTTGACACCCCCAAGATATACAACTCTCACCCACTTCTCCAACTCAAATCTTTCAAGGAATTTACTGATTTCCTACAAGCTCTGCACTATAAAACAATCCCAGCTCTTTTCATGTTTGCACTTGGCACAAACAGTGCTGCCATTGCTTGGACACATGCTGCCCAAATTTAGAGAATAAAGATGAAGGATGCAATTTCCCTTTAGCTTTACATTCATTATAAGAAGCACTTTTCTTAAGTGATCCTACTCGCTCCCAGAAAATTTGAGCTACTTTATATCATGACATTCAACCTACAGGAAACAGCAAAGTAAGAACTGAAGAGGAATATTCACAGAGAGGAAACAGCAGGAAAGGGACTAAATGAGCATCTCCAACACACACGAAGTTTTCCAGCTGTTTCACTTCCTGGGCCAGCTGAGAGTCACTGAGCAGCACTGTGCTGCGCCCAGCTGAAAGTGTAAAACTTAACCCCTGACAATCAAAGGAAGGGCGGGAATCTCTGGATGCACCTGCCCAGGAGGTGGAAATCCAGCATATCTGGCCAAACCTCATTGCAGGGTATCTCCTGCCTTTCTCTCCTCTGCTGCTTGCTCACTGTGACATCCAAGCTATCAGGCACACAACTCATCAGCATGCAGTCGCCTGTACCCCCCTTGCCCACAGCCTCCCCGTACACTCCCCAGCATGCAGCAGTAATTGCCTTTCCTATTAGCCCACAGCGACAACAGCTGCCATGGCAACCAGCAATGATTTTAATAAGTTTGGTCTATTTTCAAGGGCAGCACACGCATGCCGGCACATGAGCACGTTGCAGACACACGCCAAGGGGATGGAGGACCTGCCATCAAATACAAAGGCAGAGTTGAAAACACACTTGGATCAGAGAAACCATGGATAAGCAAACATTTACCCTCCTCCTCTGCAAGAGGAGCAGGTGTCCACTCACTTCTAAAGTAATGTGGATGTCAGAGAGGTTGACAGTGGCATGGTACTAAACATGCAAAAGACTCTCCTTGGGCACCTACAGATACTACCAGGTGACAGAAGTGACATGCGCCTGCACTGTGGGTATGTCGTGCCACATCGCCCCACACACTGCTGGTGTCAGCACTGCTTGAGATGAACACGGCCGGCACCGGACACCAGCTTGCCTCTTGGAAGGACAGCAGAGACAACACATACACCATAGTGGAGTCTTCTGGATTTAGAGATAAATTCTTCTCTTTGGCATTACTTATTTTCTATGAGATCATGAAAACAAACTCTGAGTCAAATGGAGTGCCAAGAGAAAGGATCACTTCTTCCAGAACCTATTTACCCCCAGCTTAGCCCTGAGGTATGATTTCACACCATGCTCCTCCCCAACACAGAGTCAGTACACAGAGGCTGTGCCCACTGTAAATACCCCACAAACAAAAGGACTGGTGCCCCACAGCAAAGGGGTGTCATCAGTCAGACCAATCTACACCACGCGGTCTAAAGCTGTCTAACCCAGTAGTACTGATACAACATTTGCAAATCATAAATTTAATACTACTGGGGTTTTTTTAAAAGCCTTTTGAAGGTTTAGCTTAATCAGCTGTCCGTCATCCACTCACCAGCTGCTACAAAGGGACAATTTCTGCTATGCAAACTGCAGCAGTATCTGTAAACTCCACATGAAAGACTTTGAAGAAACAGACAAGAGAAGCAAACATGACACAGTGAAGCCCAGAATTCCAAACTGGCTGCAAAGCTAAGCATATAGTATCACCCCAGTCTCACAAGCTATGCAGACTCATGGGAGCAGGCATTAAAAAAAAAAAAAAAAGATAAATCTGTAGCACCTTTTCCATCATATTTTGCACAAGCCTAAAGAAAATATGAAACATCTAACAACAGGATGCAGATCCATATATGCAATTCTTTTGAATTTTGAATTTTGGTGCTAGGGAAAGATGTAAAATGCTGCAAACTACCTTCTGCTAACAGAGAAAGCTGATGCAGAGCAAGGCAAGAGCAGTGTGCAGTTCACCATGTGCTCCAAAACAGCCTCCAAGGACCACCCTTTAGATGGAGGAGGAAGCAATAAAGGAGGCCACCTAGCTCAAACAAGGGGAGGAAAGATGGCCTACTGAACCCAGTGGTCTGAGATTTCTGCTCCTCTGCAGGTGACCTGGGGGACTTGTCTCATTTCTCTGTGCATCACCTCACACCACCACCTTTCTTCCTAACATGAATACTATGCAATTAGGATTTAAGAAGGGCTCAAATCCAGGATAACTGAGGCTAGGCTAAAGAATACAGGGATATTTAACTGCTAAAAACAAAGGATTAAATCAATGAACAGGAACCAAGAGTTCTGTTTTGATTCCTGTAATGCTATCTGGCTTGAATAAACTCTGCGTATACAATGGTCTTTGGCTAGCCCATACATGACAGAAAAAACCTCCTGCTACCTAGTGACTGAGCCACACGGGAAGCAGTGGACGAAAAAAGACTTCTGGGAACCTACACTGTTCTTTTCATCGGCCGCCTGAGCCGCGACTGTGAACCCCTCCCCCAAGCAGTAACACTATTTAATTTCTCTGTACATCCTCCCTTTCCAAGCAGCACATGAAAATGATGCTCCATCCTTGCCAGATTCATTGCTGCCCAGGGGTTTAAATACAGCAGCAATGAATTGACTGGTCTTGTTAATTTAATTCAGCTACATGGGAAATCTGTAAACAGAAGCACAAGCCATGACAATACTATCAGAGGGCTCTGAACATAGAACTGAAAAATTTGCTTTTGGTTATCACTGCTAAACATGCGGGGAAAAAGAAATATTTCTACTGGATATTTTACATTTTTACCGTTTAAGCACTTGCAGGTAAGAAGAAAGTTTCTACAGGCAACACTGCCTTTTCGACCCTGCCAATTGGCTACACACAACATGCTGAATTAGCATTTGACTAGACACACTTCCAGTAACTCCAATGCAAGGCTAATTTAACACATGTGGCCGTACCCTTTGAGTCACCAGGGAAGGCAGGACCACCTGCCCTGGCTCCACTGGGACAGGAAATGGGAGATGACTGATGACCACATCCCATCCTACCTTTCCATTGCAATCTTATTTTCACATTGCATTTGCACCTGTTCAAATGCAGCTTGTACAAATGCAACGGTAATTTTTTTCAAGCAACTTCATGAAGATGGTTGCCTCCACGAGGAGCATTATGCAATAACTGCCTGTATACAAGCACATTGTTCAGAGAGCAAAGCTAACCATCCAACAGACTCTGCACCCCAGGAAAATGCATACAAGACACAAAAATATTTACCTGCAAAGTAAAGTTGGGAAGCTCTCCCCTACTTAACGTGACTGTATTCATTATCAAAAATCCTGCCCCCCAAGTCACAGGCAGAGAAAGCCTTACAAGGGTAGGAATTCACCCATGGAAGAAGAACAATGACATATGCTTACTCCTGCCCAAGGGGTCCAGAGATTTAGGGATTATCTTCAAAATCTTATCCTAACAACAAAAATAAAAAATGCCAGTCCCAGAACCAAGCAGGCAGATCTACAGACCTCAGAATCTTTAATAGTAAACTTACAACATTTGAGGCATCAAGAAATTTGTGACACAGTAAAAGAAATTGCTTAAGAGAATGTACATCAAACGTGTACTTCAGACTAACCCTGAGGATCAAACAAAGCACTTGATATTACTGTGCCAGCAGGGCTGGTCAGTTTGTCCACTGTACTGCACCTTTTCCAGACTATATGCATCATCTCTTTATCAAGCACCAAATCCAAGAGAACCAACTTCACAGAATACCTTACAATAGATACGTGAGCCCAAGCACAGAGATTTCATGTTTATTTAAATACAAGCCTCATAAAAGAGCTTGCTAACCCCCTGTCAGCAACAGTGACCAGCTGATAGCAGGCATCTTGGAAGGTTTCAGAGCACAGGAGAATCAAGCACATCCCTCTCCTGCTAAATTTCCCAAGGATGTTCAGGGACAGGCACTACTTCAGGCAGACTGTCATCACATTCAAGTCACAGCCAGAGGGCTTCTAATTCTGAGGTAACATGACGATTCTCTCCAATCTGCCTTCAGATTCCATACATCTAGTGAAACCCAAGAGAAACAAGAACATGGGATGATCCAGATGTACCAAATACATTCCCCAACTACATATTAAAACATGCAGATTGGCTAGTCTTCCTCTGCACGTAGAGATGCCTCATCATTTTAGATGCTGGAAAGGATGAGAAAGGAGAACTGGGTCACCAAAGGTGAAAAATAGTGGCTGCTACAGAAAGGATGAAACAAATGCTATATCAAATACTGCACTGCAAAGCAAGCCAATACTTCTATCAAAACTCCAATGGAGCCACTAAACTCTGCCCCATGAAGCTACCAAGCCTATGAGCTACTCCTATGGTAAATGTCTGCAGTAATAATGACGTCCAAAAATTAAACAAATACCATGGTGGGGAGGAAAAAAGCAAAAACTATCTTCCTGTTTTCACTAGAAAGGTCATGCCTATTTAAGGAAACCTTCCCANATAGACAAGTATCAGTTGGTCAGACAATATTTACTCAAATACCAGTCAGCCTCACTCACCACATCCATCAAAACAGTAATGACGAGTCACAAGTGGGCACTGAGAGAAGAGATGGACAGATTGTATGCTGGTTTTGGCTTTCATAGAGTTAATCTTCTTCACAGTAGCTGTTATGGGGCTGTGTTTTGGATTTGTGCTGAAAACAACTGTTCATAACACAGGGGTGTTTTAGTTACTACTGAGCAGTGCTTACAGAGAGTCAAGGCCTTTTCTGCTTCACCCCAGCAGTGAGGAAGCTGAGCATGCGCAAGAAGCTGGGAGGGGACACAGCCAGGACAGCTGACCCCAACTGACCCAAGGGATATTCCATACCACATGGCATCATGGTCAACACAAAGCTGAGGGAAGAAAGAGAAAGGGGGGACATTCAGAGTGAAGTTTGTATTCACAAATGACCATTACACATGATGAAGCCCCACTTTCCCTGGGGATAGGAATGCCTGAATGCCTGCCTGCCCATGGGAAGTGGTGACTGAATTCCTTCTTTTCCTTTGCTTGCATGTGTGGCTTTTGCTTTACCTGTTAAACTGCCTTTATCTCAACCCACAAGTTTTTTTTACTTTTAGTCTTCTGATTCTCTCCCCCATCCCAGTGGGAAGGAGTGAGCAGCTGTGTGGGGCTTAGTTGCCAGGTAAGATTAAACCACAACAGATGGAAACACTATAGAGTGAAGTTCCACTGTAACCCTCTCTATCTGACAATCAAAATCCATAGTTGGTCCATTTCCTTTTACATTCTCACTCTCTACTCTGAAGTGTTCTCCAGCCCATGGTTGATATCTAACCAACACACTGACAGCACTGTTTCCAAATGCCACTATCACCTCCTGCTGACTCCATCCCACCATCGCAAACTACGGCCTTGTCTCCTCTGACTGTGACTCCGAAATCTCAGCTTAGCTCTCACAACATGAGGCACTTGGCATGTAGACCACCACTCTTAGGGAAATCTAACCAGCCCAGGAAGTCAGACTTCTCCAAAAAGTGCTTAAGTATAAAGGTCAGATAGGGAAAAACCTGCTAGATCCAGCGGGTGACACTAGCAGATGCCAGGTCTCCACTGGATTCATGTGAGCTTTGGAGAGGACACCAGCTTCATCTTCTCCCCTCACTTCAAGGCAATGGGAATTCCCATAAGACGTGCAGAGGCACAAAGAAGGCGTTGCCAGGTTGGTCTTTACCCCCTCTTTACAAAAATCAGTGGGATGAGGTGTTTATTCCTCCCCTACAGCTTCATACTACTTCTAGTGTTGTAGTCTAAAAATCCTAGCAGTAAGATCAGGCATTCAGCCCAAAACTAGGCTTGTTGTCTGGGGCTCTCTGAAGATGACAGAACCCCAGCCACATAACACAATTCTGCACACCCTCCTTTACTCAGCTAAGGAGAACAGACCTGAACATCCATGTAGAAGCAATAAAAAGCAGGCAGCGATGGGATGCATGAAGCACTCATTATTCAGCAAACAAAAAGGAGATACCTAGTCCATGATCAACTGCGTATTTTTCACCCAAGACACCTGTATCCAAGTGGCAGGATTCCTTTGGAGCTCTAATGTGTCACAAAGTCTCCTCAGCAAACATGCCTCTGTCCTCACTGACCCTACAAGCAACCACACTGAGACCTGTGTCCCAAGGAAATGGAGAGAGCTGCCAGTCCCCACTGAGAACCAGCACAGGGAATGGGTCAGGAGCTGGATCCTGCCTTTGCTGTCCACACAGCAGCTCTTTGCTTCTTAACAGACCAAAATATGCTTTTAACTCAAAAGGCAGTGTAGCTACATTCTCTCCTAAAACAGCAACTGCAAGAGTCAAGGACTGCAGATTAAAAAATAGCAATTACCCATGAAACTTCCAGTGTTTCCTCATGTGCAGGGATGTAACAATAAATCAGGATTATGTGCTACTTTTTCCTAATTCCTGCAAGCCTAAGAAGTGCTGTGCTCTGAGCAGTATAAACAGCTGCAGAAACCAAATGGTAGGTGGTTTTGTAGTTTAGGACAAGCAGCATCCATTCTACTTTAAAAGTTAGTTAGATTTCTTCCAAGTAAAATTTCACTATGATGCTGACCAATCTCCTTATATCCAAGCTATTCTGCTGGGTTTTAAGATAAAAACAACATCACTGTACATTTGCCCAACATGACACTCTTAACATATATATATATGCAGTGGAAGTTGTAGAGAGCTGTAGATCAAGGATTAAAACATCACCAAAACCCAACCTCAATAAAAAAGCCCCAGCTACAATCAAAATTACAAATAAAAATAAATTAGACTGTAAGTGTCAATCCTCTTTTGGCAAAACTGGTCTTATTACCAGGTACTTCAATCCTCCACTTCCACAGTAAGACACAGTACCTTTTCTACCTCTCAGAAAACTAGAAAATAAAATCATGAGTACCTGTGAAGCACTCACACTACAGTGGTGAGTAGTGTAGAAGTTACAATTAAAAATTAATAGGTCTGTATTCAGTGCAAGGTTTGTTATTTGCAGTATATTCAGTCTGGGGTCATATGTGAGATGAAAGAGAAGAAATGAAATATTGAACTGACCTTATACCCATTTTAACTGGTTACAAAACTCCCATTAAGTTTAATAGCGCCTCAGTGAGTACTATCCATTTGCTGCACTTGTGAAGATGAAGTCATCTCTAAAAACATAAAAGGTATGACCACATAATTATGACCTCACATGATGCCTTCTTGTCACACTCTCCTGCTGGGCAGTTACTGGCTATGAGTTCTGGCCCCTTCGATGCGGATGCACCACAAATTAAAGTCTCCCTAGTCAGCCTTCTGTGCACAAGCTCTCACCCCGGCACATTCTCTGTCTCCTCAAGCCTCTGCATGGAGGAGACTGCACTTGCAGTTCCAGACCACCCAGGACAAACATAACTCCAGCACCACCGCAGAGCTGCACATCTCTTCCTAAAACTAGAGCACTGAGAGCATTCTGCATTTCCACACACTTCAAATTACACTATTGGACAAAGCAAATAACAGGATGGGCAGGTGCTTCAGAAGCCAGCTGGATTCTCCTGCAGGCTGTCCAAGAGACAGATCTGCTGCTGCAAATCAGCAGTAGTGTTGCATACACTCTATTGTCTCAGTTTGCCCCATATTCAAATCATTCCTGAGGCCGCTATAACATAAATACCTGTCTCCCACCCTCATACATGCCACCAGCCCAAGGACATCTGCCCATACTATGCTGCCAGCCCCCACTTCCTTTGGAATGCCCCATAGCTCCTCTGCTGTAGCAACATCACAGCCTAGGCTTCCTTCCCTGAATGAACCTTTTGGATCTCCCCAGTCTGTGTGGCTGGTCCTACTCTTGGGAACAGAAGCAGCACCACTCAGAGAGAGGTCTTTAATCCCAGGGACCACCCCAGGTCACTCCAAAGCTGAGCTTCAAGAACTAGTGCCTATAAGCAAGGAGAAGCACCTACAAAACCTACTCCATCCGGGTCCAGCTTTGCTCCAAAGCTGCACAGGGCTTTTAACATGAAATAAGGGTAGGAAAGAGGCCTCTGATGGACCTGCTTTCCAGGACAGCAGAGTACAAAGGATAATGAAGAAGCCATTGCTTGCACTTCCCCTCATTTCTTCTTCCCACAAAAGGGAAGCAAAGACACAGAACAGTATAAAATCAAAGAGCCAGACAGAGATGGCTGAGAAGCAGGATCTCTCACAGGAACTGTTGGGAAGGACATGCTTGGGTACTCCGCCTGCAGATCTGGGGACCCAGGAAGAAGGTGCCCAGTCCTGCAGCTGGGCAGAGCCTGGCCTCTCCCCCACCCTGCTGCCTGAGGTCAGTGAGCAGGCTGGAGGAAAGGCAACCTTCCCACCCCTATCTGGGCAGGAGAACAGCAACCACAAACAGCAGATTATAGCACCAGGATCCCGGCTAGACCCTCCCCTCAGCCCACACAGCACTAAATCAAGGCTTTTTAGTAATGCCTTGGTGGGATTTTCTTCCTGGGCATTACCCTCAACAGTGACAACCACCCCAAATGTCTGCAAGAATCTCCTACAGAAATAGCAGTGGGAAAGCTGTGCAGAAAACCTCAGTTAAAAGCGCACAGTGCTCCAGTCCCTTGAAGAAACCTGAGCCGGATCCAGATCCCAAGGCCTCAAAGGACTCTGGGGAGCTTATTTTGATATTTGTGACACACAGAAAAGCCACATAAGGTTGATTCTTTAGCCTATTAAAAGAAATTTAGCTATGCACAGTCAGAAGGAAAAGGTGCTGACCTTATGAGGGTTTTTTCCTCCTTAAATGGTGCAGCTTCTTCTTGATCTCTATATTAATACCTACATTATTGCTGAGGCAATTATGAGCAGATAAAATCCAGTAATGTCATGCAAGAAAAGCAACAAGTGCTTCTATTCCATGTTCTTTGGAGCAAGCATCCAATCTTTCTGCACCACGAACTCTCCTAGACAAAAGCAAAAATTAGCAACAGCCCCAGTAATACATAGCCACTTCAAAAACATGCCAGCCTGAATCCCACAGTCCTATCCAAGAAGATCTCATTACCTCTTTCTAATCAGTGTGAACCACAAGTACCCTCTGCCCACACTCCAAAGGTTAGGAGCTGGCACAATGGTATAGCTGACTGAACATCAACGTCGAACCAAGTGAGCTGACAGAAACTGGCAAAGCTTCCTACTCTGCCCAAGCAGATGCTGGATCCAGCTCTAGTTCAGCTGATGCTGCTCATTAAATAAGGGGGCTTCTGTATACAACCTTCCTTTCTTTGTGGCCACTTAAATACCTCCTATCACTGCTAAGTAGTCGGAGTCCCACTTCCTTTGGTCCAGCAAGAGAGCTGATAGGGGTGGTTTAGATAGATGCCGTATGTATATGTGACAAGCCAAATGAGAGAGAGACTGGAATGGTTCACAAACACCCTGGAAATCTTCCAGAACCCAGGTTAGAAATCTAGAAAACTACGTGGCCTTTCTCAGCAAAGCTTTCCTGCAGGAAAGGTAGCCAGGCACAGCTCAGTGGGACAGCTTGGCAGAGCCCTGACAGGGAACACTGCAGGGTCCAATTGGTGGCGTGGTCCAGGACTAGTGAGGACTGTTTCATCCAGTCCCTGCCATAGTTGGACTTGGCTCCTACAAATACGTCTAATTCAACCTGGAAAAAATGAGATGCATGCAAGAAAGTGAAGCAGAGGGAGGGGGAAGCATGCTGGGGGAAATGTATACACATCTTTCAAACTGAATTTACAGAAGATTGCTGGCAAAATTAAATATACTGGAGAGCAAAGGGAGTTAAGGCCCAAAACGCAGTCAAGCAGTTCTAATCCCTAAACGTCGGGATTATCTCATGACAGCTACACTTGGGTGTCCACTCAATACCACTGTAAAATGTAGATCAACAGAATGCTTCAATGAACTGGAACTCGTTACCTCTAATTGCTTCTCTCACTTCTCTTCTGGATGTTCCTCTGATCCCTCAGCCACCACATTTCAACAGCAAACACACACAGAAGGTCAAGTAATATCAGAGATGGGCAAATTAAACAAGAGATTTCCAGACCACCAAAACATCTGCCCTTCTCTTCCACTTCATCCAAAAACTAAGGTTTGCGGAGTATCACAAGACAAGTCAGCAGCATAGAGTGACAGGTTTTAAAACATCTACAACTAATGTGATTCCTAACATTTTCCAGAGGGGCAGAGGTTTCTGTGCAGTCAACCAAACACTGCTAACGACAGGCCTTATTTTTCCAAGCTAACGGGGGTATGTCCTTCAGCAGCAGTTTCCAGGGGGCCACAGACCACACACAGAATCCTGTTCAGATCCATCTCAACTTCAGTTTCGCTTCCCCACCTCTAATGCAAACTAAGCAGTTGATTTATTTTATTTTATTTTATCTTATTTTATCTTATCTTATTTTACTGCTGCTTCCTTTGCATCTCATGTGTCCTGGTACTCCTGCTGCCACCAGCCTCACCGCAGCAGTGACTGAAAGGGCAGTCACAGTAAAGCACAAAGCCAGCACAGGAACACAGCTGCTAAACCTTCAGTGACCAGCACATCTTTGAGATAACCTTGAACACAGAAGTGCAAGCCCCCAGTGCAGAAGGGCAATGCAGGGGCCCTGCTTGCTGCATCACAGTTGACAGAGGGTACTGCACAGGATGTGCCTGGGAGCTGCTCCAAACTTAGCTAGGTGGGCAACCTTTCCAATGTCCAAGGGAGAGACCAGGCCTCCTAGAAAATACCAAAGCACTCGTGTTTCTAAACAGGAATTTGAAAGGAAAAATAAAAAGCTTATGTCTACAGCTGGCACACATATGCAGAAGGAAACCATCTCCAGTAGAGCCAGACCTCTGTTTGGCTTCCAACCTCACAAATGTGGCCATCACCTTTGAACACAAACCTCTGGAATCTACAGAGAAATACTGAGAGAGCTGGGAGGAGTACTAAAGCATGCAGAATACTTCACTTGGGCTTTCCATTTTCCTGAATATGGCAAGAAAAGAGCCAACATTAAAGCACTCTTAACAACTCTAAAATCCTAACTTTCAGTCTGTTTGCCAAAGGTTTTCTTTGAACTGGAGATTTTCTAAGTGTTCCCAGACTGTGTCAACCTAACTCATAGCATTCAAATATTAAAAAAAAAAAAAAACACCAAAGGGCAAAAGCAAACAGAGAAACAACAAACTTAAGAGGTGATTCTTTACATCTCATCACATCAGCAATACTCTGTCGAAACAGCATCCTAGGAAACCTCATCCTGGATCCAAGGCAGGAGTTGAAAGATTAGAACTTTATTTCTTTTACTATAATGTCTTCTGCCCCTGCATTGCTTTGCATCTTTTTACAAAGACAGCTATGCCATGAAAAATAAGAGAGAGGAAAAAGCTAACCTGATTACACAGCTTTTCCACAATTTACTGGAACTAGATGTTCTCTTCTGTAAGATTTAAAAATACAGTCTTCCAATGGGTCCCTCACAGCACAAAAGCTATTATTCACCAGCCCCTTCTCAATTACAATCCCAGTCAGCCCTCTTACTTGTAAACCCAAACCTATTTAGAAATTATCAGCAGACTGATTCCTTGCCATCCTCTGGAACACCAGAAACAGGCCACAGCTTGAACAAGGACACTGGTCATCACGAAGCGCCAGCTGTGTCCCCACTCTCCCCTTTCTATGGCACCCTGCAGTTCCAGGTTTCCAGTCATTGTGCTGGAAAGAAGTTAGGTTGGTAGAGGGTGTCACAGACCATCTTCTGGCTCACGATAGGATGAGAAACTGCGGACTTTCTTGTGGAGCAAAGACTTATCGTCTGTTACATCATCTTTTAGTCACAGGGGACTGATCTCAACACCACTAGTCATCTTTATGAACCCTGTGCGGACATGGCTGAATGACAACACAGAGTCACCACTCACTGCTGCCAGTAAAGGTTTATGTGGACTGGGCAAGGCACAGACCACAGCTGCATTGACTGTCTGTCCTGACCAGCTGGCCACACTCACGGTTGCAAGAAGAGCAATTCTCCCAAATACTCAGGGATACTGAGCACACAAGCCATTCAAAAAAGAGGAACAAGGATCAGCTCTGTTCACATCTTGCATCTAATTCCACCCATGTATTACCACCAGGTATGATTTTCATTTACTAACCAGCCTAGACCCCATTAAAAAGTTAAAAATTCAGCCTGGGAACTAAATGAGAGGTTGATTAACTCATTCAACCCCATGCAAAGCAAGGGGAAGATATTTTAGCAACCTTTTCAGCAGTGTAAACTGTCTGGTACACCTCTAGCACCTGGAAGGGGAAGACAAGAGCACCCTGGAATTACAGCCTTGTCTGCAGTTTGAAAGAGAAAGGGACACTTCCCAGCTAGCCACAACGTTTCTCATCTTTCATCACACAAGAAACAGAGGAGGAGAGAGATTGTTGCAAGGGTACTTTTTATTTCTTCTGTGCAGCATTCAGTATTTTCTGACAAGAAGCAAATACAGCTGCATCAACAACTGCATTTCAGTGCAGTTTCACAAGTGACTTAGGCTAATATAACTTTATTTTTTTTGCCTTCTCCCCTGTGTTATGCATTATTTTTACCCAGATCAGCAAGCTGATCCAAATGATTCAACCATCCAAGTCAGCAAACAGAGCACAAGGTAGTTTTTTGCTAGTATTTATACAGTCAAAAAGCAGCAGTACCTTTGGCACCCTTTACTTCCAAAGCGTACAAACCTATCCAAATACTTCCAGGTGACATTCCTGCCTGGTAGCATTTGACTTTTGCCATTTATGGAACAGAGGAAGCTAAAAACCAGCAGTTCCTGGTAGACCTTTTCCTCCCACGCCATGATTAACTGAAATATGTCCTAGAAGCAGATAGCAGCCATGATCCGATTTATCCCAATCCCAACTCAAGCTGCTTTACACCACCCTCCTAACAAGATCAGCAGTGGCCAAACACCATTTATCCGGCCTGATCAAAGATGGATTAGATAATGAAACCCTAACTGCATAAGCTGTCTGAGCATGCTGGCCTGAGACAGCAGAAAACAAGAAGCCCAGTAAATTTAAGGGCTACTCAAAGCTTTTAGGCACCCTCAGCCCCAAGGTCTTAATAACTAGCTACTGTTTTATCTTCCTATAGCCTAGTTTTGGTATTTCATGCTAACAGACCCCCAAAATATCTATTAGTTTTACAGCTATGTAAGTAATTTTTACAGCTAAATTATTTATTTCAGCATTACATGCTGTATTTATAGCCTGAGCCATTGGTAGGTACAGGTTATGCAAAGAAGTAATGGTGGTGGGCATAGCATTCCGTGATTCCTTGCTATCAGCCCAGAGAGACAAGGTCACCGAGTTTACACAGCAACAGCCCGTGGCTCTGGAACAGGAAGTAGAAAATTGACGGGATCTCCAGGAAAAACAAGGTACAACAGTTGCCGGTCTTATTTCCAGCTTTCAGAAAGCCTCTAGTACATATGAGAGGGAGAAAAAAAAACCATCAAAGAATAAGCTCTTTATTCCTCTTGTAAGCATTACGTACAGTTAGACATAGAGGATTTACTAAAAAGACGCTGTTATTCTAAAGTAAAGTACGTCAGAAGAAGGCACTATCTGAACAGGAATCCTCACGAAGGACAATCTTGTGTTTTGTCTCTTAAGTTAAAAGACACCGAACCTCCCAAACATTAAAGAACACATTTTTCCTAACTCTGATATTATTGGTATATTTGGCTTCAAATTTGGTACTTCTTGCTTGCAAACGTGAAGATTCTCCAAATACATAAACTACAGTCTTTAAAACCAAAAAAAAAGTCAAGGGAAACTTCTGGACATAGAATCATAGAATGGGTTTGGGTTAGCAAGGACCTTAAAGATCACCTAGTTCCAAATAATGGTACATATTTGTACATATATACATACACACATATACACGTTTATTTTCATCTTTTATAATAAAAGGATCTATATTTTCCATACATATACATATGGAAAGATTAAAATTACACTAAGAATGCCAAATAAGTACAATATGGGTGTCCTAATCTGAAGAACAGCTGCACTGACTACAGACACACTTAAAAATTCAGCTCTACTAGTTGCACCTCACCTAATTTCTCCACTATTTCCCACTATTTGGTACAGAAATAAACCCCAACTTTCTGCTAATGAATTCCACAATCAATCCCTAGTATCGTGACCACCAGCATTACACACTGCTTCACACACACACACTGTTGCAGCCCCATGGCTGAACGCTGCAATCTTACTATCTTGTATTATTCATTGAACAGACAAGAAGACACTTTTCAATGTAAATATAGGGAGGCGTCTTTTATCTGTAGAGAAATTGTACTTCTATGCAATTAAAAGCATAAACAAAAAAATCAGACTTTTGCTAAACCAGCCCAAGTCGCTTCCTGGTAAATCAATTTTCAGTTGATTTACCCAGGTTTATATCAACAACAACCAGTTAAACCACTACATGCAGGGTAAACTGGTGCATCTTCTGTAACTACACAGGATCTCTGCCTCAGTTCCACTCTGAAGAGCTGGAAGAATTTCATGCCACCATGCTTGTGTACTCATTCGTAACTCCTAGCAAAGACATACCATATAAACACACCACTGATGCTGAGCATCTTTCTCCTTGCTTGTACACATTGCCTGAGTCATATTTGACACCTACGTGTGGGAGAATACACTGCTTCAAGGGATAAAAGAGCACGATTTTCGCTGGCCCTTAGGAGAGCACAAGCAGCAGTACTTGGGTATTGGGTATGAAGCTCCAGCAAGGGCTCAAGCCACGCCATCACACTTGGGAAAACACAATGCTGTGGGGCGTTGAGACCACCATGAAAGGCTGAACATCAGACAGAACCACAAACAAAACCTTCCTACTGCAAGCTGGTTAAAAAATAAATAATTCTTGAGCAGGAAAACGGGGGACAGCCTAGAAAATATAAAGGGAAGAGTGTTGGCCAGCATTTGGCATCTTGATAAGACGCACCATGGAGAGAATAGGATGCTCCCTTGGGAAAGCCAGGAGTGCTTACCAACCCCAGAAAAGGTGAGAAGAGAAACAAGTTCAGATGAATAAATCACGCTGCTTCCAAAGGACTCTGATATACTCATCACAAGAGACAGAAGCAGAAAAGGCCAGCGCAACGACCATAATAAAACCACCCTCCACAACACCCAGACAAAGGGAGGCAGAAACACCTTGGAAGCATCACCCCTCAAACACAAAGGCCAATGCACCTGAAACAAGCTGTTCTGGGGACGATCAAACCGCGCTGGCAGGAGACGACAGAAACGTGGGGTTCTGAACCAACCTGGAAAATGCCCCACCACCCTGCTTCTCCCCCTTCCCAGGCAACACCTGAGATTTCTCCCGGTGCTGTACAAGCCCCAAGCGACGCGGGTAAACCCCGCCGGCCCCGGAGCGCGGCCGGTGACCCGCACCCGGCCCCAACACCACGGCCTCCCCGGGCTGCCCGGTGGTGCCCGCGGAGCCGGACTCGGCGGCGGCTCCCCCAGGGGCCCGCGCCGCCGCCCCACGTGCCGGGCTGCGCCCCCGGGAGCCGCCCGGCTCGGCCCGGGGTGGAGCCCCTCTCGCCCGGCTGTCCGCGGGGAAAGGGCCGCACGCCCGAGCGCAACGCGCCGAATCCCGCAAAACCGAAATCAAACGCGGCCCGGCCCGGCCGAGCCCCGGGGAGGGAGAGCCGGGGACGGCCCGGCCCTGCCCGCTACCTGCATGCCGCCGCCGTCGGCCTCCGCCTCCGTCCGCAGCCGCTTGCTGTGGCCGCCCTCCGCGCCGTCCCCGCCGGGCATGGGCTGCTCCAGCTCCGGCTCCCGCTTCACGCCGCGGGCGGACCCCGCGCCGCCGCCGGCCAGGAGCTGCGGCTGTGGCTGCTGCTGCTGCTGCGGGGGCTGGCCGCCCTCCGCCATCCGCGCCGCCGGAGCCCCGGCCGCCCCCCGCCGCGATCGCCCCGCTCTGTCACCGCGGCGCCCGGCGCTGCCGGAGGAGCGAGAGCAGAAGAAGGAGAAGGAGGAGGGCGGCGAGCCCCGCGCCGGGACCGGAGTAGCAGCGGGCGCGCCGAGCTCCGACCCACCGGAGCGCCTCGGTCACGGGCTCGGCGGCGGCTGGGGAGGGGCCGGAGCCCCTCGGCAATCTCCGGAAACGGCGCCGGAGCAGCGCGACCCCCGTTCGGAAACCTTCGGCGGCGGCGGCGCCGGGCGGGGCAGGGCGGGGCGGGGCTCGGGGCGGGGCCGGCGCGGGGCTCCGGGCGCCGCGGAGCCGCACGGGGCGGCAGGAAATGGCCGCTCGGCCGGGCTGCCTCGGGTGCGGAGCCGGGCGCTCGGTAGCGGGGCTACCCAGAGCCCGCCGCGGGTCGGGCCGCGGCCGCCGTGTGGGAGCCCGCGGTGGGTCAGGACCCCTGGCGAGGTTGCGGCGGTCACGTTGGCCATAGGGGCACCCAGCCCTCGGGCAGAGCCGAGTCCCCCGTCACGGGCCAGCTTCGTCCCGGCCCCGCTGGCTCAGGGCTGCCTTTCGGCGTGAGGTTTCCGCAGCCGTTCCATAAGGAACTGAGGCGAATCTGGGGTGATGGGTACTGGCTTAGCCCCCCGCTTTAGGAGCATCCAGCGGCAGAGGATGTGCTGCCCAGCTCCGTATCCCCGTATCCCTGCTCAGCGCAACCTCGCATCACTCAGTGCTTGTGTTCTTTCCGGCCTTTCCCAGGCCTCCTCCCTGCATCTCACTCCAGGGCTCACCTCGCAGCCCCAGAGCACATCTGATTTCTTGAGAAAGGGGCTGCACTGATTTTCTGTCCCTAATGGCCTCTGTGGGTTTCCCCTGCATTTATATACATACATACATACCTCCTCATCTTTTCTGCTGCATATGATTTCCAACAGGATGGAGACACCAGTCTGCAAAAACCCAAAGCCCATTCATCTGCCCTTTTGTGTGTCTCCAGTTTTTGATCTTGAGGAACAAATTTGGGATCCTCAACCAAAACATAAAGTTGATCTTATTATGCAGCTATCTGGTAGCACTAAGGACAATACCTGCTCTGGAATGAGGAAGACATAGGCAGCCTGTATTGTCCTGAACGTAGTCTGGAAGCCATGGCAACTTAATGAAGAACTAATCCACAGATCATAATACAAATCTGCAGTTGGCTTGATTTATGGAATGGGAACGACACTCCTGCCTGCCAACAATTTGGAGAAAAAGGAAAAAACTAAAAATGGAGTTGGTCAGTGTGAGGAAGCCTTTCCTGACTTCTCTAATATCACCATGTGTGACAAAGCCTGGGGACTAGTTAGATTATCTTAGTGTTCCATGTCCCCTCTACATACTACATTTGTTGATCTTCGTGAAATTATAGAGCTTTTGGTTTTGAGTTACAGTTAGATACACAACTCTAGTCTTCCCTTACACCACATTTTTCCTCATCCAAAAATAGTTTTCAAGGCCACGTTGAAAGCTATTTTAAGTGGTATGTTTTCTGCTGAGGTGCCAGCTTGTCTCCTCCAGTGATGAGGGAAATCTCTTTTTCTCAAAATTATTACAAATCCCCACGGAGTGGCAGGCACCCAGAAGACAATTACATGCAGCTTTTGTCTGCTCACCCACCAAGGGTAAACATGTGTCTCTTTCATCTTGACTGGGTTTGATAAGATGAGCCAGACTGTCAAACAACACTGAAGGAACGTGTTCAGTCCACTCTTGGCTTGGAAAAAAGCTGAAATTCTCATGACTGGGATACTTCTCATACAGAGAAAAGCAGTGTTTCTGTATTTCTCTTTGCCCCCTAATTTTGATGAGGGATTCTACATGAAGGGTCCAGGTTAAGGTATTGCCTGTGAATAGCTGCAGAAGGCTTCAACCTTCAGACAAGTTAGAAAAACAGTTTGGAGAGAAATCTTGGGAACAGTCCTCTCACTGTGGTAACTGAGTGTCTGTCTGACACTTCCCTTGGAGATATCAAAGAAAAGAGTTGCCTTATGATACCCAGCCTACATTTTTCTCTTCTCCTAACCCCATTTCCCCCATCTCCTGCCATGCAGGTGCTAAAGTTGCTGCCAATTCTCCCTTGCATCCTGTGTGCACATGATCTGTGCTGCAGTGCAGCTCCTGGCAGAGCTGGCAGTGCCATAGGCATGACCCTTGGAGAGGTGTTTTCAGCTGGCTATGGTATGCAGCCTGCCAGGGGGTAGCTGGGACCGACACAGGGCACAGGGCACCCTGAGTTATGGTGCAGGTGAAAAGAGCTGAGGAGGGTACTGTGCCCTCCTACCAAAGTGACCTGCAGCTGCCACCCCATGCTCTGTGCCATTGTGAGCTTTCTGACATTGCTGCTGTGTTACTACATATTACCATTTGTCCAGATCTTTCCATTTCCTCTTAATATAAGATTAATTAATTTATCTTCATGGTATGTTTGTGGGTTAGGTTTTATCTCCATTTAACTGATGTGATATGAGGCATTCCTGAAGTCACAAAAAAGCTTTTGAGCTGAGACAAAATCTTAATCCGTTGATTTCCTTTCACACAACCCAGCTGCCTTTTAGGTATTTGTATGTGACATCTGAGACATACTAAACAGACAGCTGACTCCTCTGTTAACCCTTCCGCTGCTGCACAACACTCTTGCCAAAGGCTCCTATGTGCTGTGATTTCATGGACAAGTTTGCAGAGTGCTCACCAATGCTTTGTCTTTGACAGAAAGGCAATCCTAAAATATGTTATTCTTGCATAGAGCTCCCAGAAGCTGGCATGAAGAGTGTATCTTTCCTGAACAGATTCATATCATTTTGGAATAAAATGGTTGTGGTTTCTTCCCCCCAGAAGGATACCTTCTGAAGAGATTCCTTGGTGAAACATGTGCTGGTACTCCCACTGGGCTGGAGATCAGGTGGCATCAGGATGTGTGAAACACCTATAGAAGTACAAAGGGCTGGGTCCCAGAAGGTGCTTGGATAGAGCAGCGACAGTGACTCATGAAGGTTCTAAGGCACAGGGATGAACAGAGGCACAAACTCAGTTATTAGCCTTTGGTGCAAAGGCATAGAAATCATTCAGAGACACTTCAAAGCAAATGTCTTCTCTCCACCACCACAACTGAGAACAGTTTCTTGCTGCTTCCATCATCTACACACCATGTCTCACCCTGCTGACCACCCTCTTGCCCTTTCAGCCTCCGGCAGCTTTGTTCCTCTCCCTCATGAAGGGTTTTCTCTCTCTGCTAAGTGGGTCAGGTGGGGTCTAGCACCTTGCCCAGCCCTGCTCATTCCTGCTGTTTCTGTCCAGTCAGACAAACCTCTGAAGCCAAATGCTCTTCCTCCTCACAGCAGTACTCCCCCAGGTGATGAAGTGCCGCCAAGGTAAAGTTTCAGCCTGGACTTTGGTCCTAGTTTCTCAGGAAGCCGCAACGGAGCTTTCCATAGTAACTAGTGTGGGTAAATGTTTCTTCTTCCTTATCTCAGGCCAGCAATTTGCTACAAAATTTTACCAGCAGAAGCTGCCTTTTCCTGTAACCAGTTAGCACACAGATAAAAATACATAGAACCTAAGTCAGCAAAATCCAAAGACTTTGTCACCTGGCCCATACCCTGTGCCAGGAGGATGCCAGTGTCCAAACAGTGGCAGGATGCCAATATCAATATGTCGCTGTGGCGCAGAGGTGCTAGCAGCTGTCAGTCACTGGGCCAGCACCCACAATGCACCCGCTCTTTTCCCAATGCCACCTCTTGCAATGAGGACACCTGGCTTCAGCAAATGCCTCCAAGCACCTCAGCACTCCAGGAAGACAGCAGTGTCAGCAGCTGGGAATCCACCAGAGAGCTCAGAGCAAAATTTTCCTGACTCATTTTCCTGTTTCCTGCAAACATTGCTGCAGCACATTTATCGTTGCTGTTTGCTTTGCCCGTAGTTCTGTGGGGTATCAGGCTATACAGCAGGTGTGTCATTTCAGGTGTCCTGATCCTGCTAAAGCAGGATGGCACCTGCAGCACAGATGCAGTTGCCTGCATGGATGCAATTAGCATAAAAATGCCATCTGTCAGCACTGCTTATGCCTGGGGGGATGAGGAATAAAGTAGGTCCTTCAGCACTTCTAACATGAAAAGGCATCCTTCTATATCCCAAAAATATATAATAGCAGAAAGGTGTGTGAAGAGCACATCTAGGAGAGGAAAGGTCTTTTGTTTTCCTGTTGAGATGGCAAGGCTGACTGGATAAATAAGACTGAGATAATAACCAAGATAAACATTGTGAGCCACAGAGGTACCACAGGGTCTGTCTCTTCATGGGGACACCGACCAGAAGAAAACAAACCTCGCTGGCTCTCCCCTACCTGCTGGATGCCAGAGATCCAGTACTTGGGAAATACCTGGCACTTATTCCCCTTGGCTGCCTGTCATGAGTGAACCGGAGGTTGCTGAAGGCTGGAGTCCACATCAATGGGTCTGCAGTGGCTGCTGTTGATGCAGTCCTCCCATGGCCTGGCTGCACATTTCTGCTTCGTCTCTGAAGCACCTCAGGGCTGTGCTGCCCTCTCCTCTCTCAGGCAGGAGTCTGTAGCAGCCGGGCATTACTATTCTGCTTACACAGGCACACAAAGAGAGAGTACCAATCATTATTTGCAACTGTGCATTTCCAAATAGGCTGGAGGCCGCACAGCTTGAGATGGGCAAATGCCCCGCTGGAGGCAATGTTCATTTCTGGTGTAACAGGCAGATAGAGCAAAGGACAAAGCAAAACATTCACTGTGGTGGCCGTGCACATGGGGGGGTTATCACTAACTCCTGTTCATTTTCAGTGAAGCACCCTGTTTATTAGGGGCCTTTAGCTGCAACTCAATTTACTACATGGCTGATCTCTGGAGTTGAGGCTGATTCTTCCTGCCTAGCTGGTTTATTGAAAGGCTTCTGAAAATGCATTCTTACACACAAAATGCCAAACTAAGCTGGTCCTTTACAAGACTCACCACGCAAGAGGAGCCATCTCCCAGCAAAGAGAATAGCTTGCAGATATTTTCTGCAACGATCTCCGTATTACCTTTCACTTCTGTGACTGATTCAGGGGTAAAGAAAGGGTGTGTGGTTGAAGCTGGCCCACACCCTGATGTTTCCCAGCTGTTCAAGTCTTCCCTTGAGACATCCACCATCTGTGCAAATTACAACAGCGTGAATTACGCCTCGGGATCCAAGCCACGGAAGTGTTTCCAGGATTGCTCCAGGTTTTCACTATTCCGAATATTTTGCATGTCCCTCCTCTGCTGCTGCTAAAGTTTTAGCTCTTTGTATCTGACACGCTCACAGTTTTCCAGTTCCGTGCCTTATATTTTCCTCGGTATTAACTTCCAACTGAAATTTCCACGCGTCCCGTCCCGTGCTTACTCGACTTTCCAGACCACGGCTCATCCGTTATAGATGACTCCACCTGCTGGCTATCCAGCCGTGCAGCATTCACATCACAGGGACTGTGAGACACAACTTACTCCCATAAACATGACTCCAAAATCGTGCCCCGAGATTGTACATTTGCAGTAAAAGACGATCGATTTTCCTTCGTGCAGAAAAGTGCTCTCTGAATTTATGATAACATTGTATCAATAAGCACTTGGAATCTGATTTTACCCTTTCACAATGCTATTTGCTGCTGATACAGCACAGATTTCAAATTAGATTTGAAAACATATTTTTCCTCTTTTTTTTTTCTATGTGATATCTCCACTCTAAAAATAGTTACTGCCTCTTTGGCTTCAGATCCAAACTAGAAAACAGTGGTAAAGCACAATAAATACTCTGTATACAAGCCAAGAGGATATTTTCAAACCAAGTCAACCTCCAGTTTGAAAAGAAAACCCCCATGTATGCTACATCTGCATAAATACTGAGATTTCAGATAGACTCCTGATGTGTGCGGGTACACAGAGCCAGCTGGGTCAAGAGAACTGACTCTCCAAGAGTGCAAAGAAATCCTTCGCTTGTGATTCAGTGTGACATTCAAGCATTTGCTTAACTTTAAGCATGAGAAATATCATGGCAATCAATGCGGTTATCGATGCGCTTGTGGACAAGGCGAGGACTCTGGTGCCTGTGCCTTGCACACACGGCTGGAGCAGCTCTGCAGATTGCAGGCAGGGAAGCTGCCTACATCTGTCTTGAAACACATCCGTCTGCCCCACTGATTGCCAGTGCTCTCCTATCTCCAAGAAGATGAAATTATTTCAAATGCAATTTGTAGCGCCCCCCCCCCCAAAAAAAAAAAAAAAGGCTAAGCCTCTCACCCAAAATCCAGACAACACATAATCCACTACAGGAAGTATAAATGCCTAATGCAATTTTATAGGCAGCTGGAGGCTGCCAAGTTTGCTAGCCCGCACAATAGATTGCAAATTTCTCTGTGGAAAACAAAAAAAACCAAAAAAAATTAAAAAAAAAAAGCAGGGAGAGGACTGAGCTCTAGCTCCCCTCAGTGATCCTCAAACCTTGGGAACTTCAGCTGTGGCTGCTGGCAAGAAGGGGCCGCTAATCCTGCAGTCTGTAGCAACCAGAAACACAGCCATATTTAGTCATGTTTTCCAGCCCCTTCTCCTATTCCAGCCTGAACAGCCATTTGATCAGGGCTAGAGATTCAAATCAAAATGAAACGTTACCAGCCCTTGCAAAATTCAGAAAAGCATATCCACAGCCCTGCGAATCTGATGATAAAACCGTGGTGGAAATCCCTGCCTGAGTGACACTGGGGCTGGCCGGGGATACCAGCCCTGTGCTGTAGGGTCTGGCTGACCCAGAAATCAGCTGTGTGACTCAGAATTACCGTCTCATGCTGGCCACTCCCTCCAGAGCCTTGCCTCTGACTTTAATAATACCACTTTTCTTCACACAACTTGCATTCAGATGGAGTTTAAGTGGTTTGGGTGACATGGCTTAAATATGAAATGGGTAAATCATCATAGTCTCCCAAGTAAGTACTATAAATTCCAGCAATTTGTGACAGAGGGGAAAGCTGGAAGCAGTCTGAGTGCATTCTTCAGCAGTGACAATGCACAGGTAGGCTACCCAAATAAATGTAATTGTAGTACGAGGCTATAATCATGTCATTCTAGAGAAGTCACTGCAGTTTTATCTCCTGGACCTGCTTACAATGATTTTAAAAGTCTTTTTCTCCCCTTAATATCCATTTTCCACTGTCCCGGTTGCCACTCCCTCACCAGCATTCCTGAGTCTGCTCCAGCAGGCTGGCCCCTTGGAGCTGCTTCCCCACCCGGCATCCCCCAGCCCTGTGCTTTTGTGATTTGTTTCTTCCTCCCCTTTACTGCAGCAGGAACATTTCCTTGGGAGACATTAGTAGGGGAAGGGAGAGGAATAGAAATGAGACCCAGAGGTTTAGATTGTGAGCAGGAGTGAACTCACCCCTCCATTGCCAAAACCTCATAGAAGGCTCCCAGAACTACCAGGAGTGTGAGTCTACAAGCCAAGGGCTCACTGTCCAGCCTCTGCTCAGCTCTCTTCTAACCCACAACCCACTGAGGTCTCTGCAGTGTGCCCCAAATCCCTCTGCAGCATCCCCAAAATCCCTGCTCAGGCTGCCCATTGCTGTCCCGTGTCACTGAGCCCAGAAATCTGCTAGCACAGACATCATGCCAGGTAATCCTGTCCATAAACTGCTCGAGCTCTAACTAAAACCACTGTTAAAGCAGTTTCCAGCTCCTCCACGGCTGTGGGGCAGCTGCTTTAGAATTAGTTTATAGCAAAGCTCTCCCTTTCATATAAAGCTATTACCCAGCTGTTGCTTTGTTTCAAAGAGATCACCTCACACCAACGGCTCTGTGCTGTGACGAAGTGCCAACTTAGGTGTTGTGGCACCAAACCAGACAGAAACAGGCCAAAAAAATAAACTTCCCCCAAGTGCTTTAGCACTCATAGGATACCTGAGAGTTGTAGGATCGCCAACCCCCAGAGACAAGCAGCATGCAGCCAGTAATCACATTTCATCCTGGCACAGACAAATTCCTTCTGCACTTCCTCTCTGCCACCAAGCACAGCATGCTCGCCTCGGAGAGCGAATTATAATCAAGCTCAGCAGGGCTCATAATCAACACAGGTAAGTACACATCAAGTCTCGCTGCGCTTCGGAAATAAATAAGGCAGCCCCTTTCACCTGCTGTATCATTGATAATTCATCTCTTTCCTCCAGCTTTCAACCCACGAGAAATTTCTTCAGTTGAAACCATTCTTCATTAGTTCTCTGAGGCACTTAATTTTTAAACGCATCCCAGTCCATCAGTCACAGCTGGTATTCCCATCCACACTTTCCACATCATCCTCTAAGGCAGTAATTTAGCAGTAGGACTCTACCAGATCTACCAGATCCTCATGTCCCCAAATTTTACCTTTTTTTTTTTTTTTTTAAGAGGACAGAAGTTTAAATTGCAGAGCAGGAATTGCCATGAGCACTTATTTTCTGTGAAATGTTGTGTTGTGGCTGACTGGCAGAAAAGGATTTGCTGGGTAGTTCAGAAAAGAGAGGAGAGGAGAAAAAAAGAGAAAAACAGAAAAGGAGAAAAGACAGTAAATATTTTATCTATTCACTGCTCAAGAAAACCAGAAAGCAGCAGCATCAGAATCATGTGAGAGAAATTCCTGTCCTGGCACAGTAACTGCCCAGGTTAGTAAGAAGGGCTGTGCCAGTTGCAACAGAAAAGGCAGAATCCAAAATCTAAACAGGTAAAGGGAACAAATTATCTCAGAGCAATATATTGCTGCCTGTGCAACCCACCTCTGCTGCTTGGTTCACTCTAACCCAGCAACACAAACAGGACAGGTCAGCCCTGCACACACCAGATGTGTCCCCAGTTTCAGCAGTGTGAGGAGGACACAGGACTGGGAGACCTGGGACCAGGTGCCTGTGATCCTTCCCAACAAAGGTACCTGGGCAGTGGCAATCAATTTATCCCCAGCATAAACACAGCCTAAGGGCCTCTTTTTCAGCAACACTCGCGGGATACCTGCCTGCAGAGAAGCAAGGGTCGCTGTTGGGCAGGTGGGATCAGTGGAGGATTCTCAGGGAATCTCTGACCTGTGCTGAAGGAAACTGAGTGCAGAAGGGAGCTGTGGGCTCTTCCAGCTGGTTGAAAGTCCAACTAGCCTGCTACAATTCACAGGGAGTGCTCCCTACCTCGGTGGGATGTCCCAGCAAGCAGGACTGTGACCAAGAGGTGCCCCATGGGTTCCCACCCAAGCACCTCTCACCCTTCTGCAACCCCACCGAGGCTCTGCCGCGGCCAGGAGCCGAGCGCGGGCATTTCCAGACCCAGCTCTTCCGGCCACAGCGCCTGCTGGGAGGTGTTTGCTTATTCCACCCCGGTGGCCAGGAAAAGGCTTTGTTTGACAGGGGAAAACGGAGCCAGCTGCCCACAGCAGTGCTGCTGCCCCCACACACCTCGCCAGTAGAGAAATTAGTCTGGGGAGCCTCCCACCAGCACTGCCTGAGTGCCTCCCAACTTCACGGCAGCCTGCAAACACAGATTAACTTGCCTGAGAAATGACAGAATCCAGCTCATGCTTTCTGTTTGGAATGAATGTCCCATGACAATTTATTTTAATCATCTTGCTTCTTTTAATAGTTTGTGGCACTGTCATGAGGCAGCCTCTCCTGCTGGGCAAGCTGTAAGTACTGCGGCCCCATGGAGAGCAGGCATCTTCTAGCACACCTCATAGAGGTGCCAGGGGAACGCAGAGGGAAGATTTTGGGGAACTGATCTATCTGCCAGATCCTGGACAGCAGAGCAGGGAACAACTGCTCTCTCCACCCAGGGGATCAGGACTTTGAAATCTGCTTTGGAGAGAAGCTGTTTTGAAATAATGCTGCATGATAATCCTGGGCACAGCTCTGCCCCTGCCATGCTCCACGTCCATGGAATGGGTGCCCGCTTCCTCTCTCTACGTATCTCTTCGCTCCCACATTCTAGGAGAGGAGCCACAGAGAAACTGCTATCTGGTCCCCCTCTGTGATTTTCTCTCTAATTCCCTTTCATCTTCTGCCCAAAACAAACATGTCAGGTCCATTCATGGGGATGTGTTGCCAGGCTTGGCTCATCCTCGGCGTCCCTCTGAAGCTACACCGTGTTTAGGGCTGAGCTATACCCAGTTGAGAGAACCAGTCCTGCAGGGCATGCTGCACATGCTGTCACATCCTTGGCCATTGGAATGCTGGTCCCACCCTTGTCCTGATACTTCACTGGTGGCAGTGGGGATGCTTGCCCTGCACCAGTCAGCTCCACAAATGCAGGTGCTGGGCCCCAGCCCTGCTGGCTTTTCTGTTCAAGCAGTTCTGTTTTTCTCACCTGTCCAGGCAAACAGTGCCAGCAAATGACCTCTGAGGTAGGCAGGGCTTTACTCCCGGTGTAATTTCCTCCTATGCTGTAGAGATATCCTCTAGTTATCCTCTAGTGCAGCAGGGCTGCCAGCTGTTCTGGCCATCCCTACTCTGAACCAAATTCCTTGGCTGCAGCACAGAGGACATCCCTTAGCAAAGGAGAGGTGTTGGGATGCAGCTAAATCCCCTCCAGCCTCACAGCAGGGGCCTGAACAAACACAGACAGCACAAACCTGGCACCTTCCCTCCTGTGGGGTCCCACTGCAGTGTAACTGCAGATCCATGCTGGAGCATAAGCCATGTCCTTGAAGTCACCCCCCAGAAACTTCGCACGTGAGAGGGAAATGGTGAGCTGAGCTTCAAGCAAAAGCTGACCAAGAGCTTTATCCGTGCCTTACCCACAAGGATACATCAGGGCAAGATGTCCGGGTGCCTTGTGCTTCTGAAAATGATGACCTGGCGAGCTGTGAGCTGCACAAGCACATCGACACCCCAAAGGATCAAAAGCCTGCACAGCAAATTGGGCTGTGTTACCTCATTAAAACCTGTTTTGGCCCATAACCTCAGCTTCAAAGCCTGCTGCAGTTCCTAGTGACAACATTAATACCTAGGCAAGAGGAGAGCCTAACCTGAGGCTGGAGCCTGTCTTTCCTCCAGAGCTGAGCTCCTTGCAGCTGCACCAGCTTTGGGAGGCAGAAATGGGGTCTGAAAGAGCCAGGTCTGATCTAGGATGGACTTTGCAGCATGGACAGGATGCATGCAGCCCCCATGGCCTTCTCAGCTCCCATGGGGAAGTGCTGAAAAGGAAACAAAATAAGCTTTCAACACATGTTCACCGGCCACGGGGTAGCCTGGGCAGGCTGCATCCATCCAGCAGCTTACAGGGCGGGGAAGTTTTGCCAGGGTCCTCTCACATCCCAGGGACAGCTCAGGATTGACTAAAGCACTCTGGAAGGGAAGAGCCTGTGCTAGGAGAAAGGATGCTTCCCTTGCTGCTGCACCAGGAGTGCCTCAGTGCCAGGAGTTTGGGGGAGGAAAAGTGAAAGGTGGGCTCAGCTCCTGTGTGATGCTGTTTCTTTATAAGGCAACACAGGGAGATGTTCCCCTGGATACAGTGGGAATGAAGAGCAGGAAGTTCCTTTGCTCACAACTCCAAGGGTATGTTGCATTTTTTTCCTTCCTCCACCAAGTCATTGCTTCACCCACAAAGCTGGTGGAGGCTGCCCCACATCTCTTGGCTGTACAGTGCAGCATCCCTGCACTTATAGGCAAATCTCTCCACTGGCATCACCACTCTCTGCCACCAGAACTTCATGTCTGGTGAGACTTTTTCTTGCCACAGAGCCCTCCTTCAAGCTCAGTCTTAAATGAAGTCAGGGATTTGAGTGATGGCTCTTCTCCTAAAAAGGAGCCTAAGGAAGTGATGTATTCGTCCCAAGTGATACATTCTGCGACAAGACCCACTTCGATGAGATTCTGCATAAATTCCATCAGAAGTCAATTAGGGCTGTAGTGAATTAAGCCATTCACAGTGTATTTCCAACTTAATTAGCAGCAAGCAACCACATTATGAGTAGTAACACAGCATTGTGAGGCCAACCACTCCATCATCATCAGTCCTCCACTTCCTCAGGGCCAGAGAGGTGAGCAATAGTGAAACCTCCAAGGCCGACTCTCCTGCAGGGCACGTGTCCCATGGCCTCTGCTGCCTGCATGCACCCTCAGCTGCTACAGGTGAGTGGGGAAGGTGGCCTGCCCTCAATGCTTCTCCTGCACAACTAAGCCCAGTCCAAAGAGTGGCTGTATTTTTACCTGATTGGCTTTTCAGCATCCTTCTCTATGTTTTACCCAAATCCAAAGTCTCAGAGAGGGAGGCTGCCCCAGCGCAGGGAGCCAGCTCCCTGCACCTCTCTCCTCTCATGTGCCAGACCATCATTGCTCAAGATGTTTCACATTTTGCTTTTCCTCTTGCTGCACAGCTGGCCAGCTCTTTGTTCTGCTCAGCCACACAGGCTTGAAATGGTAGCAAGGCTGGGAGTCAAAAATTTAGGAAAAAAAGTTTTGGTTTATTTTCTTTTGCTATCCTTTTTCTTCTCCTTTCACTCCCACTGCTAGAGCATCATGGGAAAGGTAAAATTAAATACAAGCAGACAGCAGTTATCCACTAGTACTAAGCACTCTGTCCTGAAACTGGGAATATTGTGTTTCCAGCATCTCCAGAACAGGCTGAGCTGCCTGAGATCTAGTTGGGCTACAGCAGCCTGCATTTTATTTTCAGATCACTCAAATCACTCCTCTGAGACCTCCTTCACCCCCTAGGCTGGGAAAGCTGCAGCTTTCCACCTTAGCTCCCCCATTCCAGTGCCTGTCTCTGAGGAATCCTACTTCACAGCCATTGAATCTTGCACCCTCAGTCTCCATTTACATTCAGTGGTACTTGAATCAATTTGTGGAAGAAATGGAAAAGAGCTAAATCCTAAACCTGGCAGATCAGTGCTGTTGTGCCCAGGAACCCATCTGGAACTGGCTCTAATGGCCACTATCCTTGCTCTGCCCTGGGGGAAGCTGCAGCAGGAACATGCAGCACTCAGCTGCTCCCCAGGAAAGGTTCTTTGCTCTGGATGCTGTTGCAGATCTGGTGATTTACCTCCATTTCTCAGAGGCTGGGGTTGGGCTGGTTGCTTTGCCCCTCAGTTCTGCTGTTGCAATGGCCTGTGAGGGCAATGCTACAACCTGCAACAATTTAATTTTTTTTCAGCCAGCTTATTACATGTAATGATCTGGTTGCAGATCCTCTGTCCCAGCAAAATAGCCCACTGCAGGGACAGGAATGTTTGTAATCAACTTCATCATCTCTTATATCTCCTTAAAATCTCTCTATGCCATTCCCTCTAATTCCAACCCTTCCAATCCCTGCTGGGAGCAGCCCTGAGGCTGGATGGTGCAGACAACAAACAGAGCTCCAGCAACAACTTCCAGAAACTTTTTCTGTAGGGCCCATAGAAAAGGTCCCAGCTCAATCTTTTTCATGCCTATTCCAGACCTTGTAACCATTTACCTACTCAGACCATCCCAAAAACCCAGGAAAAATCACTGTGAAGCATTTACCAGCTCTGGAAAGCCACAGAAGAGCAACTAACCTGAAGCCATGAGACTCTCCTGGCTCAAGGTTTCACTCTGCAAAGCAGAAAAATGGTGAACAGATTTAATTTTGTCTCTTTCATGGGGATGCACAAAAATATGGAAAGCTGAAGAAAAATACTGTGCCAGTTAAAAAAAAAAAAGACACAAGCCTCTTTCCATCTTGCACAGGACAGAACAGCAGCCAAGGAGTGCTGTGGCTCACACAGCACAAGGCTAAAGACACAAAAGGCAGCCTGAGCTTAAAAGGGTCATCACACCACCAGCACACAGGTTCTGCTCTGGATCACTGCAGTGCCTGGCCAGAGGTGCCATTTCAAGTTGATCCTATGATGAGAAAGCAATTTCTATGCAATTTTAAAGGGCACACTGGTCTCAGAGATACCCTGCAAGTTTCTGCAAAACACTTTGGAAAAAGATTGAAGCAGCTGAGCCAGTAACCTTCCAGATGACACTAAGTCCAGTCCTGTTTTTAACAGCCTATATGCAGGACATCAGCACAGCAGTACCTGTGTTCCACAAATCCTGAATCCACATCCAGCCCCTCATGCCTTAATCCCTATCCAGGCTTTCAAAAACTGCAGCCAATGTAACATAGCTTCAAAAGTAGCTCATTCTTAACTGACCCTTTATAATGAGACTGCAACCACTCGTGCAGCAGCACATGGTTAATCGTGCCTGCTCCTTTTTAACTTCTACTTACACTTCAGTTTCTTAATGAGAAGACTTTCCCCTCCCAACATCTGGTTAGGCAGAAACGCCGCCCTTTGGGGGCAGCAGCCACATGTGCTCCCCAGGGAAGGAGTTTTCCTGTAAACTGCACCCTCCCCACTCCTTGTTTGCCAGACTGGTCCTGGCAGCAGCCTCTGCTGGCAGCACAGGCCCCTCATGGTGAGCACCAGCACCTCCTCCCCCATCGCTGCTACCCAGGGCCCGGCCCAGTCCGACTGCAGCTCCCAGCTCAGACTTTCTCAGCAAGGTCTAAATCTCTGCCAGCACAGGATGAGAGGGACAAGCTCAGAGTTAGGAGGTGCTGGTGTTGCACTCCAGCTTCTCCTGCCCTGGCTGTAGGACCAAAATGCACTTATGGCACTTCAAGGGGCCACGAAGACCAGAATATAGGCACAAGTTTCTTATTCAATTTCTGGTGAAAATGTAACAAAAAGCAGAGCTTCTGTGGCTGCACAGGGTCTTCACTGCACCGAGGGAAGGGCAACACACACACACAACTGCAGTACATGGATAATCTTTATTGGTAACATCAGTGGAGCACCAGTAAACCATTACTGACTGTAGTGGTGACACACAGCTGAGGCACATGCTAAGGCACTTTTATTATATAAAAAAAAATTTAAGTTCTTCTGTGACAGCAATTGGGACAGGGGGCTCCTGTGTTAGGGCGCTTCAGCTATACAGTATTGTGCTTCATATTTAAATCTTACTTTGCTTATAAGTAGGTCTAAATGCAGCATATACAATATGGTTAAGAATACAGGTAAAACCAGCAACCAGTGTATGGTGAAGAAAAGTAAAGACTATCTATATATAACCATGGTCCCAAGAGAACGGCAGTGACAAAGACCTTTATTTAATTTTCTTATTATTCTTATTTTATTTTCTTATTACTTATTACGAGAAATACAAAGGCCTTACATATATCTGTGCAGATTAAAGGGTTTTTAATATACTCTTAGTCAATGGTGCACAATAACTAATCCCAACCCCTGGTTACAGAGCAGGTGCAAGAGGCTTGGACATGTCAATAAGAGGAATTTCCCTCCCCTTATCCCCTCGCTCTGCCCACCACCCTATTAAATTCCTCTAGATTCTGTCTATTACCATTAAATATATTTGGTCCCCTAGAGATTCTCGGACAAGCACAAGGACATTGCTCTGCTCCCCCAGCCTGTCATTAACTACTGGTCTACACTACCTTAGATGAAACCGCTCAGAGGCAGAGACACAAATAGGACATCATTGCACTTCAAAGATCTGTCCAGACAGGAAAAAGAAGAAGGGAGGAAAAAAAGAAGAAAAAAAAAAGGGGGGGGAGGAAGAGACAACTTTGGCAAGTCCCCCAGGTAAGCGGTCCCAAGAGGACTTTCCCTCTTCAGCCCTCCCTGGAAACACATGAAAGAAGACAGGGAAAATTGCCACGGCCAAAGCACACCGTTTTTCCTGAAACTGCTCCCAAACCACATGGCTGAGCAGATTAAAAGAGGCAGAAGTCTGAGGTCACTGAACATGATTGCCAAAAGCAAACAAAGAGGGAGGGGAAAGAATACAGGATGAAGCTTCCCTGCAGCTAGAATTGAAGACAAAAGGAGATTTACAGCAAAAATAATCTTTCCCTAACCCTACTCCCTCCAAACTGTGTAAGGATTTACCAGCAAACATGGCACAGACAGTTCTACAGGCCTTTGCAGTGGCCAAACTGCTGGTCAAACTTCAGAGCGCTGACTCTTTGGCATTAAATACAAAGAGGATTAGGAAACTGCAAAGAGGAGAAAACTAGGAACACAGATGCCCGATGGCTCCAGATACACACACCTGGGCTTGCTCTGCAGATCCCCAGCCAATCTGGGAGAGGGTCTGCTGAAAGTCCAATAGAAAAGGAGAGGGTAGTTGGGTCGCTCCCTCACGTGTAACCTGGGTCAAATGGGAGGATTTATTCAGTAGCTTTGGCATCACCAGCATCTGCCTTGCCATCCACTTCCTCGTCGGAGCCCTCTCCTGTTCCCTTCCTGACCATCCGGCGTGTCATGACAAACGGCAGGTCCCCACGCCTAGGGAAGGACACAGGGCACATCAGCAACGTTCCACGAAACTCACAGGCAGGACAGGCTCTGGGAGGAGGTGAGGAAGCACCTGGCCCCGCTGTTCGCTATGGGCAGCTGCACAAAGCCCATGCTGCACTGGCTGCCAAGGTGTGGCACAAAACGGTCCTCCTTACCTGAGTTTGCTCTTCAGGGAGCTGACTTCTCTATTCATTGCATCTGCTGTTTCAGTGGCATCCTCCAGTTCCCGTTGGAGCTTCCTACGGGATGCATTGGCTCGCTGGGCCTCCTCTTCTGCTTCCTCCAGCTGGCGCTTCAGCTGCTTCAAGCGCATGTTTGCCTTGTCCGCCTGAGCATGTATGGGGCAAAAAATAATAAGTACTCAGTATTTCCCCCAAGCTGCAGCACAGTAGTTAGAGTAGCAAAAGCAGAGTTTCCAAAGCCCTCTCTTCCCTTTTTGAAGGGAATTGCCTAGGACTTGAGACGTCCTAGTTTTTCTTTAAAAGAATTACATTTTCATCAATTTCATCTTGTAATTATTACAGTGACAGAGAAGAAGTGAAATCCATAGGATGGTGAATGCCTTGGCCATAGAAGGGAAAGGCTGCCACCCAGAAGACTTACAGACACTGCTGGTCCCTGTACCCACCTGATCTTTGAATTGCTCAGCATTACGCCTCTCATCATCCACCTGTAGCAGGATGTCCTTCAGCTTCTTCTCGGCACGACGCACCTGCTTGCTGGCAGCCTGGCGCTCCCTGAACACAAACACAGGGGGGCTCAGACAACAGGTCATCTCCCACAACAACATCACCTGACCTGGGCAAGTTAGAAGTGAGGAAGATAGCAAAAGTCCTCCTTAACTTAGGAAGAAAAGGGGATGGGAAGCAATGTTTCCCGGAAATGACCAAAAGGCTGATGTAACACGGACAAGAGCTACAAAGGAGCAACAAGTGTACCACAGCTACAGTTTTAGGAGTGGTTAAATTCAGAAGAAGCTGTAAGTGTCTACTGTGAAAAACAAGGAAGCTGTGCCAAGATCTTACTTCTGTACTACCCTGTATACCTAGGATAAAGCTCTCACTCAGACAAATCAGATTTAAGAAGTGCTCAAAATGCCAGAGGGGGGTGGAAGGTTGTAAAGCAGACAGTTTCTCCTAGAACATACTTTGTCTCCATGTCCAACTGCTCTTCCAGCTGTGCTATCTTTGCTTCCAAGGCCGTGATGGTAGCCTTGTACTTGGACTTGACTGCGCTCTCCATCTCCTGCAGTTTGAGCTTGAGCTCCTTGTTCTGGCGCTCCATCTGCTGGCGAGCGTTCTCGTTCTTCTGCGCGTTGCTGCGCTCGGCATTCAGGTCGGCGTTCATCTGATCGATCTGCAGGGAGAGAGAGATGACTCCTCAGCACAGCCAGTGCTCCTGCCTGAAAGGCTCATTTATTTCTCAGACTCAAAAAGAACAAGGACCCTGAGGGTGAGCTGAATACTTGGAATAACTTGGATGCAGAGGGAGGTGTCTGTAGGCAGGACACTTCTCAAAGTATCTTAGTTTACCCAGATTTTCAAAGTAATTCCTTGAATAATAGGTTTATCAACATTCTCTTAGGGCTAACTAAACTTGCCAATCACATTCACTGTCCTCTGGGTTTATGCACTTAACACAGCAATTATCAATCTGATCCAATATAAGTGTTTTACTAATTTATTTTTATTTGCTGTCTGTCTACTTCCATTACAAAGCAGCAGCTTAAAAATACTGACTTTCAGAGGTAAAAGGGCAAGAACTTGTCTACTTCCAAGCCAGGGCTCTGGCTGATAGTTAGCGAAGTAGAGAACTGCACTCTCATCTATCAGAATGAATGGACCCTTTGGAAAACCATCAGCCCAGCTCCTTACCACCTTGGAGTGGTAAGAAAACAACATCCTTGACTCTCAAAAAAGTTGGGCAGACAAAATATGGCACACAACATGCAGACCAAGATCATGGTTTCTATAGCAGCCTAACAAATTTCATATGTTCAGTACATTTGAAATAGCACAGAACTGGCAGAAAAGTAATTTTCCAAACACACAGTGGCACTCTTCAGCATGTCAAGTTGGAGCAGCATGCCACAGATCACCTTTCTCAATACCCCTTAATACAGAAAAAAGGGAGGGACTGGGAGAGGGTTGGCTTTGTTTAAAATAAACTTGGGAGATTGTTCCAGCTACCCAATAATTTTAAACGGCCAAAGCCAGTGAGTTAACATCAATTTTGGCTGCTATTTTCTGTACTGTGGTATTCAGCTGTTTAATCTTGTTCACACCTATGGCCTTCTGAGGGCCTGTGCTGTGCACAAGGCAGTTGCTGGCATTACTCAGAGCACAGTTTGAAAATTCACAGACACCAGAGGACCCTCACGGACCGCTGCAGCCTAAACAGGTACCTGAAGATTTGCCTTCTTGAGCCGGTCATTGATTATCTCCGTGTTGCCCTGTTCTTCTTCTAATTCCTCCTCCAGCTGAGCTATCCGTGCCTCCAGGCGCCTCTTCTCCTCCATGGCCAGTGCTCTACAGGACAGACAGTCATGAAACCATTAAAGCAGCACTGATAGCATCAATGTCTTGGGGAAAACTCATCACTTGTATACAAAATTAGCTCAGTCTTTAGAAACCAGAGGGAATACAGTGTGTCCTGCAGTCTACATAAAAATAACAGACTGAGAAGTGTTTTCTCACAGCAGCTCCTCCTCCCTCAAAAGGGGAGCATTACTCACCCTTTACCACTGTTGTTGGCAATTTCATCAGCCAGCTCATCCCTCTCTTGCTGGGCCTGACGTTTGGCACGCTCAGCAGCTGCAAGTTCCTGGAATGAAAACGAGACAGACAGTGATCCAATAGGAAGCTACCAATTAATGCAGCATAGGAAAAAGGAGTTACTGGTAATGACTGGTATGGTCTCTAGCATAATCCAAAGCTAATTATATGACATGGCCTGTTCCCTGTCCACCCCACAGCCTCCCCTTTCCTTTGCATGCTCCTATCACAGGAAAGGGCCAAATTCTGCATTTTGAATTGGACCTCATATTTGAGCAAAAAGAAAGGAAATAAACACTCAGCTTAGACTGGTGCATATAGTTCTTGGCCAAAGAAAACAAACCAACCCTTGACTTTCATGCATATTCCATTACCTCCTGCAATTGGATCATCTCTGCCTCCATGCTTTTCAGCTTCTTCTCATTTTCTTTGGCCTGAGCCAAGATCTCTTCTCTGGAAGTACGTGTGTCCTCCAGTTCCCGCATGTAATCCTTCATTTGTGCCTGAAAATGGAGAACAGAAAAGGATGAATTTCAGAGCATTCATATTAAGAGATGTGGTTTTTTTGTCTTATGGGAAACATGGATGGAAAACAGAAATAGAGATTCATTACTCTTGAGAAACCACAAAGGTTACTGTAAAAACAAAAGGAATCATCCTTTTTGCATTTCACAAGTAACATGTAAAAATATCAATGGAAGCAAACAGGATTGCTTATTTGTAGAAAAAAAGTTCTGTCAGATAAATGGAGAGGAGAAGGGAAGGTACAGGAAGCTTTCTAGTGAAGCAATGGAATGAACAGTCTAGGGAGGATTTAGTTTTTCCTAAGAACAGGTCAGACAACTGCTTGCAGGAATTTAAAAAGCACAACAGAGCCATCTGGGGGCAGGAGTAGGCCTCAATGTTATTTAAGGTCCTCTAGCTTTGCAGCTCTGTAATCCTTTCCAAAAACACAGCACTAGAAGCAAGCACTAGAGTGAACTTTGCCTACAGCTTGTCTCCCAGGGAGTTAAATAGGCAGATTGGGATTAGAAGGATCCTTGAAATGCCAAAAAATCTTTCACAGTGAACTGCTGCAAGATTCTGCTGCTCCTGTGATACTGATGAATTGTTCTGGCGAGGTGAAATCTCGCATGCTGTTTCCCCAGGTAAAAGCTCTGCCCTGACAGCTGAAACAGCTGCAATGTTTCACCTGCAGTTTGCGCAGCTGCTTGATGGCTTCTTCACGATTCTTGTTAGCAGTGTCTATATGGCTTTCCAAATCCTTCAGGTCCATCTCAAGCTTCTTCCTGGCAGCCACAGCCATGGAGCGCTGTTTTCGTTCATCCTCCAGTTCTGCCTCCATCTCCCGAACCTGTGTGGAGCAGCAGAGGCATCAGCATTTTAGCTCCTTCGTTTGCCAGCACACACTTATTGCATTCCCCTTTCAAAGGCTGCGTAAGTGCAAGCATGTGACTTGTTTTCATTCTCCCTGACAGGGGGATGGGGCTGATATTCCTCACTAATAAAGCCCCACAGGTTCCTGTGATAGACAAAGATTATTGGAACATTCACACACACAAGGGAAGAAGTTCCTACAGCTTTGCAATACTGCCTGGAGTATTAACATTAACAACAATCTTTGGCTTGGGACTGTCTGTCTCACCATCTTGGGACACAAGTGCCTTTGTGTACAGAATGCATTGGGGATTTACAGAGCAGTTCTTACTTGTCTGATCAGCTGTTTCTTCTTCTCTTCATTCTGTTCATCACGCCCCTGGAGGTCCCGGTCAAACTGTGCCTTCATAGCTTGTTGGTTCACTTCTAGCCGCAGTTTGGCATCCTCTGTGGCCTGCAGTTCATCCTCCAGCTCTTCCAGCTGTGTCTTCATCTCCTCCACCTGCTGCTCCAGGGCTCGCTTAGCTTTCTCCAGCTCATGGACCTACAAGACAGTACCACATGTGAGGTTCCCACAGAGAGTGCAGACAACACTATCCTAACAGAAAAAAGGCTAAGAGCAGCCACCCACATCAGACAGAATACGGGAACATTGCACCTGTCCCTTGTATTAGGGCAGATGCACACTGCCAGTCTGAACCACTGTTAGTTCTGGTTTTTTGTGTGTATGTGTGGTGGTGGGGAGAAAGGGAAAAACATTTGTCAGCCCAGTCCTGACTTAGTGAAGACTTATCAGAGCTGGACACCCCTGGTTCTGACAGAATTCAAGAAAACACTTCTTAGCCTCTGAATTTATTATTTTCCTTCATTAATGTAATATTTCTTTTTTTTTTTTTTTGTAAATATTAGGAGATAATGTCTTCTATTGCCTGGTTAATTGCTGTATTTTACATATCAGGGTCACATCATACCTTCATCTCTGTCACAAGGATACCAGGTAATTTTCAGCTTTACCACTGCCTCATTTGGGTAATTTTCAATTCACCTTTACCACTTACTGATATAATGCAAACATAACATCATAACATTTGCAAACTCACAATGTATCCAGTACTCTCTACAACTTTCCTCTGTGTTACCACTGGCATCAGCTTTTTGCAGTACAAAAGTAACAGTATCGACTGTGTGGCACTTCCTGCCCAGACACTAACTGAATACTTACACTTTTCCCAACATCATCCTTTGAGCTCATGAGATCTTCCATCTCTGTACGAAACTGCTTGTTGACTCGTTCCAGCTCAGCCTTCTGCTCTATGGCTTCTTCCAGGGCTCTGGCCAGGGACAGGGCCTTGGTCTCCTTCTCACGGGCCTCTGCCTCAGCGCGGTCCCGTTCCTCCGCATACTTGGCAGAGATGGTCTTCTCCTCCGCCAACAGCTACAAGAGCACAGCATCAATATTCTGAGAAATTACTGATCATTTGCTAAATAGGTAAACATGCATCTTTTCATCAGGGTCTTCTTAACAGTGTTCTTCCATGGATAGAAGGAATCAAGAAAAAGCAGCTGCAGAGAATGAAGCATGCCATCCCACCTCTAACAACTGTGCTGACCCCAAGTAAACAAGTCCCTGATTCCTTTCCTAGGCCTCCAGCCTCTTATTTTCACCCTTCTCTGAGATGATTTGCAAACAACACTTCAAGCTCAATCTTGGTTTTGATATAAATGTTATCCCTTTGGGAAAAGGAACATTGCTTAACTTCCTATTCATAGTAAAAAATTAATTTACATCTATTAAAGCTTTTCTCTCCACTCTACGTGCTCTGCCTTAGTTCAGAAATGAATATGCATTCTCCAAGCAGTATTGTTTAGGTATTCTTAAAGCAGACTTATTGATAAGATGTACCTACTGAATGCTTATGACTGAAGTCATACCTGATCAAACTTCTTCTGCTTCTTCTCCAGATTGGAGACTATCTGCCGCTGATGATCCAAGTCCACAGCAAGGTCATCTAGCTCTTGCTGCAGGCGGGTCTTTGTTTTTTCCAACTTGTCATATGCAGCTGTCTTCTCTTCATATCGCTGGCTCAAGCCCTCCAAGTCCTTCTGCAGCTTCTTCCTGGCTTCCTCTGCTGACTCAAGGCAGCCCAGACCATCATCCATCTTCTTCTTTGCATCTATTGCCTAAAGGACCAGGATTGCAAATGAAGCCACAGAAACTGTTCTGTGCAGTTTACCAGCACCAGAAGTTTAGGACTTTCAAGTGAGAGAGTCTGCTCATTTCTGAAGGTACTACTCTGTTCAGATAGTGTATGACTGAATTCCCAAAGGAATTGCTGGACAGAAATCTATGAACGGTTCATATGATTATCATCAGAGACCTCCTCATTTCTTCTCTCACTCAAACCAGCAAAATCATCCTTGCCAGGACAGGTTGTGCTACTAGAAGTCAATTCTGCATTTAAATCTTACTTCTCTAAAGACAGACATGTACTTATCCTTCTTCTCAAGTCACTGGTTTACAGGATGCAGACTGTACCTGTTGCTGAAGAATAGAGATCTGTTTCTCCAGGTTTCTCTTTGCCTCCTCCTCTTCTTCCAGTTGCTCCTTGAAAGCATTCTTCTCATCCTCCATTTGCTTCAGCTTAGTGCTGAGGCTCAGTTTGAGGCGAGTCTCCTCCTGCAGCAGCTCCTATAATGTAAACACCACAGTGGAATTCAGCACCACTCGTTGGATTGAAAGGCTCACAGTCCTCACCCACTCTCTCCAGGAGCGCTTCTGAAGTTGAGTTTAAGCATGCAACTAATTTCACAGTTAAGACAACTGAAGGCAGAATTTAAATAACTGCCTTTCAGTGAGTCAGTATAGAAGCAAAATATTCAGAAGGGTCCTATTCTCTCCTATACTCTAATCATTGAAGTACACTCCTTGCCACACAAGTCTTTCTCAAGGCCTTACCACACAAGCTTTTCCACAGTCTTTTCTCAAGTCCTTCAAGTAGCACTGAAAGTATTCAGGCCTTTCCCAACAATACATGATTGTGCTCTGCTACATGTCTCTCTCATATTCCAATATCAAAGGAACACACATCAGGACCAAGTGCTTGTGCATGGTAAAAACAATGTTGGTCTCAGCAGGACTGTACAGCACTGGTCATTTACCAGCTTAGGGCACAACAGCATTGACTGACTTATGCTGCCAGTGCTTGAGCTGAAGGATCTGTAAAGATTAACCAATCTTCAAAGTAGTGCAGAATTTTGTATTGTGCCCTGTCTTTGAGTCTGTTTTTTAAAGAGTACAAGGTAGACAGAACATCAATGACTGTTCAAGGTTACTTATTATTGATTTTCTCTTCCTTTCCCTTGCAACCTTCTTAGCACTCCATGCTTGACCTTACAAGTCTTATTCTGCTAACTGTAAATGTTTGTTTTTCCCAAAGCGTAAGACAAAAGATGATTTATTTCCTGAAAAAATAGAAAATTATTCCATTCTATCACTTCCCCAACATCCACTGGGAAATAAAACTTTCTGCTTAATTTGATAAATTTACTGGAAATCACACACATGTGACACACACACACAGAGAGAAACCCTGTCAAACACTTGACTTTGAAGATCTCAAACAAAGAACTTCATTCCAGTCAGCTGAAGCATGAAAGTGCTCTCAGCTGTAAAGGTTATAGAGCAGGACTTCTAAGCCCAAGACAGGGGAAGTCAGATATGCTCCACAGGCTGAGGTAGCAGAAGGAAGCTTGTTTCTGCAGAAATGCCCTCAATACCATGCAGTATAAACCCCTTAACACACACACACAAGAAAAAAAAAACAACCCAGAAAAAACCCAAAAAAACCAACCAACCAAAATCCAGACCCAATCCTTCAAATTGTATAATCAGTACTCAATGTCATCCATTTCTCCCTTTACCAATTTGTAACAGACACGTAGTTGCCTCGGTTTCCAAAGCTCTCACCTGTGTATCCTGAAGCTGTGATTCCAGAGCAGAGAAATCCTTTGCTAATTTGATTGATTTACTGTCAGACTGGTTCAGAAGACCTGTGACATTGTCCAATTCAACCTGAAGGAGAGATCAGAGTATCAGTGTTTTTGCTGATGCATTCAGTAAAAGACAGGAAGAGCTGAGCACCTATGAGACCTAAAACTGAAAATGGAGGCATCTCTCAACAGGAGGGCATGTGTATAATCTTTCAAGGAATAAACACATCATTTCCACAGTGCCAGGAATTAAATATGAGAAGCTGAAAAGAGATTCTTATTTCAGATCATCTCTATTGCAACAGCCTACTGATTTTGGTTGGTTTGGGTTAAGGTGTATATGAGATTTTAGCCTGGTAAGCAATTGTAAAAATTTTTGTTAAACTAACTGTCTTCTATTTTATGCTAACTGTCTTCTATTTTATACTATTTGCTTCAGGATTAATCTAGAGTCTCAAAATTACATTTTTACACTTCAAAAGGTTGTGCATATGCTAGCAATGTTCAACTTCTAATGATAACCCTCCATAAAGGAGAAGACCAAAGACAATGTTTTATGTCACTCTAAGGGATTTGCTGCACCTTTGAAGAAAGGAGGAGAAACTCAAATTCCCACATCATCCTTGAGGTATCAACCATGTGACAAAACTTCCAGACACCGTCTTCCACATGAGTTACACAACCACCAGTTTGTGTGTGCCACTCCAGGTGCTCCAGCAGCTGAGTGCTCACAGAGCTGTGCTGTGCAAACCACTGCCTGCCTTCAGGGAGCACAGACACTCTGACTCCTTGAGCCTTATGAAACTCAAACAGCAATTGGTTATTTCACCTTCTCAGGGCTGTTCAAAATAAGTAACATCAATCCAAATATCCTGATCTGGCAACGAGTTAAGGAGTTTGCATAGTACTTGGGAAGCAAACGACGGATTTGCTGTTTGTAGGAACATTATCTTCAGGAAGAACAGAATTTTTGAACTAGACATGGGAGACACCACCCTACCACCTTTCCTCTTGAGCTCTGGGCTGAAGCTAAGGAAAATCCATGCCACTCACCTGTAGTTTGTTAACCCTCTCAGCCAGTTCAGTCTTCACTCTTTCGCCTTCCGTAAATTTCACCTGAAGTTCCTGGAGCTGAGCATCCACTTTTTTCCGCTTGTGCTCAGCATCGCCTTTGCCCTGCAGAAGAGCCTTCACCTCATTGGACAGTTCAACCTTCTCACTTTCCAGAGCTTGTTTTGCTTTTTCAAGATTTGCTTTCACCTGAAGAGGAAAAGAAAAGGCAGCAAAATCCCTCAGACTTTGGCAGGATCCAGTGAGTACCTGTTTTCTTCAACAAGCAAACTAATGCTGTATGTTTAGCAGTTAAGTTTCAGACTGCCTACTCAGAAAAAAACAAGATGAACAGCCTGTCACTGATTATCAGGAGACAGCCTAACAATCAGAGAAGACAGCAATGCAGAAAAAAGTCCCGCACCATCAGATTCCCAAATTAAAGGTTGTACAAGCTAACAAATTCTAGCAGTAAGAATGTCTTATCCGTGTAGTGTGACATGCCTAACAGGAGAAAAAAAAATGAATGTCACTATGTAAAACAGTTTTATATATGTTTCATGGAGAAAAATGATCTACCAAGGAAAGAACACATGTGTGAGTATCATGAACACTTTGTGCTCCTCTGCACTGTCATTTCAGGGAGGTTGATTGCTTTGGCCTTGTGTTTGCTGCTCCACATACCCGTTTGGTCTGTTCTAACTGCTCTGCCAGCTCTTCAATAGCTTGCGAATGTTTCTGCCTCATCTCTTGGATTTGAGCCTCATGAGTCTTTGCCTCATCTTCAAGGGTCTTCTTCAAAACCGTTACTTCTTGTTCTCTCTTTGACCTGCAAAATTCACAAATTACATTTAGATGCCAAGGAGGGAATCAAACAGAGGTGTATATCCACCAACAGCATCTCTAATGCAAAAAAATGCCAAGATCTCTTTAGGCTACAAAGATACTTTTCAAAGGTAGCACTAAGCACTGCATCCTTCTTAAGTGCAAGCTGGCAGCTTTATTTCTGCCTAAGAAGTAACAGCCTGAAAGTACCAATGTTTCAAGGGTGCTACTAATACTTTGGTTCGGGAGCAAATCAACTTTCTGGCATCAGATGAGGTAATGCAGTCTTGACTAGGGCTTGCACCACCTCCTTCTGTAGTCACTGAGGCTGCTAACCAGTGATAAAGGCAGACTTGCTACGGTAAGAGACTGAATACAGCAGCATTATTAAGAACAGTCAAAACCAAACCCAAATAAAGATAACACAGCCCCATGCTGGAATTACCTCAGCTCCTGCTGAGCAGCTGTAGAATCTAGTGTGTCTTCTAGCTCTGTTTTCAATGCTTCCAGCTCTTCTCCCAGATCCCGCTTCTGTTTTTCAGCTTTATTCCTGAATGCTCTCTCTGACTCCAGGTCTTCCTGCAGCTCCGTGATCTGAGATTCGAGTTCCCTGATCTTCTTCAGGGCCATGTTCTTCTGAGCTGCCTCTTCTTCCACTCTGTGTTCAACATAAGGTTCTGGTCAGAGCCAGACTTAAACCATACACAAATTAAGACAAACTGTCCTACCAAAAATAATCAGGAAAAGCTGGTATTGGTCAGCTCTACAATGTTCTATTCAGACGTTGATCCATATATGATCTACAAATTCTAAGCTCTATCTCCCAATACTTGAGACAACACAATTACTTACCTTAAAGAAGGGGACAGAGAGAGACTGACAACAGAAGAAAGCAGAAGAAAAGCACCATTTTACACTGGAAATTGGAGACTTTACTGAGTAGATGAATACAGCAACTACCAGAGGGACAGTGTGTTGCCTCTACTTTTTAATCCCATTTTAAGGATTACTACTCCAGACAAACGCATGCAGTGCCTATTGCATCCATAATCTAGATCTGTACAGAGAATGTGACAGTGAGCAGCAGCTAAAGAACTCTAATGCCAAGGACATGGATCTTAAATAGTCCACAGCCTAAAATACAACATCCATGGACTGCATTTATCACTATTCACCCTATTCCAAGTGACACAAGACAAGACATACTTCCCAACCAGGTGGTGCTTGAACCCCACAGGTCAGGTTCTCACCTAGCTAAGGCTGCCTGCAGCTCCTCTTCCTTCTTGGCCAGCTGCATTTTGAGTTCTGCAATCTGAGCCTGCAGCTCAGCAATCTGGTCATGCAAATCAGTGGAGTCCCCTTCAAGCTTCCGACGAGTCTTTTCCAACTCTTGCCTCTGTTTTTCTTCGCGTCGCAGGCGTTCTAATGGAGATGGGGACGCGTTGAGTAACACAGATGACACACACTCAGAACATTGTATGAGCACAGACAAATAGATCTATTTAAGCAATACTTTCCTGATAACACAACTGTCCAAACTGTAGCTGGACTGCATTATTTTGTCAGGACCTATACATGCATCTGCTCCATATTTTGCCCTCAAAATATATCTGGGCAATTTCTCCTCCCCTCACCTTGCAGCCAAACCTCCTTTTCCCACTTCCACTGTAACTGGCAAACACAATGCCAGACTCACGCCACGCAGGCATAAGCACCCATTTAGTGATGCTGAACACAAGATCTGCTCTCCCTTTACTGAAACTAAACAGGCAGTCTCCAGAATACCCTTCTAGAACTCTGAAAAACTTGTGCAAACAGGCTATCAGAAACAGCACTAACCCTGACAGATCGATGCTGCTGGAAGTAGAAAAGTGGAGACACTTCCACAGCAGGAAAAGAAAGAGAACCAGCCTCTCTTCTCCATTGGCCTGGCTGTTTTGGAGAGGATTTTTATTTAGATCAGGGGCTCAGCTGACAAGGCACATAACCTTCAGCCACACAGAGCACAGCTCTATCAAATTGATCAATAGCTTACACACTATAGACTAATTTTTAACCCTTCAGAAACTCGGGAGGACTAAAACTCTTTCAGAAATTATTTTGAAGTTCAACAAATTTTAACAAGAAATCACTCAAAACTAATCAGGCAAGGGCTTTACAGGATCTATCTTTAAAAAAAATCCAAAACCACCTTCAAGGTCTGTGATCATGGCCTCATGCTTATTCTTCAGTTTGGCTAAACTCTTAGATTTTTCCTCTTCCTCTGTCAGGTTTGTTGTAAATTCAGACATTCTGTCTTCCAAGAGTTTCTTTTCCTGCAGAATTGAGAAGGCAGAGTCAAAAGAGTTGCTGGAATTAGAGGGTATTTTTCCAGATCTGGCTGCTTAGAGACGTCAATGTCATAAGTGCCTACTCCTGCTACAAGGAAACTCAGAAAGAAAGAAGTACTTTCAGGATCATAAACAGAAAGTTGCATTTAAATTAAAGATTTGTATACAACAGCCCTTTCAAAACTGAAAGGGAATTCTGTTTATAAAATAATTTTATACTGTTTGGCATAACAATGCATCAGAAAAGGTTTGCTCATGGAACATTATTTAGTCAAGGTTATTTAAATATCGTAGAATACTGACTGTTGAGAATACAGGCAGGCAGTTACTTTCAAAAATTCAGGTCAGAATTCTCAAAGACAAGACTGAATTAATTAGTAAGTTTCTCTGTAATAGGGAAAAGGTCAACCTGTAGTGGTTGTGTCCAAGAGAAACACCGATGCATCTTTACATTGTGGAAGAAGATGCAGGAGTCTTACCTTAGCCAATTTGAGATTCTGATCTTCCAGAACTAGCACATCTTCTTCCAATTTCTTCAATTTGGCCTCTGTGGTCACTTTTTCTAGCTGCAGCTTCTGCCTTGCACTTTCCTCTTCCTCAAGCTGCTCCTCTAGTTCCTTCATAACACCCAAAGAAAAGCAAGGTATTTGTCAGTGCTGCTCACCAATTCATGGAACAGCAGAGTTTCAATACTAGAATGGAAAGTTTCTTCACCCTCCCTTCAAGGTATTATCAGTAGGTCCTAGACTGACATCTCTGCCATGATTTAATGCAACATACTGCATGCCAATCAACGAACTTTCTAGCAGAAAAAATAATGCTATTTTGCAAAGAATACTACCATTCCTAAAACAAAGCAAAGACTTGTGTAAATTATTTGAGAAGTGGCCATCACCTTCAAGAATGGAACAGCTCATTCCAGACAACTGACTGAATGCCTCAGGCTCAGCACCAGAACTGCTATATTCTATTGCTGTTTCCACAGATGGATTTTCCTATGTCTCTTTCCCCACCTTCTCTCTTTAATTTCCCTCCAAGCTGAGGCAAAAGAACTGCTCTAACCCATACTATCCTCTTTACTGACAAGAAAGAGCTTTCCTAAGGCATTACCTGGATGTTCTGCTGCATTTTCTTCTTTTCAGCCTGAAGATGTTGACATCGTTCTTCCTCTTCCTCTACCCTTGCTTCCAGGTCATGACATATCTCCTCCAGTTCTTGTTTCTTGGCTGTCAGACGAGCTCTTATCTCCTCAGCTTCAGCACACAGTTCAGTTTCTGCCTGCAACTGTTCCTGCAGCTGCATCTTCTCTGCCATTAGCTACATTGGATGCAAAGTAAGAAATAAGACAAGCTCCAATTTACCAAAGCACTTAGTAATGTGTGAAATTCCATATTGCTCTCTTTCACAGTTAGTCTTAAACATTGCTGTTAACCAAATGCTAAATCACAGTTTTAAGTGTGTGCTCTCCTTCACAAATCAGGTGCTGCAACCTCAAATTATTCACAAATTTCTCAGGACCATATCCATTTGAAATATGGATAGTGTCTATTTCCCCTTAAAAAAGTAACAAATAATTATCAGTCCTATGGGAAAAAGCAACCCTGCTCCCACCTTCTGTGCTCCAAACAAAAAGGGTTCCATTAATGACAAGACTGAACTCAACCAGCTTTCTGTACCACTCAGCCAAAGGAGACTCTTTTCCTGTAACGGCTATAGAAGGGCAATAGGTAGTCACTGTACCAAAAGACCTACTGCAGGAAATGAGCTGCAAGAGCAAAGAAAAGTGAACAAGAGGCAGCCAAGTCATGTTCCAGCCAGTTGGAATTCTGCAGTTTGTCCATCAGAGCAAGAAAGCAAAGGAGGCGTTCTCAAGCAGTTGGACAGTAGAGAGAGAACCATTTGTACCTATCAGATTTGCAACTCACCTGGGCCTGGAAGGTCTCCATCTCACTCAGTCTATTTTCTGCAGCCAGCTGCTTCTCCTTGACCTTTATTAGTTCTTCTTCCTTGGCCATCATCTCCTCCTCCTGTCTGCTCACTTGCAGAAGGGGCTTCACCTGAAAGGGAAACCAAGGGAATGAGATGTGTATAAGGAATAACAAAAACATGAAGAAATGCTCTTGTACTTGAGATAAGCATTGAACAAAATAACATTTCAGGTAAGTGTCTTACATGAAGGACCGATCAACTATTTTGTTGTGAATACTGGGAGAATCATACAGAACTAGATATCAGCTAGTCTGCCAGTCCACTTATTCTCCTCCAGGAAAGGGTTCAGTAAATTCCAGACCCTCAAGGGTTAACAGTGGGAGAATAAAAAAGTTGCCATACAATGGCAAAAATCAAAGGTAAGTCAATGTCATATAGGTGGACTTCTGTAAGGCCTTTGGCACGGTACCCCAAAAGATCTTTCTCTCTAAACTGAAAAGATATGTATTTAATGGGTGAAATGTTTGGTGATTGAAGAACTGGCTGGGTTGAATCCAGAGGGGGATTCTGCCCCTCTGCTCTGGTGAGACCACACCTGGAGTGTTGCATCCAGGTCTGGGGTCCTCAGCCCAGGAAAGACATGGACTTAAGTAGGTCCAGAGGGTCACAAGAGTGATCAGAGGGCTGGAGCACCTCTGCTATGAAGACAGGCTGAGACAGTTGGGGCTATTCAGCCTGGAGAAGACAAGCCTCCAAGGAGACCTCAGAGCACCTGTCAGCACCTAAAAAGGGGTTCACAAAATAGAGGGGGCTAAACCTGTTAGGAAGGCTTTTTGTGACAAAAGGGTAATGGTTTTAAGCTAACAAAGAGAAAATTCAGACTAGATCTAAGAAGTTTTTTACAAGGAGGGTGGTGAAACACTGGAACAGGTTTTCCAGAGAGGTGGTGGACAGATGCCTGATCCCTGAAAACATTCAAGGTCAGGTTGGATGGGGCTCTGAGCAAACTGATCTAGTTGAAGATGTCTTTGCTCATTGCAGGGGGACTGCAAAGGGAAAACTATTACCTTGGTGAACAACCTCCACCATTGCCAGTTCCGCAGTTTCAAATAGGCGGCACAGTTTCTCTGAAGCACTTTCATAGCTGTCAGCTGCTGCTGGCGCTTGGCAAAGGCTCTGCAAAGCAAGTGGAGATAAGACAAAGGAACCCAGAGCAGCATACAATTCACACCATCAAGCCCTTTCTTACATACTTCTAAGAAGTATCTTAAGTGCTTTAGAAAGTTCCCTGTCAAAAATCCAGCAGCTTGCAGTGCACTTTCTCCTGATTTTCATTTTTTTTCTGCTCAGGTAAGAGCAGCTATTTTTTCCTTAATCCAATTTCCTATTTTAACAAAATTTTCCTCAGGCCTTCTGCTCTGAAAAGCTTTACTATCTTCACTTCCGAAAAGGGAGATCTGAAACAGAGGCGTGTTTTCCCACCAAACTGACAGGTACTACTTTTGACCTTAGAACTGTACCGAACTGCAGCCCTACCTGATCGCTTAAGAGAAACCCTACACCTCTCCTGCATCAGTACTGTAATAAGACTTTTCCATTTGCACCTTCACAGCACTTCTGTCAAAAACTTGATCTGCTGCCTAGCATTCTTACAGAGAGGAACAGACTTTACTACCCAGGTAGTTTCTGAGATACAGCACAGAGATTCTTGCAGGTGCCAGAAGTCTGGCATTACAGAGATGAGAAAACCCTAAAAAACCATCAACTCCTATACACAAAAAAAAAATCATGACCTTTCTGACAGAAAATAATTTCTAGACATAACAACTACTTTTTTTGAAGATAAGCTTGTACTTGAATGGGAGAAATACATGTTTATGATGTACTTTAAAAATCATAGTACTTACTTTCTGGCCAGGTAGCCTCTGCAACATGCTTGGAATCCAATAATAACATCTGTGATCTTCAGGTCTCTCTCTTCTTCCAGATGAGCAAGGACTCCAGCTCTGAAAAACACTTTACTCTGTCCAATTCTGTAAAGGTTGGAATCCAGCTCCAATGCTTTGATCTAAAAAGAGAGAGAGAGAAGAATTCATGTTCTGGAAAGACTGTTTCATGTGAAACATCACAAAAGGTATTTGTGACTTGCGGCTCTAAGACAGCCCTTCTCTACAATGAGCCACTCAGGCAAACCAAAGTTGTTAACTCCCAAGAAATTCCTGGCTTATCCCAATTAGAGGAGATGGAGATCAGCCAAGCACAGCATCAAATGGAGGTAATCAGAGGCAGAAATTATGACAGAAAGCATCATTTAATACAGTATCACATCAAGTACTCAAATTACAAGGATGCTGTGATGAATGCATGTCTAGTCCTTACAGCCCTCTTCCTTTCCTAGAAGAAACACATCTGTTGATCCTTCCCATTTACTTTTTCTCAGTCCTATCTTTGTCAAAAAAAGACACCCCAGACCAACCTTCCTTCCAAGGATTTGCTGCCAATGCCTATATATTAGCTAAGCTAAGAAGAATCAGCTATACTCCTGTAAGACAGAAAAAAGGAAATCCCTTACAGCCAAGTTCAGTTCAAACCTAGTCATCAAGCTAGAGCCAAAACTTTCCCTTTGAAGCAGGCAATTCTACAGAAACTAATTGGAGCCTTTGTTGAAAGCATTTGTCAGCAGCAGGCCATTACAAAAAGTTTACTGAAGCTCATACTTTAAGCAGGTGCTAAAGATAGCATTAATGCTTCTAAGCATTTTGATTCTATGAATACTGCTGGCATCTCAACGTATGCATCTGTGGAAATAAAAAGATCCTCTTTGCCTAGGATTATTGAATCTCATGCTAGACAAAAGCCTCCATCCATGAAGCCAAGAGGAAGCTCTTTGCACCCTTTTCTCAGACAAAACATTTGACTTTGGAATTTCAGTCTGTGAGTACAAGTTATATTTAGCATAGACAACTCCAACTTTTTAACCACATCCATAAAGTTTATTCAATTCAAGCCGAGTTTCTGGAATGTCTTACCATCAGCACACAAGCCTGCTTTCCATCCATAAATCCTTTGGGAATTGCATTTGGAGTTAAGATTTCATATCTGAAAACGAGAAAACAGACTAGTCACACAAGTGTACTGGAAAACAACAAAACAAAAAAAAATCAGTGTGCATTCCTATGCCATTATGAGTTCAACAGTTTTTCAAAAAACACTACACCTCTAGACAGCAGAGTATGAAGCAGCAGCCTTGGACAGGGTCCTCTATGCCTCAACTTAACTACATCCTTACCACAGAAATCAAAAACACTTTTGGGAGGCCTTGTGCCAGGGAATATCAAGGTACAGATATGCTGTCTTTGGAAAATTGGTAACCTAACTGCAATAAAAGACTTCCGTTTCTGTACTTATAGCTTAACTTGGCCAGGCTAAAGACTGCTTCAGATTCTTTTCTAGGGCTCACCTTTGTCTGAATTCCTGGAATACCACTCTGTTGGGGAAACCTTGACGACAAATACGGATTCCCTCCAGCACTCCATTACAGCGAAGCTGGTCAAGGACCAAGTGAGGGTCCAGTTTTCCAGCCTAGTGAGGAAATTGCATATTTTATGAATATCACAAAGCTTTTACAGAAAGGGCTTACCCCCTTGCCTCTCCCCCCCTCTTTTTTGTAAAGCAGCCAGTTCTCTCTTGTCTAGTTAGAAGCAATGGAAAGCTTTTATGCCACCTTAAGAACTGCAAAGATGAGTCTCCAAAATTTTAGTAAGCATACAGGTATTTAGGATGACCTTAAAAAATACCCTGAGAAAACAGGGCCTCTTCCAGATCTCTTGTAAAACCTGACAAAAGCCATCAACCCAGCCACATGCCCCAGGGAGCCCATGTAAGAATGCATGGGCTGTGCTGTTATAGCTGTCTTTACCTTTTTCTCGTGGTTGGGGATAATGCAACGGACAAAGTTGGGATTGGTGTTCCTCAGTGTAGCCATCAGTTTAGCCAGCTGTTCTTTGTAGAGTTGTCCCACTGTCCGGAACATTCCCTTCCTGGTTTTAAAGGCCCCTGGCAATGCTGTATCTGACATACCAGCTACCTGATCCAGCCCAACAATACGGTCCACTAGAGAGAGCACAGGAAAGAGCATTAAAATTCTCCCACAAACAAAGGAAATATTGGGACATACAAAGAACATCTGGGTAGAACAGGATAAATGAGAGGAGCTGAAGGATCCTTTTTGCTTCATCTCTACACAGATGTCAATTCCTGTAGAAAATTTGTGCAGGGATAGGAGCAGGAAGGAAAAGAAAGCATCAGCTCACTATAGGAAGTTTGAGTGATAGAGTCAAACTTAATCCCAAATATATTCTACTGATGCCCTGGATGGCAGCATTGGAAGAGCAATCTAGAAGTGAGTTTCAGATGCTTCTACTTGCTTAGCTTAGAATGAAAAACAACAAGAGTTCTAGCTGCTAGCCCAGCAGAGTCAACTATTAGTTAACTCTGATCCAGAAGGGGCCACAGATAGAGAAAAAGCCCAGCTTCACTCTTGCGTTACAAGCAGGACTGTCATAACCCATGATCAGAAAAGTCATTTCTACTTGTAAACTGAACAAGCACAATAAAAGGCGTGACAAAACCCAAACTTCAGGATACCACTGCTTGAGTTGTTTTTGGAGTACCAGTATTCTATGACACAGACATGAACAACAGCACTAGGAGAAAGTCAGAACTCCCTGCCCCAAGTTTCTCCACTATGCCACAGTGACATTCCAAGCATTGATGAAGCTATCACCTTGATGGACAGACAGATATTTTTTTCCCCCCTCAACAGAAGTCAGCTAGATCTGATAGCAGCAAGGGCAAGAAGAAACTAAAGTTTTACTTCTTCCCATTGCTTTTCTATGCGAAGACAAATTCACCCATCCATCAAAAACCAACTGTATCACTATAAATTTCCACACCTCCAATACACTTTTATTAAGGGCTTTAAGCTACTCTTCACCATCTTTAGTGGTTGGCTGATGACTACATTCAGGCTCCCAGTTTTCACTTCAGAAAATACACCAGCTTGTGCTCAACTGTCTTCTGATTAAAAAAAAAAAATTCAGCTGCTAAAAGACACCCATACAAAAGAATAAACTAGAAAGAATATTCCATTTTATAGCTAATATTAGCTAAAAATTGTTCACTTCTAGAGCAGACACTGGAATAGGGTCAAGGTTGTCTTATCAGAAAGAAAAGAAGGTTATGTTACTAGATGATATCACAGGGAAATCCACAGAAGTGCATCCCAGACTGTGGCTGTGCCAGTGCCAGTTCTCTTAATTTTTGGCACTGCAATCTACTTCAAGATAGTGAAAAGGACAGTCACTTGCAACAGAAGATCCGGCCAAGAACAATAAATGAAAACTGCTAAGCTGTGGTCAGTTGACTTTTCAATCCCTAAAATAGTCTCACACAGCAAAGGCCTTGTTAGGCACAACTTGCTGATGGCCATTTTTCATCCAGGACAAGTTCCTCTGCCAAGCTTTCTTTTAAATGATCAGTTGCGAAAGGGAAATCTCCGTACCAAAACCAGTGTTAAACTGGATTTCAGTTTCTATGCAGTCTCAGAAATCTTCCTTCTGTATCTTGCAAGAAATACAGCTGTGCTAGCTCTACATTCGAACAGTTGACAGAGATTTGTTCCTACCCAAGTTATGCAAGAGTAACTTTCAGCACCTGAATGTGTCTATATTTTTGTAGCCGCTTTCAAGGTGAATTTTATTTTTGTTTCAAAATCCATGAGGAGCTACTAGCACAAAGCAGAGGAAATGAACAAGAAAGACAGGCAGGTATGACAAAGGGACAAAGAGAAAGTAACGGAAGCATTTCTTGCATGGCTCTAGGATGCATCACACACATGACACAACAGCTGGGTTTCTCAGTCACCTGGTTCTAGATGAAGAATAGGAAAGTGTTGATAGAAATAGGCTCTCTGAACCTTCTGCATCTCTGCAACAGACAGAGACGTCAAAGAAAACCTACCACAGAAAGTGACAGTAACAGTAAGACTCAAAAAGCAGGTAAAACCCAGAGAAGATAGAGTAAAATACTGAACAACACTGCAGAAGGGGCACACTTAGTTGCAGGACTGAAAACAGATTCCACCTCAGACCCTGAGTGTTGCAGCTATGCAAGCTGCTGGCTCATAATGGTGCATTCATATTTTATCCCAGTATTCCTCATTTTAAGACAGAATTGCTATATATGCACCAAGCTTAACAAGAAGTCGATGCAAATGAACCCCTCTCTCGAGTTACAGTGAACTTCTAATGAAATACCATGATCTAAGCAAAGGATGTTCCAGATAATGCTCATCTTGATGGCTTAGTCTTCAGGGGAAAAAAGCAAAACAGCTCATCACAGGCTTTTGATGCTGAAGCTCTTTCACAGAAAAAAAAGAGTGAACAAAAGAAACTAAGTTTAGTTACATACCATCTTTCCACAGCTCAGACACAAACTTATCCGATGACTGGTGGAGAAGAGTAGCGATGTTATCATTCAGCGGATCCATGTTCTTCATCAGCCATTCATCTGCCTTGTAATCCACCTGGAGGAGATAAACACGTCAAGAAGCTTGGGAGGGGTGCAATTTTCTGCAGCCCAAAATCCAACATCTGGCACAGTATAGCAACCTATCACCAAGGTTTGCCCAACAACAGATTACCTAACCATTCTTGGATTTGCGACCCAAGTAAGCACACCTATGAATTTCCAACCCTTACAAAAAGCTGCATGTTCCACTCTGTCAGTAAAGGAAATGGATTTGCAATGCTAGTTTGTACCATCCAGAGCGTGACAAAATAGCTGCATCAACATTTTTGGTGATGAAGTCCTGATGCAGGTTTCTGAGCAGTCCCTCCAGTCTCACCAAGTCACACAGAACAAATTTAAATTGCTGTCAGTTTTACATGTCTTGAACTATAAATATAGATACAACTTCCAGGCAAATCTCCTTTAGGCCCTGTAAGCTCCTCTGCAATGAAACACTTTCATGAAATCTTTTGATGGTTTCTCATAGGCAACCATTTTGGTAAGTAGCTATTTCTAAGAAGCAGTCGTTATGAATTAAATATTCCAACCTTCACATTTTAGTTAATAATTCTTTACCTTGCCAGCATAATGTATGATACAGAAGTCAGCTTTGTCTTTCAGCTGTTTTGGCTTCTGAAATTTTGGGTGGGTGCCTTGTTCTTGAACAACTTTTTCCACAAAGCTTTTGTCTGTTGCTTTTGGGAACCAACACTCTTCATCCAGCAGGGCCAGTATACCAGGAGGCCCAGCCTTAAAGAAGAGAAACATCAAAACATCAGTAACTACATGACTACAACGATAATTAGTACCTTTAGATGGCTAGAGGAGAAAAAAAAAGAAGCCTAAGCCTGATCCACATCACATCCACCTCTTGTGTGATATCAGTTAAGCTACTTCCACTGTAAATACAAATTGTTAATAGTTCTTCAGTATCCTCATCTGAATTCTGACCATTTTTATGGGAAAATCTCTTCTGTGACATTTGTCTAGGTTGCTTCTTTGGGAAAAGATATCTTTTAATAGAAAAAATATTATTATACAGTTCTCTAAATATATTCAGGTGTCTAAATGCAAAAGGCCACAGCAGAAAGTTTCACAAACTAATCCTTACTATTGGAACATCTACTATGAAATTCATAAATTCTAAAGTTTCATTAGAGCAGATTGAAAGCAACAGAGTTCACAGCTTCTCATCACACCTGTAGTTAAGTAAGGAAGTTGACACTACTTACAGCAAGCTGCATATACATCTAGCACCATGCAGACCTACACAGGTGAGGACAATATAGTGAGAGGAAAAAGTGGCCAACTAGATCCATTTTCATGCAGCGTTTCCTACAGAATTGATACTAATAGCCTTAGTATGTCACTAATAGTGACACACTTTCAGACAAAGAAGAAACTGTTCACTCCTGCTTCTAATCAAATTACAGTGTCAGTAGAGGACTACAAAAGCTAGAGGGCCAGTTTCCAATCTATGGACAGAGACGATGTCCTCAATGATAAATCAGTGCAGCCATTTCCTGCAATGGAAAAAAAATCAAAAAACTTACCGGCTTCTCTATGAGGTCAATGCAGGGCTGCAGGTCCAAGCCAAAGTCAATGAAATTCCACTCTATGCCCTCCCTCTGGTACTCCTCTTGCTCCAGAATGAACATGGTGTGGTTGAAGAGCTGCTGCAGCTTTTCATTTGTGTAGTTAATACACAGCTGCTCAAAGGAGTTCAGCTAAGGAAGAAAAGGGTAGAAAAGATGTTTCAGCAATTGCTTGTGAAGACACACCTAGCATCCTCTTAGCACAAAAGATCGTATCTGTGGTTCAGGAATCCAAGCTAGAGTGGGGCAGACAGTCCACTGTCAATAACCCCTTTGGATATGAACAGCCTGTTCCGTCATGTGCCACTGCACACTGCTGCAGTCCCTAGGGAAGTTCATACACATTGGTCCTCAGACTTTGCAAAACAATGTTTAGCTGTAAACAGCAGAAGAGTTACTGCAGCTACTTAACACGGGACAAGAAAGGACTCTGGTTTTCTCATAAATGCAGAGCCAGCAAGTCCTTTTCATAGGAAGAAGCAGCAATGGAAGCCTGAAGACAAATTCCTAAAAGCATGTGGACTGGAAAGTTCCTTTTCAATCCTTATGTAAAATCAGAGCAAGGAAGGTGAGGGAAATTTCTTCAAAATTCCCAGATTTCTTCAAACGGTAAAGACAAGGTTAATTACCTACAGTGCATTTTGATGTTTGATCACACAAAACATAATGCAGCTTCTGAAGAAAGATTTTCTGTTCTAATTCCTCCATATTTAATAATTCCTAACTATGTTATTTCTTCTCCTCTTCTTTTCAAGAGATCCAGCAACCGTGAAACCAAAGGTATACCAATAAGGGGGGGAAGGAAAAAAAAATACCCCCCCAAAACCCAATATACAAATGGGGGAAAAAACAGCCCCAACTTTTCTGTGTCTCAGTCTTCTATTTCATTAATTGATTTTGCAATTCACTTTCCAACTGTTCATGACCTAGACCCTGTGTAACGTAACACAGGTTAACAGGACTTGCCTTGCTGGGATAATGGCAGGATGCTTCTTTTTTGATGACTCTGTGGCTGCTTCAGATTATAATGCAAACCACAACCTAAAATTATTTCATAGAATCCTGTAACAGTTTGGCTTAACAGTTCACTAGCATGTAGTGAAAGAGCTCACGTTCCCCTCTCCCTCTCAACTTTCCTTCAGCTCTTCCTCTCTGACACTTATCTTGCACAAGATTTGATATTGATTCCCCTTGTTGTGGACTTGACATCGTCTCCAAGAGTGTGTTATTTTCCAGTTGTAAAGCTATTTCCTTCTGTGGTCTTTGCTCCATATTAAACTGTGCTGAGTGCAAGGACCTGACATCATCTTACCTCAAAAATCTCAAAGCCAGCAATGTCAAGGATTCCAATGAAGGATGCACCCTGTCTCTTCGTCTTGTCTAAAGCCTTGTTGATGCGCATAACCAGCCACCGGAACATCCGTTCGTAAGTGGCTTTGGCCAGTGCTTCAATGGCAAAATCAGCCTAAACAGCAAAGAGATAAACATCAAAAGTTGCATTACAAACCAAAGAAAGGCACGAATTACACTGTTTCAGGATCTAGAAGCACAACTGTAGTCTGATAATTTTCTGTCCACCAGGAAATTCACTGAATAAAGCTTATTTCAGTTTATTCCAAATGAAAAGTAGATGGTATAGTGATATTCCATATACAAGTGCAAAGAATTGGTCTCTAAATTAGCATGTCAAAATGAAATTTCAGGATCCTGCCTGCTGGAGGAAACAAGAACTGCTATTAAAGAAAGAAAAACTATGCCCAGTGACTTTCAAAGACTATAGTACCATGGAGTATTTCGCAGGTTCACAGAAATGAATTTAAATTCTTTTGTAACTTTGGATTTATGAAGCCCAAGCCCTACCTGCCACTACCCTATCTACGTTTGAGAAAAACACTATGTGTAGCAAGAAATTAAACATCAAAAGGTACAGGCAGCATGGAAAGGTGACCTGTGACTTTTTCCAGACTTCAATCTCTTACCAATCCCTTCCATGTTACAAGGCCACGTTTCTTTATTCTGTGTTCATAAAGAAGCCAGGCAATGAGTGAGCACAGGCATTTGCTCCATTCAAGCAGGCCATGAACTTCTAGGTCGAGTTTCATTTACAGCAAAACCAGTCAAAGAGTGTTAGAAAACTTCCAATCAATTTCAAGGGGGAACAGAAAATTCTTCTATCTTAGTAGCTGACCTACTCAAAAATAGCACTTTCTGTATTGCACCAACTTGAAAATGTCACCCTTGCATACCACATTGAAACTACTAACTCCCCAGGGACAGCCAGTCACCAAAATTAGAGGACTTGTGTTCTCTTTTTTTTTTTCAGATGAGAAAAAGTGCTAAGGGACCGGATGAATTCCATCTTCATACGGATTACATTAGCAAGCAAAATATTATGCTAGAAGCAATGTATTATGGTACAATGCTCAAGTGTGCTTGCCATTTATTGCAGTGATAAAAATGGTTAGTAAACACTTCAGAAACCTCTGATACATTCATTACCTGTGCAGCAGTAAGATTAGAGACCAAAATACTTATTCATTTTTTGAGGATGCCTACCTGCTCTTTGGTCTGAGCTTTCTGGACATAATCTCGTCCAACTTTGATGCGAGGAGTCAGGATACCTCTAGTGAAATCTGTCACATTGATACCCAAAAGGTGAGACACCTTCTGAGCAGCTAAAGATAGTAAGAGGAAACAAAAAGATTCACATTATTCTGTTTTTATCACAGAAAGCAAGAGAAAAAGAAAAAATATTCCAACAGCTGTCTTTAGAAAAGTCAAGAAACAGCTTACAAAAAACATTAAATGAAGGACAGGTTGCTGAGACAAAATACCTTCCTAACAAAAAAAAAAAAACCTCCTAAAAAATCCCCTTCTTGCAACCCATACTGCAGTTTACCGAGTTTCTCCAGAAGTCATCAGAGTAAATTTGAAGAAATACTACTAAATTGTAACACAGAAGCTGTAGAAAGGTCATTGTCTGTAATCAATTTAAAAATACATCAGATAATGGATTTCTTAATCAAGCTATTTGCTCTGCCTTCATCTACTGATTAGTCTTTGAGACAACTCCGTATTTCAGGTTCAAGATCCAAAACCCAAATGGTTCACTCTCCGTCTTAAAATTATATTTAGAGCCTATTCTAAATAACAGCAAAAAACCCCCCACTTGGTGATAAATTAGCAACATTTGCACTTCTGCAGTACATCTACAATGAAGGTCTAAGAGTTAAGTCTTCCAACAAATAGTCTTCTGTCATGCGAAACATGGCACTATTTACACATTCAACAATGGGCAGTGCAATTAAAATATGTACACGTGCTTTTATACCCACCGTAAATCTATCCACCACCTTACTCCTACAGTAAACCAGACTACCTACAAAGGCAGCAAAGAACATTCCTTAAAATCTGATAATATAGGTTTGAAGGAGCAATTACTGCAGTCTGTTTAAAACACACTCCACATATTCCAGTAGAGTAATCCTTTTCATCTGTTCATCACGTGTACTTCCTGCCTAGCCCTGACACAAGAACAGTGCCACATTCCTGCCCATGGGTGGCTGCAAACACACGCCTGGCAGAACACTCGGTGTTTGTATGGAGCATGCCGGGTCCTCTGACAAATAATTCACCCTGTGGAAAAACAGGACTCCAGCATTCCATACATACTGCAATACATTCTCCCACTTCCAAGAACTTCTTATAGGTTTTTTTGCTGCACTTTTCTTTGGTGTGGGGGACGAGATTGGTTACCTGTATTGTCTGGCATAGAGGCTTGGTCTGTATTACGCTCCTTCTTGAAGACTATGTTGCCAAGTTGAAGAACACCTGAGATAACCTTCAGCAGACCTTTCAAAATAGTAGTAATAATAACAGCTTAGTAGTATCAGACATCACCAAAAGCCTTGATACGACCCAGTTATCTTTTTTAACATGGTTAAGAGGCCCATCTCAGCATCCCAAAAATCCTTCTGAAGTTTAGGAAAAAACACCACAGGCTATTCCTCTAAATGACTCCCTTTCTGGACAAAGGACTTGCCTTGTCATTCCTATGCAAGACTACAGAGCCTAGGAGTTTACCCATTCTCAACATCTCTGTAAAACACTGAGAGACAGGACTGAGGGTAAAGTGCCACCTACAGCACCTATATTTCTTAATAAAACAGTTCTTCTCTGCTTGAGGGTCAAAATCCATGCAATGAATTCGACACTATTTTCCTCAACAGTTACTGTTGAGCAAAAGAAAAGAGACAGTTAAGAGTACACTTCAGCTTAAGATTTCATTTCTTTAACCCTGTAACACTTTCAGTTCCCTGACCAAGATCCCTAGTCCTTACAGACACATATTATAATGTACAGAAGGCAGCAGGATATGGGCGCAAGTGCCTGTACCGTAACTATTACTAATTACATGCTGAAGCACCCCACCCCATTGCTAATGATATATTCACACTCTGCAAATGATGCATGTCAAAAAAGCCAAACCATCAGATGCCAAGACAGGGAAGATGGTGTCAATTCAATTTTCACCACATATCAATCAAAGCTCATTGCATAATAGCTTCTGGTTGCCTTGAGCAAAGTAAACTGCCACTCACTTGAAGGAGATCTTGTATCAAAGGCATTTTTGGTTCCCCTTTCTACTTGTTTATGCTGATTTTGGCTGGGATAGAACCAATTTTATTCACAGTAGCTGTTATGGGGCTGTGTTTTGGATTTGTGCTGGAAACAACTGTTCATAACACAGGGGTGTTTTAGTTACTGCTGAGCAGTGCTTACACAGAGTCAAGACCTTTTCTGCCTCACCCCAGCAGTGAGGAGGCTGGGGATGCACAAGAAGATGGGAAAGGACAGAGTCAGGACAGCTGACCCCAACTGACCCAAGGATATTCCATACCACATGGCATCATGCTCAGCATATAAAGCTGAGAGAAATAGGAAGGGGAGGATGTTGGGATTGATGTTTGTCTTCCTGAGTCACTGTGTGATGGAGCCCTGCCTTCCTGGAGATGGCTGAACATCTGCCTGCCACTGGGAAGTGGTGAATGAATTTCTCATCTTGCTTTGCTTCATTTGCATGTGCAGCTTTTGCTATGCCTGTTAAACTGTCTTCATCCTGATCCATTAGTTTTCTCACTTTTACTATCTCAAGTCTCTCTCCCATTCTACTGGGCAGGAGTGAGTGAGCAGTCATGTAGGGCTTAGCTGCCAACTGAAGTTAAATCACAACACCATCACAAAAAAATTTGTTTTAAGAAAACATCCTTTTGCTAAGAAAGTGAACAAAGGCTCCATATATCCTACATTAGGAGTAACAGAAAAGAAAGATATCTTTGTGATTGTCCCACTCTACTTCGGCACTGTTGCAGCTTCACCTAAAGTCCTGGGTGCAGTTTTGGGTGTCACAATATCAGGCAGATATAAGGCTACTAGGGACTGTCCAAAGGATGGCTATGAAGATGGTGATGGGTCAAGAGAAAGCCATATGAGGAGTGACTGAGGTCACTTGGTTGTTCAGCCTGGAGAAGAAGGGGGACTTCCCAGCAGCCTACAGCTTCCTAACAAGGGGAGGGCCAGGCACCCATCTCTCTGGTGACCAATGACAGGATCCAAGGGAACAGCATGAAGCTGTGTCAGGGGAGAGTTAGGCTGGACCTTGGAAAAAGGGCACCGGAACAGGCTCCTCAGCAACTGTAAAATATTAAAGCTATTTCTGCTCTAGAGCCTGGAATCAATGACTGGTCTACATGACAGCAAAGACATACCCTAGAGCATACATTAAAAACAACTCAAAAAACTGAGCATAGCAGGACACCCTGACAATAAATTAGGCTACCGTTTCTTTTATTTGGTTTAGGCAAATTTCTCTTCACCTCCACACAGAAGTTTCAGTCTCAGGTGATTCAGGATATCAAGAAACATACTGAACTGTCGATAACAACAGCATGAATTTTAACAGCTGGACTGTAAAGAGCAGAAGGCACAGGTAAACAAATGCTACCTACAGCCACAAGACCTGCAGCCTCCAGCAGAGGAGGTGGTAACCTCACACCACAACAGATGCTTGCTTACTTCAGTGTAGAGAGTAACAGTCCTAGCTTTAGAAGACCATACACATTTCAAAGGTGAGACTTTGCAGAACACTGATTCCCAATCAGTGGGGCAGATCATGAATGGAGAGTATAGAGCTCTGGTGAATATGTATCACCACGCTTTGTGCTGGCTGCGTGGAATTCTATTTTCACTGTCATGCTACTGTGCTCCCAGAATCAGACAACATTAATTTCTGATCAGCAGTTCAGTGTTAAGCTGGAAAGAAAGGCACTATGACCAATCCATTTTCAAAGGACTAATCCAACAGTGGTTGGATCAGATACTTTTAGAGCCACTGCTAAGGGACAGGAGGAGCACAGAAGCCATGCACTGCATAAAAGAATGAGAGGATTCTTCTATCTTGGATGAGTTTTTTGTAAATTGGGTATACAAGCCTCAAATTGGGAACAAAAACAGCAAGCAGAAGCATGTTTTTATTAGCTGCTTGTTCTAAAGTTAACTCTATAACCTGAAACTCTGCTGGTAGATCCTGAGATGGGTCACTCCAAAGCCACTAAATTTTGTTATTTGCACACTGTTTACTTGGGGCAGGGAGAGCAGGAATGGACACAAGCAAAACAAAAACAACAAAATCCCTTAAGAAAAAGCTAACAAATCGAACCAAAACAAAAAAATAAGGACATCAGAACAAAAAAGCTTGAGACATGGCCTATTCCCTCTTTCATTCCTTGCATATTCATACCTATCTGCTCTTCATCTGGGATGCCCATGATCTTCATTGCCTCCATGGTCTCCTGAAACATGTCTTTGTCTTGCTGACCTGGGATTGTAACATGTCCATTGGAAAGGAAGCGGTACTTGTTGTAAGGCTCCAGCAGCAGATCATCTTAGGAAAGAATTGAGAAAGAAGTTGCCATGGATTTTTTTAACAGACAACAGGCTACCACCAATATCAAATTTCTGACTAGCATACACTACCAGCTCCTGGATGAATCTAGGATTAAGCCCAGTTTTACTTCAGGCTGAACATTTAATGTATTTTAGATAAACACAGAGCTTTTCTGTGTTATTTCTTCCTATTCCTTCCTCTGGACTACTCCACCAAAGCAGTGTCACTCATCCTTAGGTCCTAAATCTGTAAAAAGCAGGGATTAACTCGAAAGCAAAATTGCCTTTAATTTCAGATACCTCATTTGTTTCAAGCCAGATAAAAGTTACTATATTAACTCTTGAAACAGTAGCAGCTATGAGAAAGTCCTCTCCTTGTGTCATTCCCGCAGATCCATTTGCAGCTCTTGCACAACACAGACCCAGACTACCAGGCTGAGGCATTAAAACAAGGTGTGCCAGGATTCCAGACTGCTAGAGCTGCTTAACGGCTTGCAGATTTGCTCCGCTCAGTTACACACTGAGTGCATCACAGCAGGACCATTCCTGCACTGGAATAGTTTACATCATGCAAGACTAGACTAAACATGGGACAGTGATTTAGATAAGGAAGGGTGTAGAGTCATTGTTGGCAGGGAGACAAGTGCAGGAAGGAACCAGAGAAGCAAGTTTTCAGGAACTGAGAAGTGCAGGGGGAGGGCAGATGGATGTATCAGTGCATGAAAGAAGTGGAGGAGAGCTGACCATATCCAAAAGGCAGAGAAGAAGGAACTGTGAAGGAACAGGTTCTTGTCTACAGGTGTTCTAAACCCTCTGTTGTTGTAGTTCTGGGATTGCCTCTTCACAACACAATCATACTTACTCTTCAAATGCTCTCCTGCCCCAGAGAGCAGGTAGTAAAAGATGTGGAAGGTTCTCTCCTCTTTCGCCTGACGAATTGCCCGAGACTTCTCCAGCAGATCTTCAGAGAGTCAAGGCACATGACAGGACATACAAATCCCTTCCTGTTCTGTGGTAGGAGAAAAAACTACCTGATGTTCTCCTGATACCAATTGACAGGGGTATTGACTTAGCAATCAATAACCCATTGAGCTTCTGATCTCAGTTCTGCCAGCCTCTGAATGATGACTATGGTAAGAGAGACTTAACTAGTAAGAAACAAAAAAATAGTGGCCATCAATCCCCACTTGCCTTGGACAGAAGCAAGAATGACTTATGAAATTCCATACCCATTCATACTGCTGCAGTTTATGCTTGCGTTTCATCTCTTAAAATTAGAATTCATTCATTCAGAAAAGATCTGCACCATGATCACAAATATCACAAAATACTATTGAGAAAACAGGAGACTACAACCGTGATCTTGACAGCAAAAATTTAGAGTGCTTCCAACTGCATTCTCAATCTAAGTCAGCTGTGAAGAGACTGCTAGGTAGCATTCCTGACACCTCTAGAGCCTTGAACCTTTCAAGGGGTTACAGAAAGGATACAGGTCTCAATATTAGCTCCAACAATGTAGCCGTTGACATCAAAGTTGATTCTGATAAATTTGCCCTAAGAGGAAGACAATAGCATTAAAATTAGTATTCTTTGTGTTTGGTAACAACAGTAAACAACAGAGGTAAACCTTTTTTTAATCTAGGAAAGGAAACTTGAAACAGGTCAGGCAGGTTTTAGGCAAAGCATAAGGTCAGCCACTAGGCAATGCCTGCTGATCACAACAGCAATTGAACAAAAAAGGCACCAAACACTTCCAGACACTTCTGCCATGGTGACAACCTACAACTCACACTCACTATGTTTTAACCTAGATTTCCCACAACCAGGGTCCCTTCAATTTCATGTTATACTACCTTGACAGCTCCATCTCTTTCAGTGTTAGCTTCAACCATTTTCATTTCACTCCAGATTCCCAACCTGCCTCTCAGATGCTGTCCACTGCTCTCCAGAGCAAGCAAAAGAAGGACAAGTATTTGCTCTCTAGGATAAAACTGACTGTAATGATTACAACAGAAATCAGCACAGATGATCCTGGCACAGGGTCTGGTTTCTTCATTCTAGAGACCTACAACATCTGTTCTGGATAATTCACTGAATGAAATTGATTTCCCAAATTAATTTAAAGGAAGTCACTCAGTTACTCTATCCCTGACAGCAATTCACCCAAAAGCAGAACACGCTGGAAAGTGTAAAATACACTTTTGATGCACTTTTTGAATACACTCATGACAAAATAATACTCACAAATCTTGAGGAGTTGTCATTCTTTACTGTCTTGGCATTTCCAAAGGCCTCCAGGATGGGATTAGCCTGGAGCAACTGTCTCTCCAGTTCTCCCTAAAGAGAAATCCAAAATTAATAAAGTAGGTAGCACTGCATTAACCTTGGGTCAAACCAGCGCTGCAGTTTCAATTCACACTAGTTTGGCATCTGTTGCAGAGAAGCCATATTAAACCTTAGGAGATGATCCCTTAAACCTTCAAAGGAGACTCATTAGTTATCTGGGTTAAATGGAAGCATTCATAAATAAGCCTTATTCCCTTCCTCCTTTGTATGTCTTTCTGTTAGCAAGAAGCCCTTCAAAGTCACTTGGCTGTCACATCCTGCAGACTTCCCAGGGACAAAGTGAAAACCATACCACCATCCAAGACCAGGCCCTCATCCCAGAAGTGCACTGCCATAGAGGCTGGAAGAGTGAGGTAAATCCTGTCTTGCTACTTAAAGACAGCTCTGAATACTGCTACTAGTAGGTTAAGAAGTTAGTCTGAAAAGGTCTAATGTTTTATAAAAACCAAACACAAAAAGCTTGCACTTTTCTAAGAGTCTACATCTTACAAAGTACAAACAAGCAAAAATCTCCTTTGTAAGGAGGAACACACAAAAAAGAGAATTAGTGGTATCCCACAAACTGCATGATTGCTTGCATTCTGCTGGCACAACCACACACTCCTCCCCTCAAGGAACACAAAATGTTGGAATTGTAGAAAAAGAAATTCAGAACTTTTATCTCTGCCCAGTACTAGACCACTACAGCATATACACCTTTCTCTGCAGGCTCTACATGTATCCCTACCTCTTTTGAAAAACTACTTGTCCTCTGTGCTAAAAGTACACAGTTCTCTATATTTCAAGATCAACTAAAAAGCTTCTGGAGACACAAAATTACAGTTTAGATTAATGTTTCTCTTTTTAGCAGTTATCAGTAAGTACTCAAGACTGCCTGTGCAAAACAGATGGAAATGAAGTTTGATTTGTAAGAACTGGGATTTATGGGGAAACTATTTAAGGTTACCGCTAAAGGAAAATTGTTCCCACTTGTTCTCAAAGACAGATTAGTTCTTACAGAGTGTCTCTAAAAATATAGGGGAAAAAAAAAGAGGAAGATAGATGACAAACTGTACAATGAACTACAAGTCTTAATTTATTACTTCCACGATCACTTCAACTTTGCAAAGTGCAAGGTTAAACAAGACCCCCAGTCCCGGTGGAACTGCACATACACAGAAGGGGCAGCTACTGCGAACACCTTCATTCACTGTCAAGTATATGTAACAAGGGGCTTAGCCTTGGTACAAGAACCTGAGCTGGGACATCATCTGTCTCACAACAAACCCAGCATCTGGCACTGGCTTTCATTTTCAAGGAAAAAAAACCCTGAAACTAGATTTCAGCCCTTGAAACTGTGTGGTAATCACATTTCCCCTTGTGTTCTGCCACATATACTGACATTGGAATGCTCTTCCCTCACACCAATCCTCTTCCCCATCCTGCAGTGAAGTCGTAGGCCTCTATTTCTAACTGCAATTTGTTACTATTCAAGTGAGAGATGACAGCAACACAGCACTTAAACCCAACTCTGGAACAAGGAGGGAAGAGAAATCAGGCTTTAACATCAAATCTATTTTAATTATTTGGCTAAAATTAAAACTGAGGTTACTTAGCTACACAAAGATCGGAAGTTTATGCAAACCCACATATAATAGACCCTACCGCTACTTAGTACCTCAGGAAAAAATGTCATTAGTTTCAAGTAGGTGTTGGTAAATTGTAGTTTAGAGGTGATTAGGTCTCTTGAAACACCAAGGCAGCAACGTGCATAGAGAACGCCAGCTCAGCCTCAGAACAATATGAAGCTTTGGGGAAAGGAAAACGTTGAAGACTCAGTCAAGTCACTGAACTCTCCTGATTTGCCTCAGCACCATGAAACAGTGGGAAAATCCACGTTCTCAGCATGCCACAGTAACAGCACATAAGACTAAGTGTCTGCAATTACTGTACCCACGCCTCACTGCATGCTGTCTTTGTTTAAAAGGCATTCCGTTAAGGTTAAAAGTTTTTATAAGTTTTTGGGTGGAGTATGTTGGGGATTTTTTACCTTAAATTTTGATGGTCACCTTTCACTGATGGAAGATACCTCATTATTTTTATAAAATGGGTAATTTTGCAAAGCAAAACCACTACAAGACAGAGCTGTCCACCACAAGTTTCTAAAAATGCTAAGGTTCCTATCATTAAGATGCTGCCTATTTCCTGGCACCTGTAATTGCCATTCCTTGACCTGAAACAAATTTGCTTAACATTTGGCATGCATTTGCAGTATGTGCATTATTCCTCATGAAAACAGAAGCAGAAAAAAACACTGGGTCTGTTCGCCTGTGGTTGGCAGTTCCCAACACTCTTCAGTATGCTCTCTTTCTACTGCTGTGAAATTACAGCACCAATTTAAAGCAACTAAAATTCTTGACATCTACCTTGTACTCTCATTTTTTTTCATTTCATACACTTTTTGAACTGTTTTCTAAGCAAGATAGAAGCTTTTCCAGCTATTTATTCTTCAGAAAGTATGGAGAAAGGCATCCAGAAATCACATCTACCTTTAACTGCATACAATTAAAAAAAAAAATGGGAGAGGGTGATTGAGTTGTTTGTTTAGTTTGTTGGAGTTTGTTGTTTTGTTTTTTACACTTCAGGGATTTGCTTTTGTATTCTTCTCTGCAGTCATGTGAGATTATCAAATAACTAAATCCCAGCACCAGTGGCTGGACAGAGGAAGGAAAAAGATCATCCCTAATGGAAGTTTTGTTACAAATATTTAAATATCAGCTACTACTACCCACAAATTTCCGATTAGTTGCAAGCACATCTTGAAAAATCATTACATGATATAAGAAGACAGTAGAGAAGCTGAGATTAAACATGGGAAAACATTGATTTCAACTTCCATAAATAGAAGTTGCAACAAATGAAAAAAAAAGTTTCTATAATTAGATTCAGCACATTCTCCAAAAGGAGCCTTAGTGTGCTTAAAAGTCACACCATGCAGCTAGAAGCTTATTTAACTGAATATACTAATGCACTGGGAATGGTGGAATGCACCACTACCTCCAGAACAAGTAAGCTGAAGAATACATTTTATAAAACTGATTTTGCCCTGATACTTGGAAAAACACCAGTTTGCATCCAAAAGTTCATGGCAAAGAAACTACCACTACTATCTATAATATCCTTTGTTAAGTTCTGTGCCTAAAGACAAAAATCTTCCATCTCAGCATACCTGAGATGCTCAAAACATTAAATGCATTCATCTTCATAAACTCTCATATTCGATGCTAAATTTGCTCCATAGAGAAGTGGTCCAGAGAGCACTCATTGCTGATTAACAAAGGCTTCAGCTCTAAATCCCCTCTGGTAAGGTCAGTTTAGCCAAAAAACAAGGGCAGCAGGAATTTCGGAAAAAATTAACACTTAGGGAAAAAAATTAAGTATCAAACTTTGGCAAATCACCAACCAGTCCAACTTAGCACTTTTTTATTCTACTAAGCAGTTTGCCTGTCCTGGTTTGGCAGTTCAAATTTTACTCACAGTCAAGTAGTGGAAGAATACTTAACTCAACCCCATGATTCTATTTTCCACACTTAAAAAAAGAAAAAAGAAGAATGTTTCTAAATACAGCTACTGACAGACCATGGAAAAAGCCTTCATATGTCTGAAATTTTGGCACATAGAATTTTTTCTTTTTTTGTAGAATTCCAGAAGTTAGTTACTACTATGTGCACTCACACAGTCTGTCTGCATGCAAAAATGCCTTCTTATTTGTATACTCCACACGCATTAGACATGCCTACACATTAAGCTAGTATAGGAAAACTCATGTGCAGAGATGCAGTGCACACACCTGGCACCTGGCTTTCATTAATGAACATTTCCAACACGTTCATATCTGGCTAACAAGCCCACAGTCCTAAAACACCCTGGCTAAACACTTAACTACATAAATCTTACGAGGAACACCGCACACACTATATGTTTAAGATTCTAGGAAAGCCTTGTCCAATCCTATTGTTCCGGAAGAATACTTCCAAAATAGTATGTATCCGGGAAAATCCTGCAAGAAAATCTTAAAGGCAAACTAATATTGAGCACAGAACACAAGTATTTTCTTGATATCACTACAGTCTCCAACTGAACATCCTTACAAAAAGATTACTGTGCACCACACAAAAAAAAATAAAAATTGTGAATTGTCTATGAATTTGCTTTAGCTGCAGAAAGTGATATTGGTGTGGAGTGAAAAGCTGCTCAAAAAAATCACACAATGGGACAGAAAATGCATTCCTGGTGCAGAACGTGCAGTAAACGTGCAGCTCACCTACGAGGATACAACTGAAGAATTCGGCAATAGTCCATCGGGGGAGAGGGAGGGGGAAAAAAATATAAGTGAGACATCTTTAAAGTCCTCCCACCATCATCACCACCCTCCTCTCATGTGTTCTTAACACTTGGCTGTTTTCCCCTCTTTTAATGTTTTCCTAAAATTTCTAAGTTTTCAGTTGATGTCCACTAGCCTATCACTGTATTCTCCAGTTTTGAGACAGAACATGTAATGGCCAGACCTAATCTATAATGGTAGAGAAGAACAGAGGCAACTCCTCCATAGAAGTATCAGTTTTAAACTGCCTGGACTGGTTATAAGGAATAAAGCCACATGAAAAGATCAGTACAGGTGATGCATTTATAGCAGCTCTTTGCCCATGCACTTGCTCATGAATCCAAGGAGTTGTGGAAGAGTTTATGCTCAATGTAGATCCACTGAATTCAAAGGAGTTATGACTTTGAACAGTGTTCCCTGACTTGCAAGTTTTGACAGACTTATTGTTTCATAGTTCACTGACCTCCTCAATCCCCTGATAGATGTTAACATCTACGCTTCTACTGGGCAATATGTCTTTTACCAACATCAGCCAGTATATATTTAGTATCCAAAGTCAACAGAGCAAAAAAGCATCATTAAACCTAGGTCTTACCTGGTCTTTTTTGGACTTGTGTGAGGAAGCAACATGAGCCAGATATTGAATGACCTTCTTGGTGTTCTCTGTTTTACCAGCTCCTGATTCACCTCTGTAAAGAAAGTTCTGCAAGTTATCCAGAAACAAGATGTAAGGGAACATTACTATATTTCTAATACCAAAAGGGCTACCAACATCCTTAACTGCATTCTGGCCATTGCAGCACCTCCCTTAAAACCAAGGGAAAAAAAGCTGGGCTGCAGCTAGACTGCAATTTGGAATGCAATAAAGAGGTATGCTTTCTAGTCACTTGGATACAAAGACTGTCCAGTGGCTGAGGAATAGCTTGGAGGCTGCTATAGAGGTTGGGGTGAAAGGTAATAAAGTAAATCTTTCAAATGGAACCCTCCTGACTGCAAGAAGAAACATACCAATTCCTTAAGCAAGGCTGAGGGTCAATCAATTTACTGTGTCTAGAAGACAAACTGCTGCATCAAGAGAATCTGTTACTCTGTCAGCCTCATCAGTATGCATGCACTTAAACATAAGAGCTGCATCAAATCTGAAGGATCACTCCAAGCCTTTTCCATTGACAAAGCTGTATTTCTTCAGTAGTTTGAGCACAGGGGCTGTTTCAAACCCACAATTCCTCCATTTATTATAAAAATTATTTTGCAGAAGGAATTATATATTGGAGGAACTGTAGTGGGAGTTTCTTTGACTCTCCATTACTACCTGATTCTGTAATTACATTACCAGCACCTAAAATTATAAGAGTCCTTCCACCAAGAATGTAAAAACACAAACTTTGACATGCAGACCAACTGACAATTGGAAATACTTACGTGCAAAGGATGGACTGATCCTCTCGATCTAGAAAAAATTTTAAAAGAGTAGTCAGACTAGAACTCTAAGTTTCTCTGACAGAATGAAATCAACACCAAAGACACCAGGAACTGGTGAACACTGACAAGTATCTTCAGAAACACAGCCAAGTAACCCCTTCTCTGGCAAGTCACCCACCTCCTACCATATGCAAAATTATAATGGCACCACAGCAATTTAGGGTTTTTTAATCCAGAAAGAATATTGTTTGCATTACAATTTTTCTACAAACACTATGGAAGTCTCCTACTGAATGTTTCTTTACCACACAGCTACAGTGTGGTGTGCATCTACTTGTTCTTAAGCTCCTATTATAGTGGGCCCATACTGACTTAAAAAAGTTATCAGCACAGCAGTGAAAATGGAAGAAGTAGGAGGAAAGTGGGACAGCAACTATTACAAATCCCAAAGTGCCTAAGATTTGCATCAAACAGAGGCTTTTGGACCAAAACAAACACTGGAGGCTCAGTGACAAAATATTTGTTACTAATTTTGTATAGACTGGACCAAAAAACTAGAACACTGAGCAGCAGCCTACATCCTATACAGCTGATTGTTTGTGGCACCATCCCCTATTGTATTAACACAGCAGTTGGTAACAATAGAAACCTTTTTTCCATGTTGACATACCAACAGACATACTAAATGCCTGTGTTCAATTCCCAGCTGTGGATATCTTTCCAGTTAAATAACTTAACTCACCCAGCCCATTCACCACTATCTTCTCCTGCATCTTTAATCTCCTGTCAGCATTCACCTATGATTCCACTTCGTTATGCACAGTCCTGACCAGTCCTTCCACCATGCCTTCATCCCACAGCTCCTGCACATGCTCCACGAATTCTGCCCTGTTTCAATTTCACCCCTGCCCTCCACCCTGTGCCCACCTGCCCCCAACCCAAGTTCCATCCCATTCCTTCACACCACCAGGAATGAGTTGGGAGCCTTAGGAAGACTGGAGAGTGCCTGTGCCTAGACCAGAACAGCCTCAGTACCTTGAAGTCATCATAGGGACAGTGTAACATGGAACAGCTGGGTACAGCATGTCATTGACTGACAGGCCACAAGAGCTACCGGGGAACTCAGAACACACTCTGCCACCAAACTCAAGACCCCCATTAGGCTCGGGTTTTTTTTGGTTTGATGTTAGGTGTGTGCTTTTAAATCGAGACCAGAGGACTCCCAGATTACTCAGTCTGAGAGGCTCAGTAAAACAGCAGCAGCTAGATTTCATTCAGGCATTGCCACTTTTTCCACTTATTACGTTGGACTAACATCTACTCTCTAAAGAGACAGAAAAACCCCCTCAAACATCCATGAGAATATGCAATTCACTGGATCTCTCCAATAAATTTTTTCAGTAATTGGTGACATCCAACAGTATGTTTATGGGACTATCTCCACATTTAGCTACTGACTCCTTCTATTCCTTTTCCCCATAGCTTAGAGAAACCAAGCACACTCAGTTATTCTTCCCACCAGGCAGTACTTAGATCATATAATTAAGTCACCATTCAAGTTGGTTTGTGCAAGATAGAGAGATTGAGCTGTAATTAGGGAAGGCTTTCTAGTCTGATAGATTTCAAGTACCTGAAACCTCTTTCTATACTCTTGAACACTGCTGTTGCAAGTGCATTTAACATATCAGTACTAACATCATGAATCCCACATTCATCAAGAACAATCTACCATACACCAAATTTAAAAAGAGAGTAGTACATCTAGCCTTTGCACATATTTTTGTGGAATAAGGAAAGCTGGAAAACCTAACAGGTTTGAGATTCCATCTTAAAATATTCTGAAGCCAATAATGAAAGCATTAGATTCACATAGTATATATATATATGCAACTCCTGCTCTTAAGCGTCTTTACTGGAAACTGATTGTATGTAGATGAGCACAAAAAAGAAGAGGAAAATAATCTATTTTTTTCCTGTTAAAACTCAGAATATTACCTGTCATTACCCTGCTAATACTGTTCAAAAAGAGCTGGTCAGCCCCAAGCCTGGAAAAAAGCAAGTTAAAAAAAAATCACCACTCAAACAGTTTTGTCCTGGCAAATTCTTAAGCCTTCAAAACTAGATACTGCAGCTTTACTTAAATTAAATACTCATTTTTTCAAATGTTAAATTTATTCACTGCCTTTCAGATATACACTCCCTGTGCTGAGGGCTAGGCCATGAGCAGGTATTAGCCAGCTCCAAAGGCCTCACATATTTAAGGTTCCCAGTGGGTCAAGGGCTCAGCAGCACATGCCAGTCCTCTGCATGACTGGGCACTTTGAGGGTGGATCAGGGGAATAACTAATGACTCATTTATGGATTGCCTAAGGAAATGTATTCTTCAGTAGTACAACACCTGAGTACAATTCTGCACCACAAAGCAGCTATGTGAAAGGACAAGACTGTGCCCCTGAATAACACCTGACTTTCAAAAGCTTGAACAAACAGTTCACTTGTCCAGAAAAGGTTATGCTCACATTCAGCATACTACAGAGGCTCTTCTAAGAAGTAGATTTGAGAGAAAGGAAAAAAAATTAAAAAGACAGCTCTAAATAAGGTGCTCCTTATTGCTTGGAACTATGAGCTAGGGCTTCTCAAAGAGGCAGTGGAGCCCCAGGCACTTGAATAGCCTTCCCATTTCCATCCTAGAGATGATCCAGCAAAAGAATACCAGTAAGCAGACAGATAAATTGACTGCCCAACAGAGAAAGAGAGGATCAACATCAGACAATAATACCAAGCAGCTCTTTGGCACTGAACACTTCTTGATCATGCCAAGTTTTCTCATACTTGATTGAGAAGTTCTTTCCAGCCTGGTTTCAGTAAGGCAAGGTAGCCACAGCATCCTGGATTGACCCTAAGGAATCCCAAGGGGGCAAGCAGAAGATTTTTCCCCACCTTAGTACAGCAAGGTGTTGAAAGGTAGTCAGCCAGGAAAAGTCCTAGACAGTGTTCAAAATCTTCTTGGCATGAAGCTTTCCTCCCCCCAACATACTTTCCTGGTGGCCCACTGCAGCTGCCTTAGTCACCTCTGCAGGAACGTACCTGCGAGTGCAGGCAAGTCTCCGGGAGCGTGCAGACACTGCCATAAAAGGCAACATTCCTGTTTGCAATCCGGGGGAAATTCTTTCCCAGGACTGCAAAGCAGCAGTCATTGGGATAGCTGGAATTCTTCTAATTGTGTATAGACAGACAACTCAAATAATGTGTTGAGCAACAGGAAGCTGGAGCCCACCAAAGGGGCAAAGAGCTAACACACACAAAGCATAACTCTTAGATACTCTTCAAATTACGAAGAATTCCAAATGCCAGTACTCCATATTCTCTATATGATACTGACTTGTGCCATCACAAATCAGAATTCAGTTGTCCAGGCAAGAAGCCACCCCCCCCCTTTTTTTTTTTTAAAGGATCATTCAACATGGGTGTACTGCACTACTTCAGTCAGCACTTGCCTTCATTTCATTGTCAGTTGTGCAAGCAACCTACTCAGCTAAAGAGAATGTGCTGGGTACCATAACTCAGTTGCTTATAATAACACAATCAAGAAATGCCTGATTAAAAGAAATCTGCACCTGCTTTTCAATCCTAAACAGAGTCACTTATTAAAAACAATCCAGAATAACAACTCATTAGTTAATTATAGCAACAGTTCTGTATTTCAAACCAGCTGACAAGGAAAGCTTTTTATCTAAGCTCTTCTTCAGCTCTCATCACCACAGTATTCAAGTGATCACAAGACACAGCAGCCTCAAACATCCAGAAATTCAGGAAGTAAAAGATTCTTCAAATTTAAACTATACAGCAGTATGGTATAATAAGATCAGTAGATTGATTTTACTATGTAAAAAGTCCCATAATACGTAACTTATTCTTGGCTCTCTTTAGTCAAAGAATAAAAGACTGCATTTTAGACTGCTGACTGCTTCAGCATGCATTAAAAACTTAATTAAACCAAAATTTGTTTTCACAAAAGAGACATCTTTGTACATAGAAAGTACTCATCCAAATATACTACTGCAAAACAACAAGTATGAATGAATACTGAACTGCTGTGGTCAAATATATTGGCATGATTGATAAATTAATACCATTCCAAAGTCTTGAATTTTGTTTTTAAATGTTTTGGGACGGGTGAAGAAAAAGGCTAGGAGGCTAGGAGAGAATGTGCAATTTAAGCTCCATGTCTCAGTTACAGAACATCCTACGAGGCCTTTATCACCCACTTCCTCTGCATGAGTGACTCTCATTTCAAGCCTGTTCATCTCCATAAAAGGAGAAGTAATATAGCATTCACACAATGGTGACATCACCTCTGCAGCTAAGAGGAAGTGGAGCTGAAAGGCAAAGGCTTGGCTTGCAGTCCTGCCTATAGCTGACTCATTACAGCTAAAAGCTTAACCATAGTACCACCCACCTCCAAACCACCAGAATCTGGCAGGCCGGAGCAGCCAGGCCCTCCACGTTCCCGTTACTGCAGCGCTCCCCAGCACCCGCTGAATGCCTGCAGCCCAACTCGGGCTGGTTGGCCAAGCTACAGAGTTGACCTAAAGCAAGAATTACTCGTAAATGCATCTAAGTGCTTCAACCACGCAGTAGTTTCAGCTCCTTACTGCCTCTCAAACTTCCCTTTCAACATCAACATAATTTTACATTCCATGTCCTTTCCTCAGGGCTCTTAACACAGGAGAAGCCCCAGGGATTTGACAAACTGTGCTACATGGAACAACTCCAGTGGCATCAGACCTAATCAAGTACATTCACTGTGGTGCTTTAACCTACATGCTGGCTTGAATGGGATCAAAAACACTCCAGGGGAACACCAGAACAGAGCCTGAGACCCTGTTTTTACAGTCATTTAAATGAGTGTATCACAGAGAACTTTCAAAATGCTAACAACTATCATGTACAAAAAGAAAGAGAAAAGAGAAATCAAATGAAGGAGAAATGTAGCACATCCAAGACAGCACTGGACAATAGAACTTCAAGACATTTAAAAAAAAAAAAAGAGAGAGAGAAAAAAATCACTTGAGTTGGCAGGAATACTGCAGTGCAAACATTCAGCTCTGCATTAGCTGAAGTTTGAAAGCAGTCACAAGGAGAAAAGTCAATTTCATTTTTCAAAATGAAATATAACCTATGGGGTCAAATGCAAATATTTATTCCCCCAATACATTTTTGGACTAGAGTCCATATCTCCCCTTCTCTAGCACTCCTTAACTGAATCTGGAGATAGCAGAAAACAAGCTGTTATTTTGGTTATGCAAATGTTTATGAAGTTCTGACAGAAAAGAAAAACTAGTATACAGCCAGCAAAAACTCAGGCAGCTCATGATACTAAAACAGTGAGACTGACAGCAGGGGCTGAACCATTACATAAGTGACTGCCACAGAACTCCTGCTCTGGTTTACAGGAATGAAGCAAAAAGGGTGTGGTAAGTACTAAAAAACAAGTGGGCAATGGGACTCTTTTTTAGCTCCCTATTCTCATGAAAACCGCATCTCAAGACACAGATTTTTAGAGCTGCATTTAGAAATCTCAAGTAATTCAAAGCATGTAAAACATTTCTGAAGGAAATTAGAAACAATGTACATGTTATCTTGCCATTTGCATCAAAACAAATATCCTCTGTAACTAGCATCCAAATTTCATTATGTCCTTTGCATGAGAAATTTGGACAAATCTGGAAAACACACTTGTAAAACCACAGGCTATATTCTTTTGGGTTTTAGTGGAAAGAGGATTTGACCTTTACATGCAATTTGAGACATGTGACTCTACATAATCTGAGCAGGTCTCAATGGAGAAGCACTGACAGAATATTATATAGAAAAGAAAGGTGCACTTTGGCGTAATGCATTATACAGAGCAGCATAGCAGACCAATGCTAAGAAGCAAGCCCAGAAATGACCTGGCAGCAAGCAAGTTAAAACAGAAGCTTTCTGCTAGCCAGGAAACTTAGAGAAATATGCAAACATTTAAGAATTACAAACAAAACATTTGGAGGTCTATATTCTACAGGAGCAGATCTAGAAGACTGTCTTTCGTGAAAGTCCCAAGGTGCATGTGAAGATCTACAAAGCAAGTGATTTGTCTTACTACACATAACACTGTGTTTCCTCCCTTAATGTAACAAGGTCGCTAAAAAACCATGACATTACTGTGCTTCAGAACATTTTCTTTTAAACATCAAACCCAGTCCCAAGTGAACACCGGCACAGTTCTGGCTGCACAGGTTCCTTTGCAGGCTAATCCATCAAGGTCAAGGAGGGTTTAATCATTGCTCAATGATTTTCAGAGTTTTGTCAGGTGAAACATTAGGAGCCCTCCAATAATGTGGAGAAAATGGGATACGAAAAGAGATGGAATACATTCATTAGCTATGTGCTGTCTATTCCATCTCCTACCTTAGTTGAACAGATCTAAGCCTTTTAGACCAGAATACCCATACTGACCTAACCTGTTATAGAAGTTTCAGATACTTTTCAAGGCATTAAAACAGATATCATGCTCCAGATGCCAATATAATTTCTATCTTGTACCACTATCTGACACAGAAAATTCTCTACATGTGTTCCAAATGGACAAACAGGTGCTGTTTAACAGCTTTAAAATATGTTTTTCTAAATTGAGGCCCTGGAGACTGTGAACTGAGGTAAAGAATACCTCTTCAGCATACACCTGCTGCATTAGAATAATGATTTGTTTGCTCAAGACACCACTCCGCTAACAGACACTGTGTTTCAATCATTAGCACCAGAAGAATAATTCTCCTGAAAGCAGATTTGAGGCTTCTGGCATTCAGGTTACCCAGGGAACAGAAACATTAAGACAAATGGTTATTTTCTCTAAAAGCAAAACGTTACACTTTCTTGAAGCATAGAAAGTCTCTCCAGGTAACACAGCAAAATAATGTTGTCATCTCATTTCTGAGACCCACAGTCTTGGGTCTGAGAAAGGAGGGGGAAAAACCCAACCAACAACAAACAACCCACCCTGAGCATGTTTTTCACCATTTTATTTCTTCAAGAAAGTACTTCTGGTGAAAACTAACAAAAAGCAATATAATCTCTTGGGATATCTAAGTGCCCTCACACTTCTGTCAATGAAATAACCAGAAACAAAAAGAAGACCAACCTTACCCACAGCGCATCAGCACAGATGCCTGAAAAGGGTTAAATAGTTTGTGGATTAGCAGAGGTTGGAACAAAACGCTCATCTTCCTCTCCCTCCCTGGTGAACCACCTCTTTGAAAGTCCTGCGTATTTGAATACCATAAGTTGACTGAAAACCAACGATAAAAAAGATCTGAGTCCAAATCAATTAACACACAAAGCTTTTCCACACTGTCAGCTTAAAAGATAAGTATACCCTGTGCTGACAAAAGTCAGAGTTAAGTCAGCTTGCTATCCTTCTCCAGGCCATGAAGGATTCCCAGTCTTCAGGGCTCTGAAAGTAACCTAGGGAAGGCAGCCTAATCCTAAATGCCTCTGGCTCATGTGGAGCACCCGACCCTTTCATCTTCTATTCTCTGTACAGATTCCTGCCATACCACTGGCTGCTGCACCAAACCTCCCCCACCGCTGAGCAAAACCGAGAAAGTGGAATAGGAATGCTGCTTTCCATTCCCCTCGAGGCTAGCCAGGACTAGAGACACTGCAACAACCTACTAGTCACCCTCACTCCCAGTAGCAGACATTGGAATGCTACTGCTACCCTTTGAAACAAGGAAATAAAACAATTTCTAGAGGTCTTGTAGCACACACAGGTACCTGTGAAGCCACACAAAAAAATCTTTCCAAACAGATCAAGGCAGGCTAGTTCAAAAGCCAACTGGGAATTCATCAAGCATTCCAAAAAGTCAGTAACAAGATATCTTAAACTAGGCAAAGAAGATCAGGGTAAGCCTCTAGACTGTCAATGCTGCTGAGAATACAGCATAGCTAGAATTGTTCTGGGAAAGGTAAACACTCCAGCAGACCTCATAGCAACTTTCCCATGCTTGGAAAACAGCGGCAGGCCTGCCATTCTGCAGCTCTGTACAACAAAGCAAGTCAAGTCTGGGATTTCCAAGTTTTTAAACATCATCCAAGCAGTGGTCTGACAGAGACATCACCTCTTTTCAAAAGGAAAGAAAATACCCACATAGATTAATCACTGCCTCTGAACCACCAGCAGACCAAGGAAGGTCACCTGTCTCCTGATGCAGAATTGCAGCTGTTTGGGTATCTTCTGTCACATAATGATATACCTGGCAGAGATGAAAGACAAGATGCAGGCACATGCACTTTCAAATGGTTTAACTGTTGTCTATAAGGGAAATGGACTTCTTCAGTCTCCTCACACCACTGCCAAAGAAACTGTTTCTGATTCTAGGTAGACAAGATTTCCCTTTAAGGAACATTAACTTTGATACAGCTAAGTCAATAGTTTGTTTAACAAAAATACAAATTAGTGCTTGAGCTAACAAGGAGCAGGCAATGGAGGGAAGGAAGTAGTAAAAGAAGCAAAAGTGTAAGGAGGTTTATGGACAACATTCTGCCATGTATAATATAGATAGAGCATCTGTTCTTGACCATCATGGTAGATCCAGTCTTTCTCTAAGGCAAGTGAGATCCTTTGGAGGTCCAGGTTCACAGGTTTGTAGATTCTGGATACAGCATTCATTTCAGAGTAACACACCAGCAGTATGGCTGTATTTCTTCAAGACCTGCCACATCTTCAGCAAATTGCCACCAATACCCTGCCACCAGTCCACTTCAGCATGTCTGTGTGCTCACCCCTCTCCAGCCCAGGCTTTTATAAATATAGATTAACTGATCTATCGCATTAGCTCACCCCTGTGCTCTGCTCTGCATAGCACCACACTTTAGCAACCTTTATCAGCTTTCTCCACACCAAGGTTGTCGGCAGCCAGGTCGGTGGATGGAGATTTTCTTTCTTTCCACTCTGGGAACCTATATCATTATAGTCCTCCTATGCTTGGAGGTGCAAGTGGTAGCAAGGGCAGGTGTAAAGCAGAACTCAAACTGAGACTAATGAGAATTTTAAAGCATGATTTTATTGTATCTGGACTTTGCTCAAAAATGTGAGGCTAGTGACAAGACCTAGGAGGAACAAACATCTTAATGATTTCTAGGCATCAAAAAATAAAAGAATTAGTAACATTCATACAGGCACATCAAATCAAGCTGTCCATTACAGCCTTCAAACGTTACAAAGTATGCCTCCTCATAAAACACAGGTACAAACAGAAAGAAAAGCACAAAATACCTCCACACCTGAACCTCTCCAAGCATCACACACCCCACCACTGACTCCATGAAAGACCTCCTCTCAGAACCAGATATGCACAGGGCATGAAGAGCTCCATGTTTAAAAGTCCTCAAGCAATGAACAGATAACGGATAACATCCACAGTTCTCTGATTCTCAGTTGTATAATGTGGAGTAAAATAGGTCTATCCACTTGCTTTCTTTTATCCCATGAAAAGGCAACAGATGTACTTAGTATTTCCTGATAGTGAGTTTTATTAACGAAGTAAGAATATAACCAAACATGTCTTGACAATAAAACTACCACTGACCATCACACTTCAAAATATAGGTTGTACTAAGCCCCCAACTAGATTGTGCAACTGAATTTTAAACTGGTTTTGGTTAAAAGTTTCTATCAAACAATACACATACCTGCCCACCTACCGCTATCTCAATCCATAGGCTCATCACTGAGATGGAAAATTTGCTACCTCAATTCTCCTTGTCTGCTTCTCTGAAGCTCATGCATTCACACCAGCCTGTTCTTTATGTCAAATTTAGCTCTCACCAGACTTTTTGTAAGGTTCTTCAAACCACTAGAGCAGGAGAAAGCTATTCACCTGAACACAAAAGCTGGTACCAAGTAGTGTCGGTAAGCAAGGACAACAATGCCTTTTGATAGCAATGAGTTGTTGTTCTACAGTGTTTTGACTGCAACCTCGATTTGTGATTTCAACAAGAGTCATTATCTCAGTCAGCACTCACCTTGCATCATACTCCTGTAGGCTGTGTCTGTGATGGCATAGATATGAGGGGGCATTTCATGTCTCTTTTTGCCTTTGTACATCTCCACTATTTCTTCTGAGTATATGGGCAGGTTCTTGTAAGGATTGATTACCACGCAGAACAGGCCTGAGTAGGTCTGGAAAGAAAACACCCCAGCAAATAGAGACAAATTAAAAATGTTGTGTACTTGCATATTTTAACAGTACATTACTAGGAAAAACAAACCAAACAGTGCTTTTTTCAGTACTTCTTCCAGTAATGCCATGTGGGATGCTTCCCACTAAGCAATATTAGAATCTGAGGAACAGCTGAAGTCCTATCACCTTGACCAGTACTCAACTTTTCCAAGTGTGCACTGAGCATCAACTGACCCATTAGTCATGCTGATATCACTGGCCTGCTCCCCAGCTAATTAACAGTCCAGTAGGACTGGCTTTTTTTCCTTTCAAAGTTCCTATATTCAAAGTCAAGTGCTATTTCATTATACAATGTAGGCGCTTAGCTCCAAAATACATACATTTTATGTCCTGCCTCGTGCTTGACATGGATTTATCATCTAGTTAGTAAATGATCCCTAAACAAAATAAAACCTGAAGCCAAAACAGTTACTAAAACAAAAATAAGACCAATGTACTCCTGAGAGGTTTTCAAGACCACTGGCCTATGCCTAAGACAGTGCTACCCTGTTCTGAATGGGAAGCTGGATTAGATGGCCTCCTGAAGACCCTCCAAGTCTGTACGCTTTCATGATTTATAATGCAGCAAGTATGACTAGAACAAGATTCAAATTGTAAAGTCAGCAATATATATAGTATGTTCAGTATGTATGTTTAGAATGTTCAGCATCATTCTGAACCAGTCAAAATAGAAAACAATTCTGAAGTTGTCCATGCTAAATGAGTCAGCAACATACACCAAAGTTTACTTCTAATTCATATCAAATTATGTTAATTCATTATCTATGACAGCAAACTTCCAATTTCTCAATTGGTTTCCACTGGCTTAAATTGCACAGTTCTAATGGAATACAACTCTCAAAACACTTCCAGTGAAAATATTAAGCTTCTTAAAAAAAAAAAAAACACAAAACCCACAAACCCAAACTTTGAGATCTGAGTACATAAAAAACCAAAAAGCCCAACAAATTTTTTACTTGTAAAGGGAATAATAAGAGGAACAGAGGCTTCTTAGCTATTTCCTAGATATTCTAAGAATAGCATTCCAAGCCCTGCTCCTGGGATTTAGAGCTATCCTAGTTCCCTGTCAACTTTAGAAGCAGCTGTTTGAAACATCTGGAGATCAGCAGCTTTCTTCAGCAACTTGCAGCGCTACCAGAAGACAGTACATTTGGCACTTTTTATTTCTATTACCAAGATCTCTTCTACTGTTTGCTCAATGAAGGAAGAGTGCTTTGGAGTGGCAGAGTTCTGCACAAGAAGCACAGAGAGTACTTAATCAGATTTAGCTCCTTAACTAGATAAAGGTAAGGATTAGACTGCAGTGATCAGAAGGGTGAAAATAGCATCTACTACATAGTTTGTAGTCCTATAGCCAAACTTTCTACATGCTGTCTTAACACTAAGTAACAAGTCCACTCTTACAAGCAGTACATTTGGATATACATTCAGACAGATGTCCTCCAGGAAACAAGTTTTTCATAGATATTAAAGGTTTCTTTTCCACATCCCAGTATAAAACAACCAAGATATGTTTTCAGACCTACTCTTTTTTTTTCCCTTCTTTTTTTTTTTTCAATCATTTTTTGAAAACATTTGAAGAATATTTAAATGGCTTACAGAAAATACTAAATGTCTTTCCAAAGTGGAAAACTATGAAAGTTGGCTAAAAACCTTTTGGCATAGTACCTCTAAAGTTCCAGGAAGCTAAGCTTCCATGAGACATTCTAGTCAGGTTAGGTTTCAGGTAGTGCTTGAAGGGAGCAGTTTAAACAGTTTACAGCAACCAAGCCAACAATGTCAGTTCCTTTTGCCTCAGCTTTAGTTCTGCATCAAGTCTGACAGCACTTCCACAGCACAGAATAAAAACTGAAAATCTGGGTGATGCTTTCCCAACCTTTGACTACACTATTCTCTTCTATTGGAAAAGAATAGGATAAAGAGACAGAAATGAGTCAGTGGAAGAGCAGCATGTTCACAGTGCACACAAGTCCACAAGGAACTGAGAGTTTTCTTAGCTGTATGTGTGTGACTCCTCATGGCTGTGACTGCTGACAAATTAGAATGGTTGCTTTTCGAGTAGTAGTTAGGTGTCTAAAGCTACCCTACAGATGAGAGGAACAGTTTAGAAAAGGGAACACATTAATTTCACTTAAAGTGATGAAGCCATGAACCAAGTATGCAGGAAGAAGCTCCCACCTTCTTCCAGCATTCTGCTTGCCATGAGGAATACCTACGGGAAGTTTCCATGCAATAGAACGACCTCAGCTCTGTGAAGGGACAGTTTTGCCTAACAGAGGCAACTAATCATGGCTGGGTAAGCAACTGAGTAAGACCACCATGTCACAACTGCTGGTCAAGCCTACTGACCAGCATATACTGACAAGCCTACTGACCAGCAGTTTCATATAGGAAGCAAGTTGAGTTGTATTAATTAGCAGAAGGTGCCAGCCCTACCATAGAGAAGACAAGAGTTATCTCCATCTTATTGAAGTACAAATAAAGACTTACATGCATAAATCCCGGAATCGAACCCAAGGTTCCAATTGAAGGGCTCATCTATTATAAGTATAGCTGGCTTGGAAATCTGTACTTTGTCTCAGACATTACCATCCCAAAATAGAATTCTGGCATTACCTTTCACTAACTATTTCAAATAACACACATGCCAAACTGGAACTAGTTTTATTTTTCTAACTGCTAAACTAGCTCTGAGGAGTTGAAAGGACCATCTGCAGCATGGCACAAAGCTGACAGCATCAGAAGATTTATTTTCCAGTAACAGTTAACTTCAATAAAATAAACGGAACACATAAGGTTGAGTTTCGAGTTTCCCACTAAATACAAACAAAGCCATTCAGGTAAGCAAAAATTATTCACAAAAGCTGAAAATGATCTTTTGATAAAGGATTCCAAATAGAAAGGGTTAATATTAAAGCCAGTCTATTAGCAAGTCACCACAGTGCATAACCAATCCACACATGGAAACAGCAAATTGGTGTTTGGAGTCAAACTCTTAGCTCTTGAATTGTTCAACACTCCTCAGTCAAAATTTGCCTGCAGCAGCAATAAGACTTTCCCTTTTCATATCACAGGATAAGACAGAAAAATAAAGATTAAAAAGTAAAAAGGAAAAAAGAAAATAAATTATAAAAACACACAGCCCTTCTGCCAAATAAGAAAGAAAGAACTACTAAACTATGCTTGTGATCTTTCCAGAGACATTTATTCTGGAGATGCATTGCGTGTACTCTCTTTCTTCAGGCGGATTAATAATCAACTAACAGCCACTCCAATGAAAGTATTTTAAGCCTTCCCATTAATCTCCTGACTTGCTGAGAATTGCTGACAGGTGAGATCAGTCCATTTCACAAGTCCACAGGAACACAGTTTCGGCAAGACTAAGATTCTGTAATAGAGAAATACTATGCAAGGTTTGCTTGGGTGAAGGCTTTGGAGATTTTTTACAAAAAAAATCTTGCAGTCTTCTTACTATCCAATTAGAAGAACTCAAGTTATTAGTCACAGACCATGTCTGAAATTTCAGATGGTATGTGAAACAGTCCATCGCACAGCATGCAACAGACCTTGAGACACTGCTGTATTATTTTCAACAATTATTACATAACCTAGCAGTGTTTCCCATTCTAAAAACGTTTTACACATGGATCCGGCATATCCTGTTTCATCTGAATAACAAGATTTTTCCATCTGAGAAGATTTTGACCAATAGTAGAAGGAGTTGTTAACTAAAATAATAATAAACTACATCAACCTCCAATCACACTAGCTCTCAAATTTTGACATCAGACTGTGGAAGTCAGACCAAATTTTTATCAGCCTTGCATCCTTCAGATATTCTCTGATAATTTCTCCAGGAGTCATCTGTATGCCTTCATGCCACTCCAGAAGAGCAGACAGCACTAGTAAGTTGTGAGTTTTTCCCTTGTGTTCTCTCTATTCCTGTTTTAACCAGTCACTGCACGCAAATTTTACATTACCACTAAGTTTAATAACTCATTCTATAACTGCAGAGTATTAATAAAGCAGAAGCTAGCATGACCAGTATTTGCTTGCTAAACATAGGCAACATGAAGAGGAAAATCAGAAGGGAACTGAAGAACCAGGTCAAGGTTCCAAAGTCTCCTTCCCCACCTTTCCCTATTTATTGCCTTTAGTATTCAGTGCAGTGGTTGCTGCCTGCTTCATTGGGTGTGACCCTTGGTCCTCATAAATGGTATCTGTTATTTACATAGCAATAAGAAGCAGGAACCTCTGCTCTTGTCCATTTGGGGATGGAAAGAAAAGGAACATTTCCTATCTGTGAGTACATGCAGGCACATATGTTCTTTCTCCAGTAAGATGCTCTCAGATACACACAAAAAGCTTGGCACTATCATTCTTTCCCACTGAAGCTCCAGACATGGAAAACACAGTTCAGATGCTGGGTGGATTAAGACTGTTTTTATTATTATTATTATTTGGTTCGATTCAGATCAGACTCCCTTTTTACCACTATCCAACTGCTCTTGTGTCTTGCTAAGAGAAAGTTAAAAGGCATTCAAAACATCCTGCAAACAAAGACATTAAAACATTAAAGCAAGATTTACCACAGCATTCCTTGAAAGCTTCAACATTAACCAGAGGGGGATTGGCACAGTTTAGTGAAAAAATTTTAAGTAGAGCGAGGGAGGTAAGTCACATAATGAGTTGTGTATAGGGGCAATGAAAGGCTAACATACACATTTAGGAGCAAAGCAATTACAGTAAGTTCACACACTATGTCATCAGGAACTCCTACCCCAACAGACAAGATTACTCACATAGATCAGTCCTGAGTAGTATCTCTCCTTCAAGTTGTGAAGCACAGAAGCCTCATTCAGGCACGTCAGCTCAGCCATATCTTCTACTTTAGAGAATTTGGGGGGGTTCATCTTCTGGATGTCATCCTTATTTACTTTCACTTTCTTTCCGTTCTCTGCCAGTTCCACGATGGCTTCATCTCCTACTTCTTCCTTCAGGCTAGCTGCCTCAAACCCATTCTTCTCTGAGGGAACCCATACCAGCTTCTTAGCTGCCCAGTCAGCCTGAGTCAGGGGGTTATTAATGATGTTTTTGTCCACATAAAGGTACTTATCTGCGTCTCTTTGCGACATTGTGGTTTACAACTGGGGACCTGTGAAGAGAGGGGGAAACAAGGAAAAAGTTATTTTTAAAGCCTCAAATTGCCTTGCAAATTCCTAGAGGCAGACAGGCACATGCTAAGTACTCTGAATCCCTGGCCATCAGAGCAGGCCTCTCCCTCCTTTAAATTCATGTTCACAAGCACTGCTAAAGTTGTCAAACTTCCAATAAAGCCAACGTTTTGCTTGCCAAAAGTATGAAAAAAAACCAAACTAGCAAGCAGTTTCAAAAAAACCCAAAATATACAACAAAACACTGACCGTTAAGCATTTGGAAGCCATTATTTGTCAGAAAAGAGAAAGCATGTTGAAGTGGCAAGCACCAAACAACTTGTGCCAATCCTCATTGCATCAGACACTATGTCAGTAACATTCAGGTCAAAATTAACCCTTCACTGCTCTACTTGGTAGAGATACTGGCTCAGAAACAAAATCATAAATGTGTAATCAATACTTCTAGTTTGTATCTCCTTATTCTGATAAGCTATAAATCTAAAACCATAACTTCTCAGAAATGTCAACTGCCTGCCTAGAATGTTTGCTTGTAAAAGCTAGCAATAATTTGCAGACACCAGTTAAGACTGATATTAGATACTTTCCATCACCAGCTTAGTAGTAATACCCAGCCCACCACTTTATATCTTTTTTTTCTAGATAATGTTCAGTAGCAAAATATCTCCAAAATAGTAACAGAATAAATCAGGAAATTTTACAGCTAAATATCTTCTACTAACATCGTTCTATGAAGCAGTGGTCAGATAGAGGAGAGAGTTTCATCCCTACAAAAGGGAGACTTAGGCTGCATACTTGAAAAATGGCACCCTAGATATAGTGTTTCATCAAAACCAGAACACTACCGCCAGGAATTTTCTAGTTTATAAGGCAGCAATTTTATTAGTGCCATTCAAAAGTCCTTTCAATCAGAAAAGGACTGCATGCATCAAGGCTCATTAACCATGTAACAGCAGCCTCTTTACAAGACCCCATAAACATTACTTCTTGAATTCTTCCTCACAAAGATACCAGTGTCCTCAATAAATGTTCTTCATAGCTTGCATAGAAACTAGAGCTCTTTACCACCTAAAGAACAGGAAATGAAAATATGAGTACTCATGTCCTAGAAGGCTGTCAGGAGCTATATGGCTAACTTTTCTACAGAATTCATATTTACAAACCAGCAGGCAAATCAAGCAAGTGAAGTCTGACTACACACACTGCAGACAAAAAAGTATTGAAAGCAGGACAGAAGCAGCTCAATTCCCAAAACATGCATGAGAGCAACAATAGATTTAGAGTCCCAGCATTAGCAAACAGTAAATGAAGCCAGAAAAACATCAGCCATAATAATGATGGGCACAAATGCCCACACCAGTCATTTTTAAGTGTGTAGGGAAATTCCTTTCAACAAATGTATCACTGTAAGTGGTATGTAACTTTGTGCCAGAGACTGTATGGACAGCTGTATATTCAGTCAAAAATTCTTTAGCAAACAAAGAGAAAATCACTATAAATAATCACTTCCCTTTGGCTTGAGTTTGAAATCTTTGTCTTAAACCTTACAGGATATGCCAAGCAGCTATTCCACACTTGACCTCATCTTTCCTTCCCCACAGGGTCACTGACACTTCCACCTCAACCACAATGGTGATTCTCAGAGCAACTCCACCCTGGCTTTTCACATAATTCCTGAAAACTAGATTTTAATGGATACATGACAAAGATTTGTTGTAGAAATAAGATGCAGCAATCTGGAAGCTGCCCTAAAAAAACATGAGCTGTCAGGAGAGCTGCAAGACCATCCTACAACAGCAAGCCTGACAGAGTATATAGCAAATAAAGAAGAGCAACAATTCAACAGAAAATATTAGGATTTCATGACACTGTAGAGTATCATCTGTAGGTTGTAATCAAAGGGTTAAAAAAAGGAGTGGAAGGAAAGAGGGGAAAAAATAAAGAAAAATAAATATTCAATTGTGTTCAGAGTTGTATCAGGTTTGGCAAGGCAACAGCTGTGCTCTACCCTCCATTACACAGCTTCCTGCCTATGCAACTCCCAGAATGTAACCAGTTGCCTTTTTTGGCTATAATCAGGCAGGACACAGAGGCACTATGCTTCAGCTAAACTCAGTTTCATCATTTCCTGAGGAATCCGAAGTAACCAGCCATCTGAAGTGTCTGTCCTACATTACATAGTCCTCAATAGTGCTCACTTCCTCACTGCTAGAGTGCATGCATTCAATACACCTTAAGACACATTCTAGGACAAAGACTAATTCTTTTTGGCTAAGGAATAGATAAGACCACAACAAATCTTTCAAAGGGTATCCCCAGTCAGTCCTAGATCTGAAGAGAACTAAGGCAAGAAGAGACTTACAGAGAGATTAATCAAATTCCTTGCAGGAGGAGAACTTCAAATTATCCCACATACTACAAGAGTGCATTCTTCACCCTGTAAAAGATCACTCTAGAGCACCTATACCTTTTTATTTGCAGGGCTGAAAACAACTTTCACAGTAAGAGGAGAAATAGCCTAACACAGCTATTCTAAAACCTCACCAAACAAGATATTTTCAATATATTAAATATGTATTGATATAGTATAATATATTGTATATAAAAATACATATTTAAGCAACCATATTATTGTTATAGCTTTTTAATATATTTTTAATATCTTAAGTACTACCAAATAGTAGTGATGAGATTCAAAAAGGGTCTGTACCTCAAACCTGAAAAAGACTTGAAAATTCCCCTACTGCATGGCAGCAGCAGCCTTCTTATTATCATCTTGAACTAGCTCTCCTATGTTCCAGAACAGAACCCTCACACAGTAGAAGTAAAAGACTGGAGGCTCGAGCTAAGATAACATGGCATTAGAGCTATTCTCGAGGCTGACTTCAAACCCACAGAGCGTCCAAACTAGCAATACCACAAACCAACCATTAATTTGTCTTCTCCATAAGAACAGTACCAGAGGAATCAAATTCAGCAAGTTCCATCTCATGGACTCCTAAACTTGTCTCCCTAGCTTATGCTGCATTTCACTGGGCGTTTCTAAAAACCCCTTAAAGTGGCCAAGGAAGGAAGCAAGCCCCAGTAAGCTCTCGCAGCCTTACAGCAACTCACAATGAATGCAAATCATTGCTGTTTTAGGAACAAATTAGGAAGCAATTTGTTTGCCTGGTAGTTTGCATTTGGGGTGTAGATAATTATGTAGGACAAGGACATTTATCTTTACATAACTATTGTGCAACCGCCAGATGAGAATACCGTTAACAATATTCTTTTTGATGCCAGTCTATAGGCAAGACAATCAAAGAATACAGAAGGAAGACAGACCAAGTTTGTTTTGAGTTTAAATTCCTCCTTCCTAGTATTGTTTCCAAAAATGACATACTACAGTCATTTCCCCATTAACCCAGTATGTTCCCTTATTATGGTTCACAGCAGTCTGGGGAAGAGACTGGTCAAACTGCTTGTTTTCCATTATTTCAGGGTCCAAAAGACATTATTAGTCACTTAACTAACTACATAATTGCCACAAAGATGCCATACAGTCACAGAGAGAGACAAAACCATCTCTACAGTCATGAATAGGATGGGACAAATACGTAGTGCAACCTTCAAAAAATAATACCAACGGTCCTCTTTTCCCAGGAGACAGATTCTTTTGAGAAGAACAAGTCAAACACTGGATTTAACTCAAGACAACATGCACTCCCCTTTGAATTAAGCAGAATTACTCCAAACCCTCACTGGGATACAGTTATATAGACAGAAGTCTGCCTTAGTCTCCTGCAATTTCATAGCCTTAAGGCTTGAATTATAGGGACACTTCACACACTAAAAGCATCAAGTGTTTCCCATAAACCTGGGAACAAACGCTTTATCTGGTGTGGAAAAGTTGAAAAGCTACCTCTGCTCTAAGGTCCCTTTCTTTCAATTACAAGTGTTCTACAACTGCTTAAAGCACAGAACAATTTGCAATTTAACTTTCAGTAACTATTTGTATTACATCCCCCATTCCCCTCAGACATTTACTCTGTCAGCAGCCAGAGAACTGGTCCTGGGAGCGAGCCACTGCTCAATAAGATAAGCTTGGGCTTTACTAAAATATGGAGGCAACAGCTGAAGTAGAAATAGAATTCATAAGAGCATTAATAGCAAGAGTTAAAGCATCATACTTACAAGTATTAGAGCACTGGCTGGGCAAGGAAACACTGTTCTTCCTTGGCTTCAGCCTCATTCCTAGCAAAGGTGTATTACTACACCGGAATAGACAGTTTTATTCACACACCGTTTCATTTCCTGACTTTAATGAATCATGAGAAGTTTGTGAAATAGTGTGCTACAGAGGATGCAAAATAGCCATATACATGCACCGAATCCTTAGCAATTCAGATCACCACTTCAGAACTTTGCTATAAGGCGGAGCCTGCATGAAAAGGGACATAAGTGGATAATTAGTGGAAGTCTTCTGTTTCATACCCACCAGTAAGACACTGTCACAAATTTTCTGTGATTTCATATTAACCAATCCTCCCACATTGTTTGCCTAGTGGCCTTTCTACTTGCAGTGCAAGAGGAGCTACCCTAAAGGCTGACAAAAAGAATGAACAATAAATAGCAAACATATTTAGACTACAAGTTAATTTCCCTTTCTTTAAAGAGTTCACCTTTTAAAAGCAGTTCATGAATACAACTTTCCCACCACTTTCCAAACTGCCTTACCTTTAGCAGGTTGGCAGAGGGTACAATACAAGACCAAGGCCCTTTCACAGAACAGAAGAATGTACACCGTTTCTATAGACAAGACAAGACTTTTGCACTAGAAAATTACAGCACTACTGGCCACTTATGGCCCTATTTTGGGCACATCTAAGTTGCACTCAGTGAAGAAATTTGATTATTTGTTAATACACAGCATTTAAAAAATAATCTGACCTTGAGAAGCTGCAATGATCCAAACTAAGTTTAGTCAGTAACATTCATACGATGGGAATCCTTGCTAAGCATATGATCTGAACAGCTAATACTTGCATTATTGCTGCAACTCAACTATTTCACATTTCCCAGCCAGCTGAATACAGTTCATTAAAACAGATTTAAGAGCAGCTGGAAAGCTAGAATAAACTAGTCTAAAATAGATTTTAGTGGCCAGGCTAGCAACGGTGACCATGAACTGACAATATAAAGTCCCTAATCCACCAATAAAAAACTTCCTATAATTCCCTTTTATTCACTAAGAAACTGTTCAGATCTCATTTGTTTAGGTTAAGATTTCACTTCACAGCTCCAAGTGCCATCATATTTATGGAAAAGAAAACTGCTAAGTTTCTTAGCACAAACTGCTCCAATTTGTAAGCAACACCTACATAAAAACCGGAGTTTAAATCCCTAAGGGTGAGAAATGAATCACAAGGAGGAGGTGCAGAGGAAAGTAAAGGGAAAAGCTGGCAGAAAGCTGAACTGAGAGACAGGTTATATCTGCTTATTTCTCAAGTTCAGTATATTGAGACACACCACTGCTTGACACTTCAGCCCGAATGCAAGAATCACAACTTTCAGTTATCCCAGGAGAGAATGAATACAACACCAGGCAAGTACCTGAGTTAGCAATTAACACCCCCTCACAGACAGCCCCCCAAGCCGAAGGCACTGAGCTGCACTTACCCTTTGCATTCAGAATGCTGCCGTGCAGACTCATTTCTTCTATTTCAGCTTTATTTGGGACTCATAATGACTGCTATTAGGCTTACTGTAGTTCACTGTTTTCCTCTCTAGTCACAGTCTGACGCACACAATACATTGTTGAAAGATTTATTTCACAACTGGAATGCAGTTTGCTGGCAATTATTGTTGCATATTCAGTTTGAGTGTAGTGCTGCCCAGACTTGCCAGCTACCCTGTTTATTACTGTAAATTAAACTCAAGGTAGAGCACTAACATGCCCTTTCTGTACGTACCAAGAAGGAGGAATCTAATTATCTAATGCATAAGTGATGCTTCTATTGCACAGAAGTGACCTACTGGCCAGACTACGGGTAAGAGGTAAGACAAAAGCAAGAAATTGAAGGAAATTCTGCATCTTCCAAGTGGCCTAAAGGCACTCAACACAAATCCTCAGAACAGTGAATATGGAATAAATGTTTCTTGGTTTCTCCATGTCCAGCCCTCTTCATCAGCTGCCAAGCACCATTCTGCTGTGTGTGAAACATATATTCTACTGTAACAGCTGACAAAAGGGGTTTGCTCTGGCAGCTGGGATTTCCCATGGTAAAGTGCAAAAGCCCCAAAGCCACATACAAGCAAGACACTTACATGCCACTTAATAGTCACCTTTTTTCTCCACTCGGTTCAAATACAGCAGGACTGTGAGAACAGTCCTACAAGCACGGCACATGTGCCTTTAACAAATGTTAATGCCAATCTGAAGAGGCTACTTTTGGATACCAAAGACTGAAAACAGGATAATGCAGGCTTCGGCACGGGCTACAGAAGCACAGGAACGATCTTGGGCAACCACAGTGCATGCAGTAATTAACCACTGTAGGTTATAGGCAAATAAAGCCACGCATAGCTTCCCTAAGTTAATGCTAGGGAGGGTATGCTTGCCTCTATTTTAATTGCACCTTATGAGTTCAGGGAGACAAAGACACACTACCATGTAGATAGCACCAATACAGTTAATCAGCTCTATGAAGCCTGTGCACATTGTTTAAACACACCAAACACTGATTTAGGGAGGGGGAGGGTAGCCTTCTGTTGATTTCAAGTTCAGTCTTTAGCATGACAAAGCTAGGCTGGCTGCCACCCAACCCCATTCAGTTTGAATAAATATTCAAAGTTTACAATCCTGCATAATACACTTTCTGCAACTGTTGTTTCTCATTAGTGGAGTACAGTACATGCCTTCTCAGCAGAGGAGAGAATTCCTCTTACAGAGACAGTGTGCCCGCAAGGAAAACATTCCAGGGGGAGAACACATTCTTCGTGACCACTCAGCAAAGTAATCCCACTTAAGGAGACAGCTGTAGTTCAGAAAATTACAGCCCATCCCTGCTGTTCAAGCTGTTTTGCTGGAAGACTTGTTTTCAGGAGGCATAATGGCCTGCCTAAGTTCTGACCAGGCACGCAGAGTTCCCTACAGACATTGCATGAGAGAGGGGGAAGAGCTTAGAAAGTTTTAACCTTTGTTACCTCAGGGTCACTTTTCATCCTGCCTAACATTCTGATTTAAGGCTAAAAAGGTATCTGCCAAGAACTCCGAGGCAAGGTGTAAAAGAGCTCTACGCACATCCATTAGCACACCCTGTCATCTTTGTCAATGCCAGGTTTCAATTCATTGCAACAGGGAACAAGGAATAAATTACAACTCAATACAAAGACAAAAATTACGGTTCTGCTTCACCTTTTAGATGCAAATATTTAACATGTGTGTGGCAAAGATAAAGTCATCTTACAAGAACAATTACTCTTGCTAACCTTAACTGACAAATTGCCTTGACCTCAGCATCAATACTACTAATCATCTTCCACCTCATAAGGAAAAGAAGCAAGAATCAGTGTAAATATGTCTAGTAAATAATTTTTAAAAGTATTATTTTTACTTTGCAACAGAAGTTGCTCTAGACACTTTCAGCTCAACCTACTGGGCCAACCTAGGACTGTGTACAAATAGCCTTCTGCTACATCTCATATTTTTATTCTAGTTTCAAATCATTCTGCTGCACATTAACAGCAGTTATGGGGATGGCAAGCAAAAACCCTGGTACAGAGAAGTCTACCGCCTCTAGAGTCCAAGTTTGATTCTCAACCCTTCCAGCAATACATAATAAGTTCAATAAGAGAACCTACGTCTTTGTTTATGACAGTGATCTCTGACGTAGAGATCTGGAGAAGAGTGACTTTCTGGACACGAGAACACAGCAACTCCTACACAAAGAAGAAAAAGCAACACAGCCTTTAAATTCCAGGATGTGCAAGAAGGCCAGGTTGAAAATATTTACCTTTTTTAAATTTTTATTGTATTTGTTTTATAAATACTTATGCTCATAAATATCATGTTCAAGATAGTCTGAAAATCCAGATTGCGACATTTTCCTATTGCATTCAAGGTCTGGCACAGTTTCTTAGCCATATAAGCACTGTTCTACAGAAAGCTTCTGGTACAGCACAGCACACGAGAAACACTGGTCTGGCCTGTACACCTCAGCCTCAAGTTTGTCTTCTGGTTAGCTTGCTCCCTCCCTGACCTATGCTTTCTTCTCTCATTGGCAAATAGATCAGTCTTTTAAAAGGAACAGCATTAAGCATTGCTAATTTTAGAATTCACCCAACTGTGCTCTCCTGTCTGGATCTCCTGAAACACTAATTTTTGTGTTAGAGGAGAAGAAAGGACTCATCTTTCAATCTCAACTGAGTAAAAGCAAGGGCACCTGAAGCAGAAACTTAGTCTAGACTATTACAATCATAGCTACATGACACAAAATTTTCTCTATACTGGCAATACAAGAAAAGACTTTTTTGGAAAAAAAGAAAATTATCTCCTTTTGACAGGTTATTGATATGACATTACATGGTTCTTGTATGAGGAAACAAATATAATTTAGAAGTTTCCAATAAAGTATTGCTTTCTGCCCTAAAAGGATAAAAAACAACGTAAGGAAACACTGACCACAGAGTAGCCAAACTGTTTCACGTGTTTCCATCACAGTTAACAACATTGTCCACAACCATACACACAGCAGTGCTGTGGTGATAAGGCACTGGAACAGGCTGGCCAGAGAAGTTGTAGATCCCTGGAAGTGTTCAAGGCCGGGTTAGATGGGTCTCTGAGCAACCTGGTCTAGTGAAAGGTGTCCCTCATGGCAGGGGATTGCAACAAAATGATGTCTAAGGCACCTTCCGACACAAACAATCCCACGACTCTCTGATATTCTTCTGCTTATCTTCATGAGCAAGAGCTGAACCACTACTGCAGCTGTAATTTTTCCTGACAGAATTAGCAATAATACAATATGGTGATATTTATCAGTTAAGTCTACATCAAGTTTTTCGAGCACTAAAGAACTAAAATTTATTTTTATTTTTATATATATTTATATATAAAAACTGTATATAAATATATATTTATATAGTTTCACCCATTAGGAAAAGAATTAGGATTTGCCACACAAAGGATTGCCTCCCACCATGTGGAAGAAGATAAACTGATTGTGCACATGTATATGTCAGTGCTACATAGACAATGTAGACAGTTTTTAGAAGTTACATTAATTTGCCTAATAAATTTGCAATCCTTTTTATATGACTAATACATCTTTCTCATCACATTTGTATGTTCTCATTTTACCTTTCCCATCATATACTGCATTAAACCTGGAAAGGGCCATTAAACCAATTCACAATAATTTACTGTGTAATGAAATGTCACAAACTTTAGTGTCTGCTATAAAGATTAATACTGCAACATAAACCACTTCAGTTAGCTTTTATTGTCTGGGTTAAATCACAAATCTTAAGTCACAGTTTAAAGAGTTTTTATGCTTGTAGAGATATCTTATTTGGTATTTATGCTCCCCAAAGAAAAAAAAATTACTTGGTCAGTATGCAGACACATCCACTTGAAACAGCAGTTTCAAGTATCCAATTATTTAACTATTTTAGGTCGTCTACTGTATATCTGCAGCCATACTTCCATTTATTTGAACAATCCTGAGATGTCTGAATATATTCTACTTGATGTCAGAAAGGGATAAAATCCATTTCTATCTCTGAACAATGGGAAAAAAGTGATGTCTGAACCACAACTATGAAGAAGCAAATATATTTAACTGGCAATCTGCTAAAAAAAAAAATTCCACTAATACAAAAGAAACATTTCTTGGACTACTTCATATGCATTTACAAGCAAAAAGTAAAGTTGTTTTCTAGATAGTTACTGCAATGAGGAATTTATTAATTAAATTGCTGTTTCCGGTTATATTCATCTCAAATCCTCCCTTTCTGACCTCTTCCACTAACTGTTAGGCACACAGCTATCCCTCCTCACAACCACCCAAAAACCTCAAAGGAAAACGTCAATATCTTCCCCTACATTTTAAAACTACGACGATATAGCCAAAACAGAAGCCTGAGAGTATTTTTCTTCATCTATGTTAAAAAAACAGGTGCAAAATCAAGTTACCTTATAAACCAACTAGTTTCAAGTGCTTAGCCAGGAACCTTCTAATCCAGGTCATTGGTTTGATTTCAGATTTACATTCAGTATTTCTTGAGAAGTTCTTTCATCTAAACACCCTATATCTGTTCAAATTTGTCTAAATCCTAAAATAAGGTTTCTTTTTCTTAAATTGATAGCACATCAATGAAAACTACTTTGCTCACACATTTCAAAATAATTGATTTTATCAATTCTGGCACAGAAAGATTGGAATCTCTTGCACTAAATGGCAGGCAGACCTACATGTAACAGTCTCTGTCAAAAAGAGCTTACTCACTAACAACTGACCTACAAACTGATACTACAGTTCAGTTAAGTCAGTCACATTTGGGAAAAAAAAAGAAGCAATTTTTAATTGAAATTTGGCTGTAGGTTTCCTTTTTTTTTTTTCTTGAACATTTAAAACAACTCTGTTACTAAAATTAACTGGGTTGGTTGTTGGCCATAACCAACTTTAACCAAAGTCAAATCTAGTGCACCTCCAAGGTTGATTAAAAGAGCCTAAATTCAAATGAACTGGTCAGATCTTGTGCTTAAAAGAAAACACAGGTGAATGTACTCTCATCATCACAAACAATAAAAAACAAAGTATACTATCACAAGATCATGCTTTAAGTCTTAGATTTTAAACAGGAAGCTGCCCAGCAAGGGAAAAAAAAACCAAAAAACAACCCTCTGAGTGCACACAACTGACAAAATAGAGCTGTAAAATTTCTCTAAACCTTTTTTCTTATAAGTCTGAACGCCCACTTTGCTTTCACGCAAATCAGAACTCAAGTTCTGTGCAGAGGCATATATCACAATGGATTTCCTGCCGAGACTCATTAAAATGGTAGCTTCTGATGAATGGAAGTATTCAGGAGTTAGGGAGACCGTATGATACAGATTTCCAAGTTAAGTTTCCCTTAACATATTAATTATTAGCCTGAGTCTACTGAAGCCGTTCATCCATGTGGTTTTATTTACTGCTTCCAGGAAAGTCAGCATACATGCAGTAGGAGAAATTCAAATTTCTAGTCATGAAAACAAGCAGAATCCAAACCCCACGTACAAAACTCTAGAGGCATAAATTTCATAAATAGGTCATGGAGTCAAGACACAACACAGAGCATTGCATTTCATTGTACCTCTCTGCAACCAGCAGCAATACATTTGTAATACTTCTACAAGAAACAATTTACAGCAGACAAAGTATGCCAGATCCATTTTCCAGTTTCCCTTTCACTACAGTTAAGAAGGAACATGACTTAGCAGTACTAGCTCCAGAAGTATCACACAATGAAATCAATGACAGCCTCATTACCAGAAAACTGTAGACACTACTGTTTCTTCCTTCACTCTTTAGGATGCTCACAAAGGCAACATATTGTAATGAACAGTAACCGGCCAAAGGACCATTAATTTAAAATGGGGACTAACCCATTATGCTGAACACAACTGGAGTGAGGTCAGAAGCTGTTAAGCCATTACAGTGGCCTAGGACTACAAGACAAATCGCTGTTGAGATTATTACTTCAAGTACTCTGAACAAGTTCTCACAGCCACCGAAGAAAAAAGTGAAGCGGATAAACCATAATTAAGATGAACTTGTAAATTGATGCATTTCATTTAGTTGGACAACACCCATTTGCATTAGCTTCCAGGGCAGAAATTGCATGTGTGTTTTTACCTCAGCATACTCTATTAAAATCAGGTTGCTAGTTTCCATCTCCTTCTGCACTAGAAAACTCAATTAGAACCATGGTGTGGTTAAACTGAAAAGAAATTTAAGGTACAAGGTCACCATGCCACCATTAAGTTAGAGCAACTGCCAGCAAAAACAATGCTGCTGTAGGCAATCCTCTGCTATTATAGTTTTGTTCCAACCCACAGAAGATTTAATGTCAGGCACACAATTTCTCTACTTAACATGCAAACAGCTCTGCCTCAATTATAAACTAAGAAAGCAAAGAGTAACGAGATATTTATACAAGAAATCAAACACAAAAAAATGTATGTTAGAGGGCACCGAGTGCACTATTAAGTCAAACCAACAATAAGATGTTAAATCATACACTGAGGATTAAGGTTTTGGACACCTTTCAGTAGATGTGCACACTAATTCTGAGCCTCTAAAATGCACTCTAGTCATCAGTTAGTTTCACCATGTTACCCAATAACCCAAAGCTACCACACAAAAAAGGAGATGTACTGTGGGGGATAACACAACCTTACCTTTGACTTCCCCTTTCTGTAAACCTTGCATTAACTAGATGAGTTCCTGTACCTCCCATGGGTCCAGTAACAATCTCACCCTATTGCAGTCACACTAATCCATAAACTACATCAATCTGGGCAAGACACAGGCCTAGGGATGAGGTGGGAGCAGCAGACTGAGCAGAATCAGCTCAGAAATCACAATACCTCTGACACGTGTCCTGTCTCCTTTGTTCTGGAAATTAACAGAACCAAATCTGAAATTTGGGTATAGGCAGACTAATCTCCCAGTACAACTGAAGTGTATTTTCACAAAGGTAGTAGCAGCTGATATGCATGCACTCCCTCGTACCTGCATGTGAATAGCCTAACATACAACTAACTTGGAAATTATTAAGTGAAAACAGTCGGTACATTATTTTTAAAGATTTTCCAAGATAATAATGCTTCAGGTTTTCAACATAGTTTGTTGAAGTGGTAAAAGCAAGTCTTACATTTGTAGTACATACATTTGCAATGCCAAGTAATATTGCAAAGAGACTTAAGCACCTGTGGCATCCAACTGCAAGGCAGTTTTCAACTTGACGATGAGTATTAGAACAACCTTCGGCTACACAGCTTGAATACTCTCCAACATTTTGCATAATACCTAAATAATGTGCTGGAGAACAAAGATTATTTCGGCTTCCTAAGTGAGAGATTTTTCTAATCTCTTTCCTACAATTTTACCGGACAAGGTTGGGGATTTTTTTTTCATTATTATTATTATCGTTACTTTTTCATCAGGTTTATTTAAAATATTATGGTGTAGCACTCACAAGCTTTGTCTTCTTAAAACATTCTGAAATACATCAAAATATTCCCAGAGGAAATAATGAAAAAAAACCCTATTCTTTACCTCTTGAGACGAAATCATTATCTGGCAACTTTTTTCTTACAAGATTAACTTGAAAGAAAAAAAAAATCAAAACAAAACAAACAAACAAACAAACCAACCTAAAAAACCAAAACAGACACAAAAAACCCACCCAAAACCAACCCAGGACCATGGTAGAAATACCCTACGAATCTATGCAAAGCCCAATAACAGGATTTCAGTTTCTCCACTCATTCTTTTGGGGCAGACAGAACCTGACTATTAAGTCTTCCTGTTTATACAGAAACAGACACAGGCTACTCAGCAGTGCAAACACTTCTCCAGAGATCTTCCAAAATCCGACCTTGGCTATACAAGTCAAGCATCCAAGAGATGACACCAGATTTCAAAAAGAACCACACCACTCACCAGCTTGGTGCCAGTCACACTCACTTGGACATTTCAGGTCACTAAAGAAGTTCAGATTCCCATTTCTACCCACTACTAGCAATTTTTGCTTCTACTTTAGAGTTATAGAAAATTTTGCCTGTCCACCTCCATAAAGACAGTGCACACACTATGAATAAGTGCAATAAACAAAGCTATCAAGAAGTGGAATATGTCAGTTTCAGCAGTTCCGTCTGACACGGAGCATCACAGAACTGTTGTATCATTTCCTTGTAGTTATTTTCACAAGGTCAGATTAGCATAAAGTCTTGTGTTTATACAGTTTGGGAAATTGTGATTAACAACTTCAAAACCCTTCTGTGCCACTTATATTTATCAATTGCTTTTCCCTCATTACAATTTTCTACTTAATAAAAATATTTGTTTATCTCATTGAAACCTTGTGAGAGCACTACAGAAGCAGACAGTGCATCTATGAGTCGAAACATATCTGCATCATGATTTGCCGTTTTTTGCTGGAATGCCATCGATAAGCAAACTTAGCAACATTGTGACCTAGTGACTAATTTCAAAAGAATTTTACACAGGCAGTAACTGATTAGAGGGCTATTACTTTGGAGTTAAAACTTTACTATGCCTAGCCTTATGAACAAGAGACGTATGCAAGAGTCAAGAATGTGTAATTTAATCTTTCAATCCATGGTTCAACAGCCTCTATGTAAGTCACCTTGTATTTCCTTACAGCAGACAGATTATAAATGGACCTTGGTCTGCAGACTACTACAGTATTTTTACAAGAGAATAATTTTTTATGCATTATTTGAGAGATTAGTCTGTTTTGGAAGACCTGACCAATTATAAAAAAGCTTAGGTTCACTCTGATGGAGTGTGGCTCAGGACATCATTACACAGGATACAGAAGAAAAACCTATAGCAGAAAAAAGATCAAGAGCACAAACAGTGCTTCAAGGGGGAAAAAAGACAGAAAGGAAGTGTAAGGAGAAAAAGAAAGTGGAGTTAAAGAGTCACTGCATGCAGAGTCTGCTGACCAATGAAGTTTACTTCTGAAAAATCCTCCTTTATTATCAGAAGCATGTTTCTCCTATAAAACTCATTTCACCCTGTGTTCAGGCAAATTAGGAGCAGTTCTCATTAAACTCCCTGGGCAGGCACCACACTCAGGGGCTATGAAACTTGTTGCTTTCCACACCTACCGTGGATAAGTTGGTAAAGGTACCACTCAAAGCTGGAGAACTTTTACTACTCGGTTGGAGGTGATGCCTGAAAGCACAAGCTATCTGCAAGAGCTCTCAGTGCAAGCTTCATCTTGCCCTGTCACTCCCTCCTCCGTCTCTCCTGGCCCAAACCGAACGAGGAAGTGGAGCCGGGCGGGCGGGCGGAAGCCAAGCCCATGGCGGTGTCTGCAGGAGGGTTGTCAGCCGTGACTCAGGCTGCAGCCCTGACAGCTACCCGCCGGCCCCGCCGGCCCCTGCGGGCCGGGCACCAGAGGGAAGAAGGGAGGGGAAGGAGCTGGGTCCGGTGGAAAAGAGCGCCAACCACCTACCCCACCTGCGGGAGGCCGGTTCGCAGGGCGCGCAAGGAGCAGAGCGGCAACTCCCCGGGCACACACTGCCCCGGAGCACAGTGGGGACACGAGGAGCACCCCAGCACGGCACAGGGACGGAGCGGAGCGGCAGAGCGGCAGGACAGCAGAACCTTCTCGCCTGGCCGGACAAAGAGGCGCCAAACCCGGCGAGGGAGGGAGGGAAGCGCGGCGCCAGGGGGGACAAACCGGAGCCACCCGCGCCCACCGCCCCGCCCGACCAGCTTCACCTGAGCCCGACTACGATGGAGGGAAGGCAACGCCGCGGCAGCGGCTGCGCTCCTCACGGCAAGAGTGCGGCGTCCTCCGGCTACAACTCCTCCCGCGGCACCGCGACCGCCGCTCGCTCACCGGCTCTGCTGAGCCGCCCGCCCGGGCGGGGCGGCCACGCCCCCCACGCCGCTACCCGCCAATGGCGACGCGATCTCCCGAGATTGACGGCTATTTTGACCAATCAGAGTGGCCGAGTTGGGGGGAGGCCGAGGAGGTCGTTGAGCCGTTAGCAACGCCCGTGCGCCCCGCCCGGCCCCGCCCAGTTCAGCTCAGCCCAGCCCGGCCCCGCGGCCGCTCGGCCGGGGAGCTGCGGCGGGTGCGGGTCTTTGGGGGCGCCGGCGGCTCCAGCCCGCCGGCTACGGGGTCGGGCAGGGTTCTCCCGCTCCGATCCGCCCGGGTCGAGCCCGGCCGAGCCGCCCTCACAACGCCCCACGCCGCGCCAGTCCCACAATGCCCCGCGCCGGACGGGTACCGGCGGCCCGCACCGCACTTTGGTGCCCCCGAGGGCAGCGGGGGCGGCCGGGGCCGGGAGCAGGGAATGCGGGGCAGCGGGGCGATGGGCTGCGGCCCTCGCGGCCGGAGGCCGTGTCGGAAGTCCTCGGAGATGGAGGTTGGGGGNGGGGTGTTTCCGTCAAGAGGTTCCCACTCAGCCTTCTTCTAGTGCAAAATACCTACGACAGAAAGATGCCGGTCGGAATTGCGTTTCACAGAATCAATCAGGTTGAAAAAGATCTCTGAGATCATCGAGTCCAACCTATGACTGAACACTACCATGTCAACCAGACCGTGGAGATGAGTGCCACATCCAGTCTTTACTTAAACACTTCCAGGGACTGTGATTTCACGACCTCCCTGGGCAGCCCATTCCAACGTCTAATGACTTTCTTTGAAGAAATTCCTTCTAATGTTCCGCCTGGCTCAGCTTGAGGCCATGCTCTCTGACACTGTCACTGGTTGCCTGGGAGAAAAGACTGACACCCACCTAGCTAAAACCTCCTTTCAAGCAGTTGTAGAGAGTGGTAAGGTCTCCCTTGACCCTCCTTTTCTCCAGGCTCAACAACCACAGGTTCCTTAGCTTCTCATAAGACCTTTTGCTGCAGACCCTTCACCCAGCTTTGATTCCTTTCGCTGGACTTTTAACAGACAAAACTGAGGCAGGCAGAAGCATAAGCAGCCCCTGATGCTGCTGAGGTGTTTGGAACAGCCAGTGCACATACTCACAGAGACCCAAAATGTACTTTAAAAGGCATGCTGAAACATTGAGGTGTGAAAAGACAAAGGTGGTGTAATTCTGCCTCCTTATATTTACTGTAACTCCAGGATGAGCTAAAGGAGGAAGCAAATAGCCGGGATACAAGACCAAAGTCCTTCTGAAAAGAGTACAGCGTATCTAAATCCATATGTCAGATCCAGACAAGCAGATAAGGTTTACTGCCCACTTTATGAGCATATAGAAATACAAGGCTCCTTTCCTTTATGACTTCCTACTTTGTACAAGGAGGGTACATTTGCAGATGTAGGTGCCAGCGACAGAAAATGCAAGGGAAAGTTTACTGGTGGCAGTATCAAAGCTACAAGCAGAAGATGCAAATGAAGTTAAAGAGGCTTGAAAAAAAAAGGGAAGTTAGTGAAGAAGTATCTAAAGTAAGCATTTCTTGTCTGAGTGGAACACTTTATGCTTAGAAAGGTTCACTGCAGCAGTTTGGAAACAATCCTAGATATTTTTATCTCAAGACACACAAGACAGTGGGAGAAATCACTGAAAGGTTGTACAGTGAGTATCAGGGACACAAAGGTGTCACTGTCAGAGACAGAGGTGAGAAAAGTAAATACAGATACAAAATATAAAAGAGAATTTAATATTGTGGTGAGAAGGGAATATACAGGGTATGTCTTCACTAGTACTTCAAGGCAGAAAATGAAAGGAAGCTGGAATTTTGACAGACAGCTACCTACATAACCAAATACCTTTGGATTTACTGTGAGGGTGATGAGGCACTGGCAGAGGTTGCCTGGAGAAGTTGTAGATGCCCCATCCCTGGAAGTGTTCAGGGACAGAGTGGATCGAATTCTGAGTAACCTGGTCAAGTGGAAGGTGTTCCTGCCCATGTCAGGAGTGTTGAAACTGCCTGATCTTTAATGTCCCTTCCAACCCAAACAATTCCATGATTCTATGGTGTCAAACAATCCAGTGGCTCGTACTGAGCCATGAAAAAAAGTGACTAACATATGGAACGGATATTTACTGGCTGAACAAGCAGATTTTAAGTTCTCCCACAAAAATGAAGCAAAATGAATATAGTGGAGGTAACCAAATATGCCAAAAGCTTCTTAAGAACATGAGAAGCTGTATCATCAGCCAAGTGGCAGAGAAAGGAAAGGTAAGCAAAGGAAAGTAGTCAGTATCAAGTCTAAACAGAGCTTTTAAAGGAGGAAAAGTAGCTTAGCTAGGAAAGCAAGCACAAAAGGCAACATGAACTGACACTAGTAGTTATGTTGGAAATAAAAGATAATGTCTGGGAGCATGAAATGCAGATATAAAAAGGCTGTCACAAAGTCATTTTTGAAGAGTGGATAATATTGGTGATTTAATTTATTTTTATTCTTTTCTGACTCTCACATTTGTGTATGTGCTCTGCTCTTCCTGATGCTCAGATTTAAGGCTAAGGTCAGACTGGACTGCCTTCTAAAGGTTTGGTGCACTTTTTTGTTTGTTTTTTTTTAATATATAAATCTATGAACTTGGTCCCACTCCTGTTTAATTGATATCAAAACTTTCTTGATGGCTTTAGCAGTAAAGCATCAAAATTGAGTTCAGAACAAAGATTGGTGCAGGTTTACACCATCCTTCCCCTTCACAAAAAGTGTATCCCACCTCTGTAGGAAACTCTGTGTGTTTCCCTCCCTCATGGTCAGATTTGTAGATGTGCCATACTTGAGGCAAGTCAGATTTTAAATGTCTGTTTTCTGTAGCTTGATTACCTTGGAGAAAAGTGCAAAAGGTTTTTGTTGGCAGGAAGTTACCCAGGAAAGGGGACACACCTCAGAGAAAAACAAGTATGACTAAAAGAGCTATCAGACTGATTTTATACATGTTACTTTCTACAAATTCACAGGATGTTTATGTGGATCTTTTTGATCCCCTTCCCTCACATTTTCTACCAATGTTTGCAAGCCAGCATCATTTGGAAGAACAAACCTGTAATGGTCACTGAATTCTGGAAAACATTTCAACAGCAAACAGATTTACCAGTTTCATGGTAATAAATTATTGACACAAATCTATGAAGCAGCAAGCATCCAGAGATACTTCTTCAATTTGCCAGCCTTTACACACCAGACAAAGAGCCGCTGCTGTATTATAGCGTTTTCCCCTACACTTGTCTAATCCAAGACCAGTTTGGTCTTAAGTTTGTTGCAAACAAACTTTGCTTAAATTTGTTGGCAAACAGCAAGCCCTGGGAGAAGCCTGCACTTCATTGATCAGCAATAAATGTAGGGACATTTGGTTTTTGTATCTGACAAATAGATAAGAGTGGCCAAATTAATTTTGGTGAATAATTTTCAATGTTTTGGGGGGCAGAAAAAAACTTCTTCCAAAACTAATTTCTTACTGACAAGCTGGAGAGAGTGAAACAAGAGGAGTGACAGAGACAAAAAGGTGTTTACTCCATCGGAAGAGTCACATTGCTAAACTCTAACCACAGTGGCTTTAGACTGCACATGTACGGATCTGGAGAATGTCACAATCTGGTGTTGCTAAGAAGCCTGAGCTCTGCTTTTGCAAAACTTGAAACCTTAGTTATTTCAGTGCAGATTCATAATTAGAATTTCTTTAGAGAAGCAGCTCTGAAGTGACTTTAATAGATACACCCATACAAAGCAGCATCTGTAAATGCAGATGAGAGCTTGAAGCATTTTCAGGTATTGTAGCAAAAGGAAGTGGATCTTTGGAGATGGGTCTGTAGAAGAAAGTCACGTATGTCTGTGGACTTTGGCCTCTGAGCAAGCTGAAATGTCTGCAATTTAAGCGCCATGTATTAGCACATAACTTCCTTTTCCCTTTATACCAATTTTTTATTGTTCTGCTCCCAAACCGAATGCCACACCCAAACTGTGAGAGTGTGAAAGGTGGAAAGCCATCTTAAGAGATGTGGAAGGAGTGAAAGCAAGTGATGTTTCCCTTGAGGGGTGGGAGGGGTGTGTGTGTGTCAGAGAACAAGTTAAGTGAAATGTGTCCCAGGTAACCTGTCTCAAAAGCAAAGAGGAGCAGATGTTAGGAGGAGAGTAGTCCTTTTCTTACAGAATGATGTTACTCTTAGCAGAACTACTCAGCTTCTGGCATGGCTGTAGAAAATGTAAGGCTTAATTGGCTCATTTTCATATGTCAAAGAGCAATTCCTTCATACCCTCCTCATCAGCAAACTGGTTTAAGGTGTTGTCTATTCTACCACTAAACATTTGGTTGTAGTGCTGTGACATAGCTTACTGCTGCTCCAGCAGCGATGGTGAAGATGTTTAAAAAGTCATATTGTACACTGGATCACTGAAGAACAGCTAAAAAAAGAAGGTCAAGAAAAAAAGATCAGTTCACTGATCTAGTTTATAGGCCCTCAGAGAGATGCATCAGCACAGCTGAGGGGATTAAACTGAGGCACTGTGATGGGGGTCTTAAATTGACTTTGCTGATAGAGAAAATTTAAGAAGGAAATATGTGTACACCCCAAGACAGGGGAGGAAGGGAGGAGCTGTACTTGGCATACTCTAGCATTTAAAACAGTTATTCTATTTTTCACCTCTCCCCAGCCCTTAACCCTCCACCCACACGGTTCATGTGAACAACCTGCTGAAGTCCTGCTCTCTCATTGTAATTCTTGCTTCAACTTTAGTAAAAGAGGAACATGTTTTTACTTTCTCAATACATTAATGACAAATGTGCTGCTGAAAAACAAACCATTTACATACAGCATGTCTGGTCATTTGGGATACTATTCAGAAGCACACTTCTCTACTACTGTACTGCAGTAAGTGTATTTATCAGATGCCAGAGTCCTTTCTTTCAATAAAATGTGAATGACACCATCCTGTAGAAAGGACTTTATTGGGGAAGCAGGGTATCAAACAGCTGTGCTCTGGCTGAAGTAATGAAGCATCCTCAGATAGGATATCCTAGATGAAAATTTCTGTCTGAGGCAAAGTCTTCTTGGAGCTTGAGTTCCTCCAGTCCCTGAGATAAAATTAAAATTCCATTTGGAATGATTACAGACACCACATTCCTGATCTGACATACTAAGAATAATTGCCCAGAGCTCTTTACGTCCAGTAGGTACCCCTGCCATTTAAATGGAACCACAGTGAGAGCAACAGACTTTTTTTAGTTCATTATATCCTCTTCCAAACTTTGTTTCCTCTAGCCCTGTTCTCTTACTGCTCACTATGTTCTATTCAGCTATAAATTCAGGAAAACCTGTATCCAACACCAGTATACAAAAGGGCAAAAACAAATACAAGCTATCCAACAAAAGAATCTTTGACCCAAAACTCAGATTTGGAATCTGAGCTTCCTGCCTTGGGCCTATCCAGCACAAAACATCCTGTAACCTGCCTTTAAAAAAGCACAGCAACTGTTTTGTTTGATTTTATTTTTTGTTTTGTTTTTGGTGGTTGTTTGTTTGTTTGTTTGGGTTTTGTTGTTGTTTTGGTTTTTTTTCTGAAGAAAACAATAATTTTCACACTATCTGCTACACCTTAGTTCCTTCAGTGATAATTCAGCAAGTACAAAATGTTAAGCTTGTCTGCCCTGGCCTCACAGCTCCCTGGTTCAACAATTGCTAAGGAGACTTTATTAACATCTCAAACAGCTCCTTTTCCTTCTCTCTTTCTCAGAGGGGGCAAGAAATGCTTCAGATTCCTGAGGTCAGAAGGGCTTGGGGGCATTCCTCTCGGCAGAGGGTAAGTTGAAAGAATAGCATCCTTCCCCTGCTCCTCTGTCACCCTGCACCTGTCATACTTATGACAAGCCAGGCTTGGGTGAGGTACTGATAAGTAAAATACACTTTAAAAAGACATGTCCATCTAAACACTCTTTAATTCACTCTGATAAGGTAGGGCTGTGGAGAGCTTTCTGCCACCTTTGCTTATATTTTCCTTCTGTAGATCTCAGGCTGGGCCATGTTTTCACAGAACCAAGAATTCAGTAGCAGAGTGATTGTGCTATCAGAAACAGGACTTGGTTCAGAGAACACGTAAGAGTGACAGCATTTAACTACTTCACAAAATTTATTCATTGTTTTAATTGCTTTTCAGCATCAGTCACCTTTAACGGATCTCTAAACAAAGGGCATCTAGGGGAATGTTCACTTCCATCTTCCTCCACCAAGATTAATTTAGTCCCCCCTTTTTTAACACCTTCCTTACAAAAAACCAAGAAAGAACCCCTGCTTTCAGCTTGCTGCCTTTCTTGAGGTTACTGTGTGAGATTCTTCTCCACTAATGGTGCCTCTCAGTTTATTCCATGTCCACTGTTTGTTTTTGGGCTCAGCCAGCTACAGCAATCAAGGCCAAATATTTGCTCAAATGAAGTGGCCCTGTGGTTCTCATTTCAGGAAGTTGGCTGCGGACAAAGTGAAACTAGCTTGAAATTCTCTAGTATACCCAAGAAATGCTAAGAGCAAGGGATTTTTCCAATGCTGTAGAAAGTCATCCAGATTCCCACTATAGCTTTGTTGTGGGAACTGCAGGAGAACTAGCTTGTTTATAGCCTGCCCCAATTAAAGACACCACTTCTGTCTGCCAGAAACCAAAGTTGGTCCAGTCAAAACCAAACTTTGAGATCATTCTGTAAGGCTACAACCAGAACGAAGATCCAATGTGAAGTTACTCAAACATTCATTCTCCCTCTTCTGCAAGGCTGAAGCCTACATTTTTCTGATAAGAGGAGGCTACATCCTTTGTGCTTGCAAGTCAGTGGCAGGTCTTATAAACACACCCACAGATTCTCAGCATAACCTATTGCAAGCTCTGTGCATCTGGAGCCAGTGCATGCTTTTCTCACCAACCCCCGTTTCATTTCTGCCAAGATTCCCTCCCACATTTAGGACTTTTTTCCTGCTCCCTTGAGAGCCTCCTCGATTCTCCCAGCTCCTCCAGCTTCCTACTGTCAGCACGGACTGTTCTGTATGGCTTTGCTGGTCGGCTCTGCCTTTGGGAACGTATGGACCAGTGCAGGAAGCTGGGCACATAAATCTGTGCATTACCCTTATTCTCAGCCCTGTGTTTGGGTCAGGGGGATGGACCAGAAGAGTAAACTGACAGTGCTGACACAGAAGGCAGAAAATTCACCAGGACTTCCTGAGGCATTAGCTTTGAAGGATGTGAGAAACTGCCAACACAGATAGGGGAGGTGCCATCACTGTGGGAAGCCTCCTTTCAGATGAGGTGAAGATGACATTTAACACAGTCACCCTTCTCTCCCATTTATCAGATCATCATTTCCTGGGATTAGTCTGGAACAAAGAACTCACTGGGCATCCTGTGTGATTTTATAACACACTGATTCTGGTCAAAAATCAGTAACACACTGAGTAGCAGGCTTCTGAGCTGCCCAGGCTAGCACCTGCTCTTGCAATTTCTCACCTACCAAGAGACAGGAAAGTTTTAGAGGAATCAAACCCCCAGGACAGAGGTGCTCAGGGACTTCTGGAGTTCCTTCATGTCAGGTAGTAACTTGTGTTAGGCCAAGATATAAGGAGTCCTACAAGCACTGCTGCCTTCTTGCACTGGTCCGACAGAAGAAAAAAAATTAAAAAAAAAAATTAAAAAAAAAAAGAAAAAAGAAAAGGAGGTTAAAAAGTTTTCTGTGGAAGAGAATATTATTTGGACTTTGAGTTATAAGCCCAAGCATGAAGCAGACCTAAAGCATAAAATAAGGTAGCACTGCTCTCTTCTGCCAGATGGGGAAGTCATTCAAACGGTGGTAAATCCTGTCCTCTCCCTCCTTGACTTTTCTGTTTGTACATAAAGTTAAAGCATCCTTAAGCCTCTTACTGCTCTACCACTCTCCTAATTACAGCTGCCATCTAACACTGAACTTGAAACACACCCCTGTACCTAAGTTTGTGGCTTATTGCGAGACACTGCAGAGGCCTGTAATTCTTTGACTCTTTATAGAGGAATGTACATGTATAAAAGCCTTTTGAATTTTCATAAGCTGCCCCTTAGATGTGGGATAGCAAAATAAAAAAGATGAAAACAAGATGCTCACCCGATGATTCAGCTTTCCTGCAAAGTTTCTTCAACCAGGCACCATAACCCTGAAAATAATCACCCCAGCCCATTTTTCCTGTGGGCTAGAAACACATCAGCAATGAGGATCATAATTTAAGGTATTTTTGTTTCTACTAGGAACTAATGAGAAAGAGCTTTGCATTACATGGAGAAAAAGAATCATATGCAGAAAAAGAGGGTATGCATATGTTTGGTATTGTTGGGTTTTGGTTTTTGAGGATTTTCTTTAATTTTTTTTTAATTTTTTTTTTCCTTTAAGGAATGCTAAATCAGGCTTAGCTTTGCTAGGGGACATACCAGCTGTCTTCAAGCTCTTTTTATGATGATCTCTCTTGTACCTTAATTGAGAAAGCAGGGTGGGGAAGTTTCAACAAAGGCTCCCCTTTGTAGTGTGTTAATTAGGCACAGGAGTTAACAAAACCCCTCAGTTATAAACAATTACCTTTCCCCAGGCTTACTTTCATTTTCCTGAAGTTTCCTTAGGTTTTCAGAGTGGACAAGGCTAATTTCTAAAATTAGTCTTCTAATTAGCAAGGGAGAAAAAAAACCCAAAAACCACACCAAACCCAAGCAAGAAAATAAGTAAACCAGGAGGAAAAACACCACTATAATTAGAAGCACTTAAAGATACAGGTTCTTTGTGCTTCTTCAGGATACAGGAGACCAAGGTCTTTTAAGTTCAATGTAAAGTCCCCTCTAAAACTGAAAATCTAGATTATGGTCCCCTGGAAGTGACTCTGGGTGTAAATGCCTGGGGGATGTGAAAGTATGAGATTGGGATTTGTGTGCCCTAAAATGATTGCTACTCTTGCCCCTGGAGGAGGAGGAAAGAGAGGAAAGTGAGAATGGCAGCAATTTCTGCAGACATCTCCATGCCTGCCGGTGTCCTGGCTGGCTGCTCAGCATGTGCTCAGACTTGGGACACACAACAGCTGGGAAGGGAGCGGCCCCTGCCCTCCTCCCTGATGGCAGTGACCTCACCCATTGGCACCGAGCTGTCCCTAGGGCAGCGCCAGCCGCCCAAGCACTGGAACCCTCCTCCTCCTTCCTCTGCCTCCTGCCAAGGGAAGGAGCAAACCCCAGGGGCTCGGGGCTGTCCTTCTGCCTCAAAGAAGCCAATCTCGATGATGGAAAACTGTACTGTAAGGATGACTGCCATCTTAACACCAAACATTTTCCGCCCTGTGTTAACATGAAACTGCTCATGCTGCTGCTCTCTAATCTTGTTTTCTGTTTAATTTCTGGAGAAAGGTCAAACAAGGCACATGAATCCATGGTATTGGGAGAAGCACATTATGATTCAGTCTCCGGTCAGCATCACACTTCTCTTGTTGTCTCTGATAGTGCTGTTTGCCCTACACCTTTACAACATAGAAGGCACCAGATATTCAAAGTTGCCTTTGTGTCCAAGGAGCTGCCCAGAAAGCCGGGGAGTAACATTTATGTGGGACTGGGGAATAGTGGCTCAAGCTACATTCCCAATGGGGGCTGCATATCCCATCCTGCCAGCAGACGTGGAGAAAGATTGTTTAGGGGGAAACTCGCAACTCTTAGTGACAACTTCCCAAGCACAGCAGTTCTTGTTGGGAACTTGCCTCTCCTGTCTGGAAGAGACTACAGATAGCCTAGGGAAGATAGGCATTCTGACTTTTATTGCTGCACATCAAACCATTCTTCCTTTCCCTCTGTGTTGCAGTAGCACAGACTGATTCTGAAACCAAGATCAGCTCCTGCTGCTTTCTCCAAAGAGCTGTCAAGCTCAGACAGACCAGGAAAACTCAGTGTGAGTGTGTGATCAGAAGTGAAGAAAGGCTGAGAGTGGCCTCAACGGCTGCAGCAGGTCCCAGGCAGGAAGTATGTACAGGTACCACGCTGACTGACCAGCAATCAGGGAACTGAGGACCCCATGGCAGCACAGAGCTACTGCACGTACGATGGAAAATGTTTAAACTGCTGTAGTTGAGGCCCACAGGAAACTTTTGGGAAGTGTGTGCTGGGTCTAAGACAGGAACCAAGAGAGTCAGTGTTTAAAATATGCACTGACAATGAATTGCTTCATTACTTAGAGAAAAATTGAGAAGGGGAAATGGGGTAAAACTCAACCACATCAGGAAACAGGCAAATAATTGTCTGACAGATACACCAGGTCTGCTGATTGCTGGTCTAAGAGTTTGCTGCTGCTCAGCCCACAGTGTCTTACTCATCATGATCTCCTTCCAGGAAACATCAGTCTCTTCTCTGCATTTAGGTATGGATCTCACACGCTGGGAAAATAGCAAACAGAAAGAGGGTTGCTTGCCATTTTTGCTAAGTGACTTATTTTGCCCTGATCTACTGTTTCGCATTCTCCTCCAACACCTTACCCTGTTCATATACCCAAAAGAAGAAGCAAAGTGACACCCTTCAAACCAGTGAAACTTTTGGCCCATGAGCTGCTGAAGAAAGACACACAGATGGGTGGACCACAGGCCCTCTCCTGCAGCACTTTCTAAAGCAATTAAACAGTCCTGGGCAGGAGGCTTTCTGCAAAGGCCAAGGTAAGGAGTCGTGCAGAGCAGAGCACCAGGAGAAACTGGACCTCATGACCTGGACTTGCACATCCATGTGCAGAGACATGGGAAACAGCCTTTCTGCAGCTGGAGTGGTAAGGGGAGCTCTGGAAGCTGCAGGCAGGAAAAGTTTGACTTGGGAAGAGCGAAGCAGGTAACAATCATACAACTATTTATGGCTCTTTTTCCTTGTTACAACCGCAGCCTTATAAGGGCAAGAGCGCTCCAGTCGGCGCAGAGCTGCGGAGGCGGAGCCTCCTGGGGCACTCCTGATGTTTGCTCCCAGGCTATCTGCCTGCCCAAGCTGCTGACCTCCTTCCCGGGAAAAACCCTGGGAACCCTTGCTGAATCCAGCTGTTCAAATTTCAAACTACAAAACGCCTCGGCTCCCCTCCCCTTCTCCCCATACCTCCTACTAGCTGGAGCTGTGGTGAAGCAGAGACGTCTGCTTTTGTGATTTGGGTATCGGGGAGCACTGGGTTGAATAGTGCCCCCACCGCTGATGTGGGAAATATATTCTTTTTTGGTTGTAACAGTACTGAGAACCAGAATAGAAAAGAAAGAAAGAAAAAACAAACAACCGTCCCCATGCCCGCCCCCAGCGCTGCTTGTTGGACACAAGTGGTGTGTGAAAGGCTGCAGCTGGACAATCTGGTGCACAAACTCAGTTGCAGATCATGGATGTGCTTCAGAGCCCCCCAGCAACTTTGGCTGAGCTTCCAGTATGTGTGTTGGGTTCTTACACATTTCAGCCCTGTCCAATCCACCCAGCTGAACTATCCTGGAAACGGTTTGCAAATAAAACTGAACATAAACATGCTAAAAATGTCACTGTCATCAGATAAGGTTGCTATGCACATGAAATTCCTGACATGAGTTCATTAAACCAAGGACATGAAAAGTTAAGCCACGTGCATATGCTGCCTGAGATGGGGAGGAAGGTATGATGAGTGGGGATTCAAGCTGTAACTTTGTTTTTTAGCATTCTACCAGCCCATAGCCATCACTCTGGTGTGACTCAATTTGTCCCAAAAGGAGGGGGAAAAGGAAAAAGAAAAAAGTTACAGTACCCATCTCCCTCTGTGAATACTGGTGTGGTTTGAGAAGAAGCAGGAGGCAAGAGTTAGCCATGCCACTTGGGAGCTGTGGAAGGCTGGTTTTCCAGAGGGCAAAGCACACACTGGCAAAGCCAGGCCTCAGCTGCCTTCACCAAAACTTCATATTTAGCACTGCGGGAAGCAGTTATCTCTGTATTATGTGAGGAAACAGGCACTAAGAGCTTCCTCTATGATACACTTCTCATAATTGGGCTGGTTTTGACTTGCAGAAATGCCTGGTCTAGAGGCTCCTACATGGACTTACCAGTTCTCAGACACCCCAGTTTGCAGAAGTGCCAGATGTAATGACCTTCCCTATCACCTACTGAGTTGTTATAGATCTCACACCACATATTTTAAGAGAGGGGCAGGAGCTATGAGAGTGGTCTACAGATGGGAGTGATTTCAGGAGATGCCCTCTCCTAAGCTTACCAGACTGCCACCCTTTATCTGCTTTCTCTTTTTCAAGAAAGCGGAACTGTGCACACTTTTCCCTGGGATGGGCAACATGGGTTAGATTAACCTGCAAAGATGGAACATCATGTTGCCTTCAGCTTGTCAAGGGTCAAGGTTGGGGTTTGATGACTGTGTGAAGCCAACCTAAGTCTGAGCAGTCCCTGAAGGAGAGTTGTTCCCCTCCCTCCTCTGATCTTCACACTCTCACTTGCCGGTCTCGGATGACAAACAGCTGATTTAGCTGGAAACAACCCTGAACCAAAAGAAAAACAGATGTTTCCAGTTTGATAATTTCCTTGGTACATTTGACTGTGTGTCTGCTACAGAGGTGCTGAAAATGCACAGTCATGAGCAGCCAGACCCACAAGCTGCTCAGAAACTATGAGGGAACTGAAGTTCAGTAGAGGCCAGAAAGCCTACTTTTCAGGGATATTGTGAATGAATTGAATTCAGTTGTGTGGCTGGTCACAGGTGTTTTTATAGCATCCCACATGCAAGTGGTTGCAATGAGTATCTGAATTAAAGAATGTCTACTACCGAAACCACAGCATCTTTTAGCATAAGAGGTAATTTTGGAAGTTTCCAGGTCAACCATCTGCTTGGAGCAGGACCAAAAGTTAGCCTTAAAGTTAGATCAGGTTGCTTAGGGCCATATCCAGCTGGGATTTGAAAAACTCAGAGGGTGGCAAATCCACCATCTTTTCCCCCTTGTCCTTCCACTGAGCACATCTGGCAGCGTGGCTTTACCTTCTGCATAACCACTATTTGGGTAGTAGAAGTCAGTGGTTAGATAGTCCCCCTCATGAGATTTCTTGTCCCTTTGCAAACCAACTCAGCTCTCTCAGAACCCACCCATGTGTCATATGGCCCAGTTCCCTTGGGAAGCTTCATACTTCTGCCCTGGAGTTGCTCCAGTTTGTGAGTGTCCGTCTTGCAAATGTGAAGGACTATCCTGAAGCAGCCTGAGGAGGGAGAGCAGGTGTCTCTGCTTGCTTGTAGAAGCTCGAGTCTTTGAGTGTGAGTGTTGGGGTGTACATGCACAGCACCGGCATTTGTCCATGTGTGTACACAGCGTCACAGGGCAGCTGTGCATCTGCCTCTCAGGTAAATATTGACTCTGAAGTTTAGGTCATAAAAATGGGTGCAAAATCACTCAAGGCCCTGGAGCTGTACTGGTTTTTGTAAGCAGAGCTTTCCTGCAGGTGTGCTGTGTGAATGTCATCCACGCTGAGTCCCAGGGACGTCTGAGCATGGTCCTTCTGCAGCAGCTCTGTACCTTAGCAGGCACAGACCCTCCTTCTCATTATTGTTGGAGAAGATGTTTACAGTCAGGTTTAAATCTGGTCAGGCAGCTTCTTGATTACTCACTTCTCAGCTATTACTCTGCTTCAGTAACCCTGAAGCTCAGGGAGACAGGGTGTACTATGCAGTAGCCAGGTCTGGAAGACAACAGAAATGATTTTCTGCTCTGGTGATGTTGCCAGAGGGCAGCACATCGCTGCTGTGATGTCATAAGCATGAGGCACAGCCTTCAGAGCATGAAAAGGAACACCCATTACTCAGGGGACCAACAGGTGTTTTCAAAGGAGTCAAGTGAAAAGGGACACCTCAAAACTTTTACCTGCCTGCTGTCTTGGGGATATGGTAGGCAAAACATTGCATAACTGTGAATCAGCAGTGCCTTTTGAAATACTGGGATTGTGGCTCAATGAGCAATCCCTCTGGTGTCTTCATAAGTCTTGGTACTGTGGTGTTGGTGGACTGAGCAGGGTAGAGCTAAGGCTGGGCCAGTGACTGCCCCAAGCTACAGAAGTGGTGGCAGCAGAAGAAAACCCTGAGGTGCTGGTTCTCAGCTGGCCATATCCACTTCTCATTTTACTGCAAGAACTACAGCAAGCCTCTGTCACAGGGAGCTTTGGTGCTCCAGCCCAGGGTGCTTGGGTGCCTGACACAGAAAGAAAAGGGGTGTTGGATAAAGACCTCCTTGGTGTTAATCTCCAGGCTGGAGCTGTACTCTTACAAAGAAGAGGAAGCGAAGCAATGTAGTTTGCAATGGGGAATGGAGATGTAAATCTGGGTTAACATAGGGTGAGGTGTTCAAAGGTCTGACCCAGAGTCAGACAAAGTTTGTTCCCCAGCTATAGAAAATTATTACAGAAATGCAATAAAACAAGGTTTTACTACAAGTCAAGGGCAACAATCACCAGCTGTTTATGTCACTCAGCTCCCTTTATTCTGAAACAATTAAGGGACTGCTTAGGTGCCATGAGGAAAATATATTCAGGTCAGGTTTGAAAGGCAGAATTTGTTCCAGGGATCAACATCTCTTTTTGAGACCCTTTTGTAAATCCCAAAAGCAAGGCAGAGAGGTGAAATACAAACTCAGCTGATATTCCCTATTAGCTTCACATCTGGATCTACAGGATCCAGCTGGGATCCCCTGGGCTGTGTTGGGACAAGAAGCTGTGTCTGCACCAACACCCCTGCTGGATATAGGTTAGAAGGCCTAAAATATGTGCACAGCCACCACAAGCCATGGGACCTTGTTCTCTGCCCAGGGCAGGGTGGCCAGTCCCACCCAGCTTGGCAGCCTGGAGAACCTCACCAAGGCTTATCTAGTTCTGTGCCCTTCTCCCTCCCCAGACGTACCCCCAAGGCCACATTTTCCTGCTTCACCCCAAAGGCTTATTTTTCTTATTTTAAAACAAACAGAATTGTGTCTGTTTTGATTTCTAGAAGAAGGTTAGAGGGAGGTCAGAGCTGACATCTGGACTGGAGATAACATTCCATTTAATTAGCAAGCCCTGGATAATGAGGGCCTTCCTGTCCCACCCCCCTGCCCTGTTGTGAGAAAGGACAGCCAGCGCAGGCTGGTGCAGAAGTGGGGCAGGAGAACACCCTGTAGGGCAGCATTTCATCTTCTAGTGTCCCCAGCCCAAGCTCATGGGCTGCTGGTAGGTGCTCATGGGCAACGGCTGGAGGCTGCTTCTCCTTCATCTTTTTGAGGACACCATCTGCAGGTGCTCAGCCTCTGCAGACTCTTTCCAAGGCATTGGTCATGGATTTCCAAAGTGCCAATGGTGCTGCCATTCACCCTCTCTGCAAAGCAGGGTTTATGGATTTAGACACCCTGGGTGCTACCTGTGTTGCTGTGTGTCACAAGAGAAGACACCGGGAGACACAATATTGGTGGGAGAGATGAGGACAGTGAGGTTCCTGAAGCATGGCTGGGCTATCTGCTGCCCTCCCCTCAGCCTAGGGAGCTGTATATTGGCAGTTCCGTCCCTGCTCTCGGGAACTGGGTCATTTGTCAGGGCAGTGCAGCCTGCCCGGCTGACATGATGCAGCTGTTTGTGCACAGCAGTCCTGTGAAGAGGAAGCGGCCATGGCTGGAGCCAGCTTTGGCTGGGATGCTGGGCTGCGGGAACAAAGGGGCAGAAATGCTGGCGGACCCAGTTTATGAGGCTCCTGCAATTTGTAGATGTAGCCCCCATCAGCAGGACAGGGAGATGGTGGAATAAGGCCTGATTCAGCTAGGACAGAGGCTCCCCGGCTGAGTCACCCAAGCACTGTGCCTTCCCTGCAGCTCTCCCACTGTGGGCTGCCGGCGCTTTTGCAAAACCCTGGGAGGTTACAGGCACAGGCAGGCGTGGCAGAGGCTGAACTGCAGCCAGGCGCTCTCCAGGTGAGATTATGACAACGGGTGCATCCGGTCCATGAAAAACCCCGGCTGACACCCCTTAGCAGAGCCGGTGAGACATCAGCCTCCTTGCCTCATCAGCTCCATTGAGAGAGGGATTTGCTGACAGCAGCCTCAGATTCCACCCTCAACGGAAATGCCACAGCCTGTTGATTCCTTGGAGGCGACGTGACCATCATTCCTGGCCTCAGTATAAAACCCCAGGGAGGGAAGGAAAAAGGAGGGAGGAAAACAGGGCTTGGGATGTAACAGTGGCAGAACTTAGCCATCATGACCCCAGCTGCAAGCTGGACAAATGAGGCTGGGAACAGTGCCCTTGGGTCAGTCATGTGCTGCTGGTCACCACAGGCTGGACACAATGTCACAGGGAACCACAGCATTGTGGGGGAGTAGTAGAACACGGAGATGACAGCAGCCTAAGGAGTTTGCTTGCAGACGTGGCTACATGCTGCCAGTTTCTGTGCTGCAGGCTCCAGTGAGACCAGCAGTGATGGGTCCCTCTTGTTCCTGCATCCCTTCATCTCAAGGATGCTGCCAGCTTCTGCCTTCATGTGCAGTGCTAGACAGATTAAGAAAACCGCAGATGTGCTTCCTTCTCAGAGCTTCCAAAAAATGGAGAATAGAGCTTGAACCCAAGGCCAGGGAAAGGGGAACGAGAACTAAACAGTGTTCAGACAGGTACAAGGGGGTTGTAATGCTGGGCAACCGCACAGTTTAGCATGAAAAATGCAATAGTAGGTATGACACCAGCAACCTTTAATCTTGCCTGAGCTCTATGAAAAGTTTCCATGCTCCTGCCAGGATTTTAGGATGAAGCCCATGGGACTTGGCTTGGCTGGAAAGGGGAAGCTGGATCTCCTCAGGTGGCGAGCTCAGCTGAAATAGCTAGGCTGAAGGATCAAGCCCTGGAGAGCAGACCTGGCAAGCAAGAAGGAAGAATGTGGGGGTTTTGTCTTGTAGTTTCCTGCCAAAAACTGGCACAGCCATAAACACAAGTGCCGAACAATAAGGTCTCCTGTCCCAGCAGCTGCTAAAGCTGTCACCTGGGAAGCTTCCTGCAATCAGCCAGTGGCAGGACAAAAAGGAGCTCCCACATGCTTTCCTGCAATTTGTCATATGTCTGATCTCTGTTCTGCTTAGTCCCTGTCGTCCTCCCTTCCCCCAGAGCCATCTCATGCTCCAACAGGAGGATGTGATTATGAAGACCAACCTCTGGTGTGAAGCAGGCTCACTGTTCAGCCTTGCTTCTCCAAGCAGCAAGAAGTGCCTCTCTTTTTGACTTCTGAGTGACCCTACAGCCTCTTCTCAGAAAGTGTTTCCCTTGGGCTGGTTCTACAGGACTGGGTGGACTTCCCTGGTGCCTCAGAGATCCACAGCCCTCTACAAACCCTCTCTGCCTGCCACGTGTTGAATCTCCAGGAGTTACGGTGACCAGAGTTGGCAGGACACTGCCACTGTCTTTTTTTTTCAGACCACTGCACCTTTCCCACCTTTCTGAGGCATTAATCTCTGGGTCTGAACAGTGCCATGCTGGATCTCTCCTCATGGGTAACTATTTTTAGGAAGTTTGAGCTCAGACTATGCAGTCACTTCTGAGCTATGCCAGGACAAAAAGAAAACAACCACTTCTGCCTGAACAATACCAGCACAGAACAAAAAGCCACTGTAAATGAGATTTTTCAGTGTCACTCAAAACTAGCCAAGCTTTGAAAGATGAAACTCACAGTCAAAAAAAAAAGGAAAAGAAAAAAAAAAGAAAAAAAAAAAGAAAAAGGTTCCAGATTCCTTGTGAACACGTGAGCAGAAAGAGCATTGACAGTTTAGTTAAAAAGCCGGATTAAAGCAAAATGATGTTATATAAATCCCAGCGGGCATGCTGGAGCCTGCATCACTCCATCTCCATCCCGGCCACTGTGACAGCCAGACCCAGGGTTGGGTTTGTTACCTGCTGCTGCCTGTGCCATGGCCCCGCGGGTAAAGCCACGTGCAGGGAAAGGAGCCATGCAGTCCCTGCGCCCGCGGCTACAGGCGCTTCGGGGAAGTGTTGTTGCCTCACGATGGAGCAAGATAGCAACCCCGGGGGATGCAGCTTCTCCCCTTCCCGAGGCCATGAAGCTCCCTCTGCAGAGCCCGCCGGGACAAATACCCTCTCCCTGATAGCTGTGTGGGACTGGCATGAATCTGCAGCCACACGGGTGACCAGAGGTCACCATCTCTGGAAAACACCGAAATCTCTGGTGTATGTTGTACCCCCTGGATGACTTTAAGTCAGTGTTTCTGAGGACTCTCGCTGCAAAAATTTCCTGTTTTTCAGGAAATTGCTCAACTACTTGTCCACTTGTAAGAGAGATGGAGCCCGGGTGCCTTTAGCAGCAGAGTGAAGAGAAGCTTGTAGAGGCTGAGAAGGGTACAGGGAGCTCAGCCTTGCTTTGGGTGGGAGAGCCAGCAGGCTGGCTCCTGTTTTTTTCTGTAAACAGCTGCAGCTGCTGGGGACATCTGTGAATCACAGAAACTCCTGGCACTCTCCACAACAGAGAACAAGAGTATGCAAGTAGACAGACATGTATATATACATATACACCTGCAAGGACCTTATTTCACAGACCTTTCCTGCAGGCCATGGAGAAAACCCATCAATTTTAGTGCATTTTTCTTGTGACTTTTGGATCATCAGAGGCTAGGAAGTCACTGTGAGCTGGGAAGTTGAGTGCTTCCCTGTTGCCTGCAGCTTCCAGTTGTCCTCCAACCCTCAGGACATGAGCGGCTCCAGTGTCCCCCTCTGGCCTCTCCTTGTAGGATGTTTCTCTCTCACTGCCCACCCTTGGTCAAGGGACCCCTTGCTACCAGAAAGGCAGCCACAGGGTTTCTCCTGACTCCATTCCTTGGGATGTGGGCAGATGCATTTTCAGTCTCTCCCTGTGGGCCTCTCTTGTTCACCCATTTGGCTCTTCTGGTGTAAGAAATTTGGGGTTTTCCCGGCTGCTTCTGCCTTCATCCTTCCCTGGCTGGTAGAATGCACAGAGAGAAAAAGCAACCAGCCATGGCTCACCACAGCAGCCCCCTCCAAACTGCATCCAGCCTGTGGCTACCACTCTTCTGAGAGTTGCAGTCTTTGGTTTTTGCCTGTGAAAGGTTTTGTGGAGAAAAGTGTTGCTGAAGTTAGAGCTGCAGAGGAAGAGAAGCCAAAAAGCTCACAAGGACACCCCACATCCTTGAAAAGAACAGCAAGACATGGAAGAACACCACCCCTGTGTGGTGATGGACGGTGTCCTGGTTTTGACTGGGACAGTTGTCTTCCTAGCAGCCAGTGCAGTGCTGTGTGTTGGATTTAGTATGAGAATAGCACTGATAACATACCAATGCTCTACTTCTTTCAAAGCAGTAGGACTTCTCAGTTCCCTATTCTCTGCCAGTGAGGAGCTATGCAAGAAGCTGGGAAGGACCATGGCCAGTAGAGCTGATCCAAACTGGCCAAAGGGATATTTCATGTCATAGGACATCATCCCCAGTATATAAACTGGTGGTTACCTGGAAGGAGCCAATCACTGCTCAGAGACAGGTTGGGCATCAATCAGCCAAGTGGTCAGCATTTATATTGTGCATCACTTGTTTCTCTTGTGTTTTCTCCCTCATTTTGTAGTTTTCCTTTTCATTACAAATTATTATGTTATCCTTATATTTAAATTATTAAACTATTCTTACCTCAACCCATGCTTTTGCCTTTTTCACACCCCCCCCCCCCNTCTCCTTCCCATCCCACCAGAAGAGGTGTGAGTGAGCAGCTACCCGGTACTTCATTCTCAGCTGGGGTTAAACCACAGCTTGAGCCTGGGTGGGTGCAGGGGCAGGTAAGGAGGATAGGAGACTGTGTAACAGGTGATCTAGTCTGGTTTTGGTTTGGAAATCAAGCCTATGGTAGTTTTATCTTATCTTTTTATTGACTAGACTATTGCAGCTGCTGTTATTCTTTAACTTGAAGGAAACTCACAGCAAGCACTTGCCATCATTTAGGAGTAGTTTTGAACAACACTGAGCTTAACATTGCTGCTTACAGCCTTGCAGGGCTGGAGAATTTAATTGCTGATTTTGTTTGAATCCTGTAATTACTTGGATGAGAAAGGGAGGTGTGTGAGGGGAAGCTCAAAGTAATTAACAATCTGTTTGGGCCAACAGCCTGGCTGGGCTGGTGAAAGGCTCTGCCTAAGGCAGTGGAAGTGGGGGCCATTTCCCTGTTGACATGGAGCTGGTCTTTGTTTTGTTCTTTGCACAGGAGGAATCATATTTGTTGATAAAGCAAGGGATTTACTGGCCAGGCTGCCAAGGTCAGACCTCACTGGAAACAAACTGGCCCTAACTATCCCCTTGAGGACCACATATACACAGCCCACTGTGTGCCGCAAGCCAAGCAATGTGAGTTTCCCATCCCCTGGCAGCCCTTAAAGCTGATCCTGCCATAGCACCTCTAGTAGAGAAGACAGCAAAGCTCTCCCTCCCACCTTGTAGATATTCACTATGAGCCAGAGTAGCTGGAAGTTAACTTGGAGTTCAGCAGGCAGGCACAAACATCTTGGGGAAAGGAGCAGCTGTGCTAAGGCTTGATGCAAGTGTAAAGCCAACAGAAAGCAATGGAAAACCTCTGCGTGCCTGGAATCAGGGGCCTTGGACGAGACTGTGAGGAGAGAGGCACTGTGCCTGACCCTTGGGGGAACCTCGGCATTGGGTTCAAAACATACATGGGGAAGAGAAGTGGGCTTAGCTGAGCATTGCTCCCCTTAGGAAATGACTGCCATGTCCTCTTAAAATAGAAACAAGAAACATCAAGGCTTGAGAAAGCTACTGCCAAATAGACAGGCTTGGGTAGGAGAGAGCAAATGCTTGACAGATCAGAGGAGGATTCGATGTGCTTAACACCAGAAGGGAAAACAAACTGCATTCTTGCTGGAGAGATGAAACATTTTCCCAGCTGACATGGAAAAAACAGCTACTGCTGAGGAATTACCCATTGCTTTAGCTCCCTTCAATCAGGAAAGACCAACATCACATTCAGGTGGCATGAAAATTGCTATGCAACCCCTCTTTAACCACTATATAAATACAGTGCTGGCACGGCTTCCTGCTTGCACCGCTTGTTATTAACACCGCTGTGGAAATCCCTGAAGCCTTCCCCAGCAGCTGGCAAACAGGGAGCTGAATTAAAAACCTGGCACAGAAAATATCCTTTTGCTCCGAGTCCTGTCCTGTGGTGGAGACCTTGCAATGTGCTTGAGGAATCTCAAGCTGTCCCCAAACCCCTCCTCCTACTGTCCACCTGTTACACTGTTCTGAAGGATTCCCACATGGCACCACGTACGTGGGTCTTCAGCATTTATCTCAAAGAAACAGTTGTGGCTTTCACATAATGCACCCTGAAGCGTGCTGGCACTTTTAACAGCGAGTGACACTTTAGCTCTGCTTTTCCTTAGAAGGAAACAATAAAGTAACTATTTTATACTGCCCCTTAATTACACAATGCAAAGTCACTGTGTTTTTTCCTGTTCTGTGGGATGGTAAGGTAAGAAAGTTGATTATTGTCGGGTATGTGACGCTGTTCCCCTACTTTTCCTGCTTGTGCAGGAAAATGGAGTCTTTACTACAAGTGTTTACTGAGCAGGAACACCGAAAACTGCAGGGGAAATTGCCCAGGCTGAAACCCAAGGAGGTCAGGAGCAGCACAGCCTCTGTGATCTCCGGAATAAAATGAAATACCAGTATTTATTGATTGTAACTGACCAACAGTTCTTCACCAGATTACATCCAAGTGACATCACCTCTAGCAGCGTGCCAGCAGTGAGATCAGCCCAGCCTGAATGGGAGGCAACCACCTCAGGGGATCAGTACCACCTTGTGCTGTGGCCCAGGCTCCAGGGTGACAGAAGGAGGTGGGAGCAGTGATGCCAGCCAGCAGCACTGCAGTTGCAGCCGGACTTGGATCACCACTCCCCTGGCTCCTTCAAAGGTCATAAACCATTACTGCAGAGGTACAGAAAAAAAATTACCTGCTGCTCCTATGCCAGGGAGGTGAAATGGAACAAAGCCAAAGCAGATTTAAGAGTGGCTGAAGGAAAGAGAAGCTGTGGCAAAAAAACCCAAAANAAAACAAAAAACCAAAAAAACACAGCTTGTACATGGTTATTAAGCTTTTACAATGTTCTCATGCAGCTTAGATAAGCAAGCTGGAATTAAACAATAGTCATCCGTGCTGGTGCTGTACTCTTGCCTGCAAGCACAGGAGGAAGCTGGGAGCACTCAGAAGCCAGGTTGACAGGAAACAGGTGCATGTGAGGAGGAGGAGGAGGAAGAGGCTGGAAGAGCTTAAGGCTGCTTAGATAGAAGCCCACAACCGGCTTAGTCCGGCCCTTAGTCCAAAGGTCAGGGCAATTGAAGTCAAAAGGCTGCCTTCTGGCAGGGCTCACCTCTGGGAGCACATTTAATTATTCACAACAGGGAGAGGGAGGTTCTCAGGCTCCACAGACAGGGGAGGGGTGAGAAAAGCACATGGGGAGCGAGCACAGCTCAGGTTCCCTGTGTGCATTGAGCAGCTGTTCATCTGTGTGTGAGAGGTGAGTCCTCCCTCTGGCCCCCTGCATCCAGCAGCACATAAAGGGGGTCCTACAGGCAGCACTGAAAGCCCCATGGAAGGAATCCCCTACTTTGTTCCTCGGCACGTTACCTTTTAGTAGGGATCAAGTCATAACCTGCACTTTCCCAACCCATCATTAGAAACTGTGCTGCTGCTACTCCCGCCTCACGTCTCTGGACAGACATTTGTGAGAATCAAGTTTTATTCTCCCAGCTAGACAGCAATGACTGATTAAAGTTCGCTACTGCAGACATACAAAAGGAGATCCATAAAATAATTCTCCCTATTTTCTCTTGTAAAATTATGATGGGAACCCATGGATTTGTGGAGGAGTTGTACCTGTCCTAGCAACACAAGGACAGAGGAAGAAAGAAACAGGTTTCACAGACAAGGCAGAGGCATTCTTAGCTTTAAATGAACCCACCCAGGGCAGGTATGTACCATCATCTTGCAGGGAGCAGCTGCCCTCTGCTCTGGGCTATCAGATGTGAGGCAAAGACAAAAACAATTCCTCCTCATAACTCAGCAGCAGCAGCAGCTCTGCATGTCAGCTCTTGGCTGATAAACACAGGCTCCTAATTCCAGCCACATTCCCCGTTTTGAGAATAAGCAGCCCTGCTCCTCAGCGCCCTTTACAACTACTGCTGCTCATGAGAAGGGGGAGGAGGGAAGAGTTATAACATTTTCCATCTCCTAAAACCACCAAAACAGAGGAAACCCCCGGGTTGTACAGGGCAGGCAATTGACCTGCCCTCAGCTCTCCCAGGCAAGGAATGCACAACATGGACATGTCCAGAGGCAGAGATACAGCCTCCCTTTTTACTTCAGGCTCCAATCAGTTTCTTGAGGAATGCCTCCAGCTGATCCTCGTCCTTTATGCCCACAAATTTATCCACAACGTCTCCGTTCTTCATGGCCAGCACAGTTGGCACTGCCGATACCTGGGGCAAGAGAAACAGGAAGACAGGTGAGCAAAGCCTGCAGGAAGCCACCTGCACCTGGTCTCCCAATGGAAGTCTAACGAAGTGGCTACAAGCTGAGCATGTGCTGCTCTAGGGTAAGATGTCCACTTGCAAGACAGGCCAGCTGTGCTCCATGTTTCCCCTGTCTGCACTGACTTACACCACTCTACTTAAGACAAGGCTGAGCTACTTTCTGAGTTTAGGTAAGACAAAATTTTTAAAGACAAAACCACAGCTAATACAAAACCCATCTCCAGTACAAATGCTTCTTCTTCCCTTTTGTCCTATCATAATGAACACACCTAGGACACATCTCAGACATAATGACCTTTGGACGTTTTATGGCCAGGGTAGCATCAGACTGGACCCGTGTTCTTCTCCAGACAGGACTGGAGCTCTAATCCTATCTGCTCCACCACTGCACAGGCCGATTTCCTGTTCCATCATATTAGGGCAATGACAATCCCCTCCAAGCCTTCTTCCTTTCCCGCTTCTGTTTTCAGTGGTTTATCTGGTCACAAACCAGTGGTCATTCACTGCAGATCCCTGATGATTAGGTAAGAAGTAAAAAAGTCCCTCTGACCAGAGCTAGTGGGCAGCTGTGCTGCTCTGGGCGCTGCTTTTTTAGCTCAGAACAAAGTTTTCTGGGAATTATCCAAGAGAACAGTGTTGGAAATGACAATACTCCTCAGGGACTTGCTGGTTGACTGGTGACAGCAGAGACCCCAGGGACATGACTAAAAGAGGGAACAACCAGAGCTTGGAGAGCTGCTGCAATGGAAGATCTGATCACCTTTCTGACCCCACAGCTTGTTTGCCCTTGTCTCTGCAAAGTCTTCCCCCCAAAACACATCCTGTTCTTATCTTGCCCACTGAGTCTCCTCCAGCCTGCAGGGCCTTCCCATATGCACTGCCAGCCCTGCTGCCAACAAAGATCTGCAAATCCCTCTGGAAACACATCAGAGGGCTGGCTTTTCTTCCACTGGAGCCTGACATGAAAGGGACATTCTGTCTTCCCTTGCCACCCGGTCCCAGCCGGGCAGTCCAGCATAGCTCCCCACAGTGTCCTTCAGGGCTTGTGCAGTCTCATCTGAAGGGATGGGAGCGTCGGGGCTGCTCAATCCACGATCTTCAGCACCTCCTAGTGACTGCATGGAGCAGATCCAGAGGGCTTGGGCCCCAGCACCGGCGATGGTGCCAACACATTCCCTCGCGATTTTAAGAGAGAGAAAGGATGCACTGCACTCAGCTGCTTCCTCCCTGAGAAGGGCAAACCTCCACTGAGCCTCCCTCTGGTTTGCACAGTAAGTTAATACCGAACAGTCACTCCAGTCCCATCCAAAAAAACCAAGAACTGGCCCCTATTAGGGCTGGACAAGAAACAGGCAACTCTTGGAAGCTCTATGCAGAAGCAGCCAACACCATGTTGCCAGGCCCTGCAGGCTGACCGCTGCACCCACGAGTTTCACAAGGTCTCAATCCCTCTTTCCCTCTTAATGCTGGTGAGCAAATACCAAGAAAGAGTGGAAGATCTGGGGCCGGTGCTGCAGAGCCAGATGAGAACCAGGGGCACAGAACAACTTTCCTCTGCTCAGAAAACACAATGTTTTTGTCAGCTTCCTTCCTGCCAGCTGCAGCAAGGGCAGCCTGTTAACGGAGCACGTACTTTTCGTTTTGCTGGTTGAGAAACAAATGTAAGGGAATTTCTAGAATGCAAAGTTGAGGACATTTTTTTTTCCCCGTCTTTTTTTTGGGTCCCATCTGCACTGAACCTAAACAAACTTTTCTCCTCCCTGAAGAGCATTTCTGCAGAAAAAAATCAGTCTGCTTTTGATTAGTGTTGACCACATAAATAAACAAACACAACCATCCTGCTTATTCCTGGCAACACCCAGGGAATTCTCTCCCATCTGAAATTTTATACAAGCTCAGATGCCACACAACAGAGCAGGGGGAAGGATTTCACCCGGGCTTCTGAGTGAGGAGGTAACAGGATGGAGCCCCACTGATGAATGACCATCTCTGTACCTAGCAACTCTCCTGAGCTGCCCACCCACAGTGGCCAGAGAAGGGGCTGCCTTTCCCAGTCATCACACATAGAGGCAACTGGCTAACGCAAGAGATGAATTTAAAGAATTTTAAGAGACTGCAAATCAACAAAAGTATGTCTTCTCCCTTTCTGCTCTTGAGGAGAGAGGTCAGGAGCTGGCTGGAGCAGTGGAGAAAGGCCACAACTAGAGATGAAAGGTGTTAGATAAAACGAGGAGACCCCAGAGAAAGCACTTTTGTGCTGGGCATAAAAGGACAGGGAAGGGCACTGAGGACATTCCTAGTTGCAGGAAATGCATTCGTGTTTTGTGCTAAGCTGGGATGGCTGAGAGCCAAGGGCAGACAGACCACTTGTATAAAGGAATGCGCCAGCATTCCTCAGCTCTTCCAGGAGGTCTCCCCCTCCACCCCCTGCACCAAGGAGGCTGCTGAAGAGGACATTGTGCAAGCAGGCAGCAAGCTGGGGGCTGAGTGTGTGTGTGTGGGCAGGGGAATAAACATGGATGGAGTGAGACTTCCCAGCAGCCAGTGAAGGAGTTATGGGGGTGGCATGGACACCGAAAAGCCCCAAACAAAGACTTCCTCAGCATGCAGACATCTGATTCCCAATGGAATGGCTTTAAAACAAATGTTTTCTGGTCCCCTCTAAACACCACCTGTGGTTTTTCTGATCTCTCACAAACACTCTATTTGGTCCCTCTTGGATCTCAACTTGGTGCCTCCCCACCAGCCCTGACATTTCTCCTTATATGGCAACTTCCCAGAAGATGAAGCAAAACCAACCACATGCTCTGCACGCGAACCAAACTTCTGCCTTGGAAAAGATGCTCCAAACTATGGAGATCTGAGCAGAAAATTCTGTCTAGGGATGGTGTTTTAGCCACGGGGATAATGGCCAAGATGACACATAAACATCACTCCAGAAGTGGAGGAGGGCCTCTTGCAAAACAAAAACTTCATCATGTTTATGAACTGCTAGAAGCTTGTCGCCCTGATCTTTTTCAGCCTTCCGATGTTTGCATTTTTGTACTGGAGTTTCTCATAGATTTTCTTGTCAACAAAAGTAATGTTTTGTAAACTCTACGTTCCTCTCTGGAAAAAGAATATTTGATAGACTTGTAATTTGACTAATGAGGCCGGAGAGGTGTCAACCTCATTGCCCAAACCCTGATTAAACTCCAAAAACTATATAAATCAAAATCCCAAATAAACGTCCTTCTTTTTCACTCTAACAAACTGAGTGCATAGATGTCCTTTTTTCATGTCCTCTAATGACAGCTGACCCTTCTCTGCAGCCTCAGTCCTACCTGCAAACAAACACACACAGCAGGCAGTGCTCCCTCAGCACCTGTGGGGAGAGGACACGCGGCACAGCCTCAAACCTGCAAAACTCGGAACTTTCAGTCTCTTTTCACAGACCTTTCTCTGCATGCACACACCCTGCTTGTCATTTTGCACTCATCTGAGATTATTCTCTTGTAATCCCAGCTAATTCTATCCACTGGAAGGCTTTGAACAATACGCGAGTTGAGCTAATAATCTCTATTCTCTTCTCCTTAGCATGATTGCTACCAGAGCTTTCCTTGCATCTGTTAGGATTTATACACTTTTAGATTATCACTAAAACCACCTCATCCTCTTCAATTTCTCACCAGCACCCTCTGAGCTATGCAGCCTTTTGGGCTTGCAGCAGCCAGCCCTGCTCAGGCGCCAGCAGCCATCTTCCTCGGCCTGGGGGGATTCTGCCAGCATGCCTTCACCCTGGAGAGCACTGCAGGCTCTCATGCTGAGTTTGTGGGAGCTGCAAGTGATGACTGTGGCCACCAGCTGTGTGGTGATGCCACCACAGCACAGGAAGAAAAGTCTCCCTGGGGAAAGAGTGGGAGGGCACAAGCTGTTTCCACTTCCGTCTCCTTCTGGCTTGGCAGGGTGTGAGAATGGCACACAGCATCTTCTCCAGGCTCAACAAAATGACAGCTTGCTGAGGAGATGATTCACACTTTCCAGGGCAGCTTGAGGAGCTTGCTGTGCTAGTTGTCACCCTGGGAGCAGGACTTCATCTGCACAGGGGGTGCAGATCCATCTGTGTGATACCCAAGTGAAAATGAAGCATTTTCTTTCCCTGTAAAACAACAGCAGCATGCCCCAACTCCATGGGCAGAGTGGTTGTTTACAAGGAGAGACAACAGAGGCAAGCACAGCCCTCAGAGGGGCTTTAGTGTTTCTTCAACTACCTAATCACTGACAAAGGAGACAAATAAATGAATCATGTAAACTAAAGCCATGGCCTTCTCCACTCATTCTGCTCCTTCCTGGGAGAAAGGCAGCACAGGGAATACACCGAGCACTAATGTCACACACTAGTGTAAGCACCAAGGTTCTGTCCTTTCAAGAGCAGGACATGTGCTCTTGCTGTTTATGTGTTTTTTCTGACCTGGCTTCTACCTGTCCAAACAAAACTCATTGTCTCCCTGTGCTGCAACTTAAGGATGGGGACATTATGACCCAGCAAGAGATCCCGAACAAGGAAGGGAAAGAGAGGATGGGCTGGTTGCACAAAAAACCACGTGCAGCAGCACAGCAGAGTGGGGCTTGTAACTTCATGTTCTTGCCCTGCACCTGAGCAGGCCCAGCTGGCAACAAAATGCTGTGTGTGCTCGAGGCCAGGGAAGTGTTTACACTGACAGACACCTGCAAGGCCTAGAGGACACCTCCCTGCAGAATTAGAGTGGGGGGGATGCTGGACATAACCAGCAGAGCAGGAGCAGAGGCAAGCAGCAAAATCCACCTACTGACAAGTGACCCAATGGATCAGGAACTTGTAGGCTCTGGGCCTCCCCTCCAACGCTGCTGCTGTGCAGGCACAGCTCTCCCCAGGGAGGCACCTTTGCACTGCCAGCTAAAGAAAGACTGTGCTCTTCCACCTCCTACCTCATACTCGATAGCAAGGTCTGTGTGATCATCTATGTCCACCTTGGCCATCAGCACCTTCCCCTCCAGCTTGGACACCAGCTTCTCTAACCTGGGGCCTAGGATCTTGCAGGGACCACACCACCTGATAGAGCAAGAAGAGAGAAGGGACATTAGGAGAGGTAGGTGCGGCCATGGAAGGCATGCTGGTACACCAGTGCCTTTACCACAACTGCTGTTTCACTCAAGAGCCAGCCTGGAAATACAATTCCTGAACCACGGCATAGAAAAACACTTCTCTCACAAAGGAGCTGTCAAAGGTTAAGAAAGCTCTGTATCCAGCTTCAGGCTTCAATTACTTGTCCTCTCCTCCCTGGACGATCCCAAGTAATGCTCACTTTGGTTTGTCAGTTGGTTTATTTACAGCATAAGTTTTTTGGCTGTTTTGTGTTCTGTTTGCCCCAAATAAGCTATAACATGCCCACACAACAGTACTGGAGGACTATGAAAATACATGAAAAACCCAAAGATAATGAGTATTGTTAACAGAGCAGATAACATCTAGGAATATTTTTACTGGCAGGTGGATGACAGCATTTTTATTGATGACAATTGCTGTCATTCGTGTCACATGGCTGTTACACATAAAGGCAAATTTGCTATAAAGTCTCAAAACCATGTAGCTTTAAGAAACTTGGAATAATACACCATAACAGTGGTGAGGCATAGCAAGTACACAGCTCTCAGGGGCTGTTAACAAACTTTAACGTTTCTAAGAAGATGTTTCATCCATGAAGCCAAATAGGGCAGATATCAGAGCTTTTTCCTCAGGCATCTTTTGTAGGATGATGCAACACAGGGGCTGGGGTGACACATGACACCTGAGCACCTGGAAGGTGCAGCTATGCCACCTTGGGGAATGCTTTCCTAGCACTCCTGTTTGACACTCCTGCAGAGTGTGGCTGTGAGAGGAATCTTCACAGACTGAGCCTGACGTGCAGAAGCATCTTTCAACACCAGACTCCACATCTTGGGAAGCCTTCAAGCATGCTCCTCCATGGTGTGCCCAGCATGCCACTACATCAGGCACACACCTGCACATCAGGAGTGATGGTGGAGCAGGTTGCAAGTGCCACGGGGGGAACTTACTGCGCGTGGAAGTCCACCACAACGGGTTTGGGGCTGTTCACCACCCGGTCCTGGAAGTCGCTGCCGTCCTGCACGTTGAATGTGCTCCTGCGGCCAGCTGAGGTGCCAAAGGCCCTGCCCTGCGATACCAGGGACCCCCGCGCGGGGAGGGAAAGCAGCCGGTGGAGCGCCAGCCTCTGGGCCATCTGTGGGGAGAGTGGTTGGTGCGGGGGGTGCACCCCATGGCTGGTCCAACTGTAGCAGCGCCCCGCTTCGAGTCCCCCCGGCAGGACAGCCCCCAGGCCAAGAGGTGTCCAGGAGAGAAGCTTATGGGATATGACATGGGAGTGCTTCCCGCCCCTGTGCCCAGCCCCTCCCCCTCATCTGCGGTTCCAACCCCACAGCACCGGGCCCCCAGCTGGACCCCGCCCCCTCCCCGGTTACAGGAGACAGCTCCAGGCTCAAGGTCCTCGTTTCCCTCAGCCCTGCAGAGCAGAGCTGCCCTCACCGCCCGTTCTTCCCCACCCACAGGACAGACCCAGCCCGCAGGATTCCCACTGCTCCGATACCGCGGGGCTCCTTCAGCTGATGTCCCAACAGGTGACACAGGGCCCCCGGCCCCCAACCCTGTGAGGAAGAACAGCCCCAGACGCCGGCGCCCTGCTGCTCCCCGAGCCCGAAGGCAGGAGGGCACAGCCGGGAGGGCCCCGCTCCACCCGCCGGGCCCGCGTCCCGGTCGCACCTTCCCGGGCGCGGAGGTGATCCACACACAACGAACTTCCGCCCGTCGCCCCACCCACCTGTGCTGATTGGCCGCCCCCGTCGGAACACTGCTACAAACGGGCCGGCGGCTCTCCCAGCCGATTGGTAGCCGCCCCAAGAGCCGGACACCTCTGATTGGCTGCTGTGACTGTCCTTTAGACAATTTCGCTCCATCCCTGGAGGGACTTGTGGGATGTCACGTGGGGCAAGCCCTGGCTGCTGATTGGCGGCGGCGCCCTCAAATGGGAGCAGCGGTCGCAGCCCGAGCGGTGGCCCGGGCTCGGCAGCTTCGGTGTCGCTCCCGGTCCCTCCGGCCAGAGGTTCTCTTCAGCCTGAGGCTAGGCAAAGGGCCGCGTGCTTCACCTGCTTCTTTAAGCTTTGCTGGGCACACACAGCTCTACAATTCCCTAGACAGCAACTAATTATTCCACAACGCGCCCACCCGGGCAGGGCATCAGAACCAACTTGCAGCCCTACACTCAGGGGTGGCCACAAATCAGCACGGCCTATGCCACCCTCTCCAGCTGCATGTGAATAGGCACTGTCTTCCAGCAGCAGCATTGCTTGCACAGCCCAGTATCCTCAAAGAGACTCAGAACTTCCTCGCACTTTGACCTCTTCTGCTCCCCAGCCTCTCCAAGGAACTGGGGTTTTACTGAAACAGCAGCTGAATTCAAAGAACTGGGAGAGCTTTAGGTACATGTAAGGTACAGCCCCCCCCTCAGTTTGGAACCAGTAGTGTATATTTTTCAAGAAGCTAAAGGGTCGAAAAATGCATGGAGATAAAAGCCTGTTCCCTGTCAGCCCTCCTCTATTTCCTAGAAATCAGGGACATCATGAAGTATAGGTTCAAAACTGCTCTTCCTTTGCGACTCCAGGCTCGTGGAAGGAGTCCACAGGGGAGTGACAGGCCAGGGCACGAGGCTCACAGAGGGAGCAATGTAATGCAGACAGTCTCCCTGTCAGTCCCTCTAGGATCTCAAGGTGACTGGAGTGGAACAACAGAGGCATTTTAAGGAGCATTTTAACATCATCAAACTTTCTTGATTGGACATAGTGCAAATAGGAGAAATATTGGTCATGCTTTATAAAAGACAGGCTAACCTTCTAGGCTGCTTGGTGTGGGAGAAGAAGAACATGAGGACAGCAGAGCCCAACTCAGTCTGTGTGTCCCAGGCATTCCAAGCAAGCTACTCATCCGTCATGGAGGAAGCAGTCCCTTGTAGTGTTCTCTGAGAAATTATAAATCATCTGGCCTATATAGTAACTAAAAAATAATCATCTTTCCCCACTTAAGCTACACAATTGCCCTAACCAAATGCAGGAAAAATACCAGGAAGTTTGCCTGAAGTACCACTTCAGCGTTCAATGCAGAAACAAATCTTCAAGTCTACACATCCAGGGACCAGAGAATTGGCATTGGGCTGCCACAGGATGTGAGCAGGTCACCTCTGATGGGGGACATGACATCTGAAGTTTCCCAGGCATTCCTGCACTCACTTCTGTGGCCTCTGTACGTCACTGTAGATATTGGTCAGTGAGATAAACACAAACACCATCTTCAGGCAACTCTGCACTCTGCAAGGACAACGTGGGAACCTCAGCATGACTGGATTTTGGTCCCTCACTTAATCCTTCAGAGCATGTTGGTCCTCTTTGTAACAGCAAGATCTGAGCAGGTCTTTGGCAAATCATGATCTGTGGGAGGCATGGGATGGAAAAGAGACACTGGAAAGGGCGGAATCCTGCTGTGGACCTCTGTTACAGTTCTGTCACAAGAGTACCCATGGATTTCAGTGTGGAGAAAGAAAGGTTAAAGCTCATCCTTGGCATTAACAAGATGCTGCAGAGGACGAACTGGTATCCCATGATCTCTCATCAACTGCTCCTGTGACCCATCGTGGCTGTCAGGGGGTCTGTCATCTGAAAAGTCTGTGTGAGTGCAATCCTGGAGCAGCCCAGCCTGTACCGCGTGGTGCCGGAGCTCCTGGCTCCCCACCAGTCCCTGCATTCTCATGTACCCCTGCTGGCAGGAGGGAGGCAGCTTTTGATGGGTGAAGGCAAACAGGAAACAGGACTCTGCAGGGGAAAGGATCAAAAATTAGAGTCAGCAAAGATACCCTGTAGGGAAATACTCCCATAAACTATCAGGGACTTGTTCAAAACAAAAGGCAGAGAGGATGAGCGAAGATGGCTGGCATTTCCCAATCGGTACCTTGCCCTGGGTGGCAGCACAGTAATTGACTTAATTCTGCAGAGCTCAGGAGATGCAGAGAGGGATCCCCAGTCTGCACACAGAGAAAAAGGAGCTGGATTTGAGCTTGCATCCATCTGGCATCTTTTTTGTGATACAAGATGGCTTCCCTCTGTGCACCACATGGGCTTCCTGCAGGAGGGTCCCACACCAGTCTTAAGACCAGAAAGGGAGGCAGCAGAGGCTCTTCACCTCTCACATCACAGCACTTCCATTTCCCGTGGGATAGCAATCCAATCACCAGTACATGAGATCTAGTACACAATGGCACAAAAAAATGTTCCGATAATGAAGAAGAAAGGAAAGCTGCAGCTAGTGCAGCTAGAAGAAGGATTGAACCCAACACTACATGCCTTTCTCTAAATCCTGGCATGCCTGGGCCAGTCTTTTTCTAACGGTGAACAAGGGAAAGGACTCTTTGGGAATACGCACACAGAACAACACTTTGTACCATCTGGTGAGTGCGTTGAGGAGGTGTTACTGACAGTGAGACAAGCAGCTCACCACAGGGAAATCTCAGCTATTTGCAGAGGAGATCACTCCTCGCACTTGTTCCTCACATTCCTCCTCCTCTTCCTGCCACTTCGACCCTGTGCACAAATTACCTGCAAAGAAATTGCGCAGGTCGGTGCTGAGGCAGTTCTCCAAAAACCGCCTCAGTGGCAGGATGTGAGCATTCGGGGCTGTCCAGTCGGTCAGGAAGTCCTCCACAATGTGATGGATGGCATCTGGCCGGGGCAGAGGCCAGTCTGGGTGACGGAGTCTCATCTCACGCTCTGCCAAGAGAACATTAAGGGAGCCTCTTAGAAACAAAATGGCATTAAAAAGAGCTTGGGGAGTGGAAGGCAGCCGTGATGGGTGTTTCCGCTTTTGTCCTGACCTTTTAATCCATTACTTTCATTTGCAATCCCCTCTGCTTGCTCTGTCCTCAATAGCCTTGCCACTGCACAGCTGCCTTCTGTCCCTGCCTGTAGCATTCCTGTCATTTCACTCCTGTTCCCCCTGGGCAGGGACTGCCAGATGGGCTAAGCTGTGTTTAATGCTGCTACCCATCATGCTTATTTCCGTGCAAGGCAAGCTGGACCCTGACCCTAGTTTTCTGGAGATAAGAATTTCAACACACTTATTTCCCAAGGAAGTCTACTCTGAGCCTGTTTGCTGCTGGATAGAACACTCCTCTTCAAACCCTTGCCTATGGCTGCCTCTGTGTCTGTGTGACCTCTCAGACCTGGGCCTGCCAGAGAGCAGTTTTCTCTTGGCAGCAAGATGGCCAAACAACAACAGCCCAGCCTCGTCTGTCAGGCTCTGCAAAACACACAGAGGGTGCCAGCCAAAGGGAGGAACTGTTCCTCTTTTTGGACATGGGGAAATTTCCAGCATGCCTGTTTGTTCCTGTTTTCAAATGTGAGGTCTCTGGTACAGCCTCCCAGCCCCTGTATTGGTCTTAATGATGGAACTTTCTTGCCAACTCTCAGCCTCCTTTTCAGCTCATACAGTGGTGGGGGGTGTCTCACAGGAAGGGGGAATAGTGCTTTCAGGTACCACCCCCACTTTGGCTCTGATTTATCTTTACCCCTCTTCATTTTGGCTGTGTCACGTAATTAGCAGGAAAGCTTACCTGTTGGGAGACGCTTGTAATAGTAAATAACAGGGTGTAAAAAGTTGGACTGCCAGGCATGCTGCGCCTCTCCCACAGCACGGTTGTAGTAGAAGACATCCTTGTCAGCCCCAGAGAAGTTCCTCCCATACTCCATGATGATGACAAAGAGCCCATTGCGAGCCTTTCTTCCTGTCTGCGTTTCCAGCTCGGCCAGGACTCCAATAGGGTACTCTTCCAGGTATTCAAATGTTGTGGCATTCCTGTGAATTGCAACTATACCATCAGAATTTTCCACCAGAGACGGCCAGCTGGGATCCAACCCACCCTCAGCTGGTCAAGGCTAAAGCCACAAAGTCATCATATAGCAACTTTGATTGGTCATTACAGATCAGGGCTGGACTTGATACAGAGCTTATAAAAGCTGCAGATTTGTTACAGACACCATTGTTTTCATGAGATTATGGGATTCTCTCTACAGTAGCACTGCTCAAGGAAAGTTTTCCCCTGGGGCCAGTAAAAAGGTACTACACCTCTGAGCCTAGAGGGAAGGTTTGGACCATTTCAGCCCTTTAAGAGGGAGAAATAGTCTGCACAGTTGGGCACCAGCTGCAGCAGTGGTACAGACTTGGGGTGGTTGCCCATGCGATGGTAACATCCTTAGGCAGGAACAGTGCAATTTGTGTGGTGGCACCACAGGAAGCAATGGTAAAGAAACAGAAATGAAATTACGGAGTGCAGTGCTGGGAATAATTACTCACTCACTCACTCTCTCAGCAGTATGATGTCAGCCAGGACACTGAACATCTGGTAGAGGCCTGAGGCCTCATTCACCCTCTTGATGATGGAATTGGTCAGCTGTGTAATAGGGTAGACTGTGGATGGCCAAGGGACACCATGGTGACGGTTTTCCAATAGGCGATGGACTGCCCGAGCTAAGACGTGGAGAGAAACGAAGTCAGCTTATTTAACAAACCCAAGCTTATGCTCTACGAAATCCAATCTCTGCACTGCAGCAGGACTCAATAAACAACCTTTACAGCTCCTCCGTGCTCAGGATCTCCCACCCCAATCTGGTAACTGCAGTGGAGATGTCCTCAGAAAGCTGATGTGATGCTAAGTGGTGGGGGAAGGGGTGGGGGTGTCCTTGGGGATATTTCATTACTTCTCAGCAGTCCTTTAATGATAAGGATGGGCACACACAAATAAAGAAGGAAATTCTCTCTACTGTCCACAGCTGCTGGGTTTTAACTCCACAGCACAGACCTCTCACCCACAGCCTGTCACGAGGCAGAGTGTCTGGCAGGAAGAAATCTATTGTGTTACATAAGTAACAGACAGCAAGCAAGAGAGACACAAGACAAAACAAAGACAGACAACCACAAACTTCATATATGACCCCAAGTCACTTCTCCTCCACTTCAGATCATGCAGCTGCAGCTTGACAATGTTTTGTCCTTTTGATTGCCAGAACAAGACTAAGGGCAATCTCTTTCCAGCAGTAATCTATGGTTTGTTCCTCTGAAGGGAGAAACAATTTCCAACTCTGCCCTTTCAGGATACCCCAGTACTCACTTGTATACCGGAATCCATGGATGAAGCCCCCAGCAGATTTCCTGAAGTCAACTGAATGGCTAGCAGTGCCAAGAACAAAGAGCCCCCGAGTGCCTCTAGATTCATAGCTGGGTTTGATTTGAGGATACTTCTTAATATTCCCTTTTCCTGGCATCATTCTCAAGGATCTGATATGCAAAAGAGAATAGAAGGCTATCAGGAAGGAAAGGAGTAGAAAAACAAAAAGGGTTTTTGCTACACATTATATTGCAGCCACTGCAAGATTCTGCTTCATACCCCTGCAGCCTTCAGTGGCATTTACTACTAAAATGAGGATCTTTGGAAGATAAGGGTGTTCGTCTCAAGATAGCCCTGGACAAGATCTAATTCTCAGCTGAGCCACTAACAGTGAATTTTGGAAGACAGTGAAGTTAGCAGTATCATTTTTAACTGAAGGATGTACCAAGGTGGAATGAAGGTTGCATCCTCAGGGATTTTTTTCCCCAGACAAAACCTTTTTACAGCTTTATCATCCTCATTTAAAAAAACCCCCAAACATTGCTAGCCTTGTCCACGTGATCTGGCAGGTCAGGATGTTAAGTTCTAAAGGTACAAACTTTTCTGTATCACTCAGGTCTCATTGCTGCCATCTGCACAGCCTTAGAGCCCATCAGTCAGAGGGCAGTGGCACATATTCCCATTGGGACACAGTCTTACCTGCAGGATAAACAAAGAACTGTGCAGCACCAAGCAGCTCAGAGCACACAAAGGTCCAAACAATGCTGCCAGGAGAAGACCTGCTCTTTTCCTTCCTGCCTACTCAGGCCCTTTAGCCTAAATACCTTCTTTCATGGAGATCCTGGTTCTCCCTCACCTATTATAGATAGAGAAGTCAAACTTCCAGCCCAGGCAGCGGATGACACGGTCATAAGGTGCACGGGTGGCAAAATTGTCCAGTTCATCCTGAGGGAGGGTGATGGAGTCGATGCCCGCACTGATGTTCCTGTTCTCCAAGTAGAACCGCAGTGTGATGTGCAGCTTTCCCTTTTTGTCCTTAATGATAGCCAGATCTTCCAGGTCACCCTCCAGAAGCCCATCCAGAGATTTCAGCTGGTAGGTGTCCAGCAGGGCATTGTTAATTGCTCTATGGAAAATACAAGAATTTAAAGAAGGGAGGTTCTGCCTTAGCTGCTGCAAATAGGATCATTTATCAGGCATATCAACTCCTCTTTAGGGTAAAGGTTATCCCCAGAGCCTCAGGGCTCACAGGAACAGCACAGGTAACATAGCCTCGCTGCCCTTTCAAGATGTAGCTAACCTTTTAACTTTCCTCTGTGACTGGAAGCAAGAGAATAATTTGAGAGCCAGTAGATTTTAAAGATTACAGTTTCCAAGTGGACGCATTTCTATTTCACACAGATCCTAAAAAGTTCTCACCAAGCTTCTGCGTTCAGCAACTGCAACCTGGTTTGCTTTAAACCAAGGCCCTGTATTTCCCCTGTGGCGCCCATGGCCACAGCAGCAGTCCAGCCTGTCCCCTGGAAAAGAAGTGATTCTCCTTGTTTGTGTTCCAGCTGCATTAGAAACAGGTGTAGAAGTGGTTTCTTACCTCAGATCCCCGACGTAGTGGGTGGCCCACGAGAGGCGCACGCGGGACCGGCTCACCATGTGGATGAAATTCGTGACACCCAGGATGTTCTCCGCTGTCTCAAAGGCCGAGTTCCCTCGGCCCAAGATCAACACGGTTTGGCCAGTGAAGTCCTCCGGATTGATGGACACAGTCTCGTAACCCTCAACATACTCTGAGCCAGGAAAGTTTACCACATTGGGAACCCATGTCCCAGCAGCAACCAACAAAGAGCTGTAAAAACAGGGATAGCACTAGGAAATACAGGAATTTCTGGAAAGGGGCTACATCTCCTCACTCCTTCCTCCTCTCACTGTGGAAGGTGGCTGCAGTGTGACCCCCACAGTGATACTGGACCAGCTGCACAGGCCATAGTTTCAAAAGAAATCATTACCTAACTTCAACTAGTGACCTGCTCCTTTCTTCCCTATCCTCAGGACAACTAGGAACACTTATATATAGCAATAGTCAGTGTGGGTGCTGTACATATGCATCTCCCTCGCCTGTTCATGAATGCAACTTCTAATCATATGAACTCATTGGCAGTATACATACTATAGCTTCACAGGTTGATTATATGTTGCATAAAAACTACTTTGATTTAAAATTTGACATTTGGTGGAACAGAAGTAATTTTTAAGACAGACAAGAAATAGTTTTGATATTTTGAAATGTAACTCCCAGTTATCAAAACATGTTAGCAACAATCAGTAATTGTTAACACCAAAAATAACTACAGTGATCTTTTTATATCACTCTGTAAGAGCTTCTACTTGATTCTTGAGGAAGTTTTGTGACTTAGATGAAAACACCACGTGGCTGAGGGAAGCAGCACTGCCTGCTGTCCCAGCCTTGCTTATACAGCATCCCGAGAGCAACTCGCTTGCGGTACGTAGGTGTCCGGGATTGCCTTCTGTCCCCTCGGAGCCTGCCAGCAGCACACTGTCAAGTGACAGCCAGCACGACCTGCTGTCGAAGAGCTAAGGTTCTCAGGAGAGGTGAGAAATATACTCCGTATGTTCACACGAGTAACTTCGAGGTTTTCAGAGCTCACTGGCAGAGCGGGATACACACATGTAAATAGGACAAGTGGAAGGGGAATTCAGCGACCAGCAGCCTTGAGGGTTATTTCTCACAGTCCTTGCCCCTCCCCCAAAAAATCTCCACTTTCCTCTGCTTCCGCCCTGTGTTCCAGCTCTGTGCCAACCAGGGGCTTCACTTGTCTGGCACACACCCCTGAGCACATGTGCGAAAATGGGATCAAGATGTCACTGCACTGACTCAATCCAGTTTGTAATAAAGGCAGTGTTGGCTGTGAGTTACTCAGCTACTACTGAGTTACTTTTTCCACAGACAGCAATTATCTAGTGATAAAACAAAAGTGATTTCAAGAATACCTATCAAGGACAAACCCTGCAGTGATGGCCATTGCAGCCAATTTATGTCTGCCCTCCCAAGCTCCTCAGCTGCCCAAAGCAAAACACTGCTTGTGAAAGGCAATGCCTTCCCAGAAGCAGTTATTCCACCCAGACACCTAAATGGGATCCCATCCCCAAAAAATATTTCCGCCTCTGACGGTGATTAAGACTCTAAGAGGCTGTGAAATCTCCATCCTTGGAGATACTCATGCCTCAACAGAGGCAACTTATGCCTCTCAGCTGCATGTTCCAGATTCACCCATTACCTGCACTTGTAGTTCTTCCTGTCCTGGTCGGTCAGGAGAAAGTAATGGCCATTCCAGGCCTGCTCATTCTTCTCCAGTGTCACATGGATGATGGCCGTGTTGTACTGAACCCGCAGCTTCAACAGGGAAGCAAAGTCCTCCAGGTAACGCACCATCGTGTCAGCGTTGGGGAAGAAGTCACGAGAGTAGCATCGGAAAAGCAGCCGCCGGTCGTGGCTGAGGAGTGAATTCCAGTCGTGGCGGAGGTTGAACTCGCTGTTAGACTTTCCCGTGTACTGCTTATTGATGCTGATGAGCTTGCGGTGCCGAGGGTAGAGTGCGAAGAAGCTGCCGGGAGCATGGCTCCGCTCGAAGACGATGTAGTCCCGGCCAGCTTGTTGGAGGAAATAAGCTGCCTGCAAGCCCGCAGGGCCAGCCCCGATAACGCAGTAGTCGTGGTAGAGGAATGTGGCTCCACTCACCATGCACAGGCTGCCAGCGTACAGGGCCAGTCCCAGGAGTGCCCCGCAGACTGCCTGGGCCATGGCGCGGCTGGCACAGCCGGCCCTGAAGGGAAGAGGACCGGGAGGCATCAGCCCAGGGGCCGCAGCCTCTCCACAAGAGACACCAGACCCCACCAGTCCTCGCCCGCCGCCGCCCAGACCCGGCCGCTATGACGCCCCCACACAGGGTGGGGTGTTGGGGCGGGGCCCTACTCCCTGCCAGCCAATAGCAGTAGGGGGCCCGGGCCTTTCAGCGAATGGGCGCACAGTGCTCCCGCCCACAGCACACAGGTGGCAGGGTGGGGCAGCACCTGTGGACTACTGCTCACGACCGCCTCTGCACCCCATCAGCAAACGGGGACGGCGCCCCCCAGGCAATGGGAGAATGGGGTGCCCCTCGCTGTCCTCGCTCCCCCGCCAATACGGTCCCGGCCCAGATGCTCCCGCCCGCGCCAAAAGGCGCACGAGGTGCGGCGCACGTGAGGCGCGGGGTCGCCGCCGGCCGGCTAGACCCATCCCGCCCGGGGCCGCACCTGCACCATGGAGCCCCCGCCGCGCCGCTCCTCCCGCTCCGGCCTCTTCCCGCTCCGCTCCCTCCTCCTTCCCCCGCCGCCCAGGCAGGGCGGGGCGGGCACGGCGCTGCCTCCCGCCCGCTGCGGGGGCGAGCGAGGGAGGCGGCGCGCTCCCCGCGTCACGTGACACCGCCACCGCCGCTTCCCGCCGCCGGCACCATGGCGGCGCGCGCACCACGTGTCCGGGGGCGGGCGGCCCTTAAAGGGGCAGGCGCGGGACGGAGCCGTGACTGCGGGGGACACGAGGCACACACACACACACACACACACANGCACCCGGCAAAATCAACTTTATTGCGCTTTTCCCCGGTTTACGACGGATGTGCAGCACAGCCGGGGCGAAGGTGCAGCCACAGACCACCCCTCGAGACCACGGCTGCCTAAGCACTGCAGCCCCTCGGTGCTAGTTCAGCTCTCTTCCTCTGAAAAAGAAGAGAAATGGAAATGAAGTGAAGGCAGCTGAGGAAAGAAAAACACCCAAACCTCAAAATTAAACCCTCACTGTCAAAGAATTGCCACAAGGAACACAAAAAAAATCAAGGCTGCCACTTCGCGAGATTATCCCTCCTCCAACTGTCTCCTAGCCTCCCCCCAGGTTCCCAATAAACCTGCCCATCAGCCAAGACCACACACTTTTGGAATTACACGATTTACATTCCTGAACAAATTACACAGCAACCTAACCAACATTCCCATAATACAAACCAGGGTAGGCAGGTTAATAAGCTTACAGCCTAAAAATAAGCTGAGAGATATTTTTCCTATCACAGAAGCAAGAGCTCTAAAATAAATGGTTTCCCACTGACAACAGAGCACACACAGATCCCACGTCAAGGATCAAAGACGGTGTTAGGCAGCAAAGGGAAGGCAGCAGTTGTCCACTAGGCACCTCCAAAACTCCCATCCTGACCAGCCAGCAATTGCTCAGCTTTAAGAGTCACTTCAGAAAAGCTTTCACCACGTCCCCTCAAATGAGCTCTGTCACCACGTGTTTCAAATGTGTCACCTTATAGTTACTGCTATTCCTAAACTGCAGTCAAAAAATATTCCAGTACCAACAGAAATTAGCATCCACCCACTCCTGCAGACCTTGGGCTCCTTGGCAGGCTTCGTTTCCTCAGTCAGTGCTCTGGATCTGGGACCTTCCCCCTGACCCCTGCAGATCCTCAAGTATCTGTACAGAGACACATCTGGATTTCCCAATCTCCTCTTTTCTTCCAGCTGAGTAGTCCCAATGCCACCCACACCCTTCCAACAGCGTCTCATCTTTGGGACCACACATTCTCCAGCCTTATTCCTCTCCTTCCATTGCACTGGTCAGAGCTGATCCTTTAGCTCTGGTCTTCATCACCCCTTTTCATCCAGACCAATATATCACTTAAAGCATAATTCTACATGTATGCTACAAACCTTCCTCTTCCTCTTCTTCCTCCTCATCCTCCTCATCTTCATCAGAACTGAAGGTGCCATCAGGCAAACTGTAGATGCGGATCACCTGCTTGTTGGGGTCCTTGAGGATGAGGTACTTCCCCTCATCCAGCTTCATGCAGATGTCAATGACGCATCGTAGGATGCCCCAGGCATTCTCTATGCTCAGATTAATCTGGCTGGCAAATTCATTTGGCTTGAACTGCTGTGTGCCCAGGATCACATGGCGGGCAGAATCCTTCACGTGGTAACGGGATACGTACCTAAGGGGGCAAGAAGTAACCAGAGGGGTATTAGGAGATTAAGCCCAGAGAGCAGAACACCAGCAAGAAAAGCAGCGTGATCATCTTATTTTTGTTTTCTGGGCTGAAAAATCCTAATACTCTGACACTGAAAGCTAAGAGGATCTGGCTACAACCTGTCAATTTGTAATGCACCTGAAAATCCCCAAATCGGATGGAGAGGTACAAAAGATAAAGAATTAGCCCCAGAGATAAAATTAAGCAACAGCATGATTAGCTGGGAGTTTGGAATGAAAAAGGAAAAGTATCAGTTCCATGTCTGTGGATGGAACTCAGGGTTGCAGAACCACTAGAAACTATTTAGCAAAAGCCTCTTGTTCATTATCTACAGTACCCAACTGATTTTAAGCTGACAGTTCAAAAAACGCTGTGGCCGTACCTCTACCTACCACCTAATTTCTCAGTAACAGCGCACTAAGGATCTCAGATTCCTTACAGGCACCACTGTCACTGTATTTAACTCCCTTGCTGGTGACCACTGCAAAGAGGCTGAGAGCCCACAAGGCCACCTGTCCCTTATGTGTCTGGGGTCAGTCACAGCTAGATGCTGAGGGGAAGCAGCTTACAGCAAGGCTGGTGCGCTCACCACAAGCTTTCCTTTCTTGGCCACTCAAACACTGGCTGATAATAGGATTACTTGTTCTGTAAATGCTTTACTCAGATATACATGAAGTTTAGTAATGGAAAATGCACCTCGAAGACATTTGGTGTGAACTGCCCCCCACCCTTACCCGAGTTTAAGATACTCTGATCCAGCCAGCAGTGCACAGCAAGTCCAGCGGGCCAATTTGTAGCTGTTGTTCTTCAGCTCCGTGGCAATGACAGCCCCTCTCTGTGAGTCCAGCTTCTGGCGCCAGTCCACCCCATTGCAATACTGAGAGGAGAACCAGAACCAGGGTCAACCTGACAAGCCAGCAGCAGCCATCTCTTCAGCCATCTTGTCATCACATAGGGAAGCTGTCTACTCTATGGTACCATGTGAGGGAATGTGAACTGCAGCCTACAGAGAAAGCTCTTGCACCGGGAAGGGAGAAATGCAAACAGTTGGGATTGCTCAAAATTTGTGGCATTGGTTAGTAAAGGGTAGTTTGGGAGGGAAGAATTCTAAAGAGAACCATAAGAACAGACTGGGTACTGTGCTGAACACCCAGGGACAAGAGGGTTCAAGCCAGCTACCTCACATTTAGGGGAAAATCCCATCAGCACTGCTTCTCCACCAAAGTTATACTCCTTATGGAATCTAACACCGGGGGGACACCACCAGATGTTTGTCTCATCTTCCCTGCTGTACCTGGCATGTCAGGCAGCAGTGAAGCAGTTAGAGCTAGCTTGGGGATCCTGTTCCTCCTCACCCTTGAATCCCACTCGTTCAGTGTTTTGATATTGATGAATGACACTTCTCCATTAGCTCCTGTCATCACTCCATCATGTTCACAGCGGACAATGAGATCTATATCGTCTCCCAGCTTCCACCTTCGGTATCTGGCAATAAACAATCCAGCTCGTTATTTCTGACCTTTGTTCTCTTCCAGATCCATGTAAGCATTCAACAAAATCCTTTCCTCTTCTATCTTTTTACTGTGAGGTCATCCATGAATCCCTCCCAAGATAAAGCTTCTATCAATAATACGCCCAACCTGTTTTGCCTCCATATGACACTGACATCCTGCCCCCGGCCAAACCTGGGCATCAAAAATACCAACTTACCTGTATGCAACAGAGGCTACTTCATTTTTATCCATATCATCCTCCACAAAGGGGTTTGGGTTGGGAAACTTGTATTTCTCCTTTCCCTGCAGATGAAAACAGCAGAGCATGTTAGGAGACATCTTTCCTTTATTTAAAAAAATATTCTTTTACAGCAACAGTAGCTGATTTCCCTTATGTAGAGACACACCAAAACATTAAGACAGCTGATGAAAGCCTCATGCCCACATTAGTCACAGTACTATAAGCAGTACTTGTACTGGCACTTAGGCTTCATTTAGTGTACTAAGAAGCTTATCTGCATCACCAATGGGAGTAGGATGACTTCTCTGTGAAATCAAGGTGAAAACCTTTCTACAACAAAGTCACACTGCTTACCAGAAATAATCCCACCTCTTTCAAAACTCAAAGACCACTGGTATAACAAAACTGTCAATTAAAATGCTTCTGTGTTGTATTAAAGCAGCCTTAATGACTCTCTGAAACACAGACCCCACTACTCATCACTGTTCCACCTTACCATTCTCAGACACTGCTGGGAGAAGTTGTGATTGATGTAGGTAGCTTCCATGGCCAGGTTGCGTGGAGAATTAAAGGAGTTGCCCTCTTCCTGTGGTGGTTCATTGGCTGTTTCACTCACTGTCAGGAGGTCTGGGGAGAAAACCAGATGCAAGTGGTTATACATGGGGGAATAAGTATGTCAGCTTTAGTGAGTTTATAGTCCCACATCAGAGCAGACCAATACTGAAGTTTCCCACATAGCTCTCACGTGTACTGCTATAATCAGCTTGTTCAGGGGGCTCAGCATGGACACGCAAATAAGCATGAAGATTATTAGACCCTTTAGCTACTTTAACGGAAATTCCTTTCAGGACTTTTCCTCACCAAAATCTGAGTTGTCCCTCTTGTCAAAGAAAAGCTTGGATCCAACTCTCTGGACAATGATGTCCCAGGAATAGACAGAGCGAGTGCAGCTCATCAGTGTGGCCAGGATGGCATCCGTAGCAAACACATTCCCTTGTGTCTTGGCCAGCTGTGAATACAGAAGGAGGACAAAACTCAGCAATTAGAACAGATACCTTCTCCCTAGACAGGATGAGAAGTGCTAGCAAATCAGGTCACTGATTTCTTCTACTGTTCTGACTGAGAAAGCTGAACTGGCAAGCACCACATTGACTGCCAGACAAACCGTAAGGTACTACCCAGCAATTCTGGCCAATCCTCACCCACACAAGGGAAAGTAAGAAACTACTACAAAATGTTAATTCTGTTGAAAAATGCATGGTTTCTTATAGCCAGTCAAGTCACAACAGAGAAATGTCTGAGCCTTCCTCACGTCCAAAACCAAGGCCCCAAGGATCAGGTCTCCAACATAAGTTTTTGTCCCAACATAGCTCAAGTACTGGTCTGCTTGCTCTTCCAGAATTATATTTTCCTTGGCCAGAGTTCTTAACTCTGCATTAATCTAGCTCTGCTTTCCCCTAAGAAAAATATTGGTACCAGCTAATGCTTCTTGCTTTTGCCCTTTGGTCTGACGGTGACAGCTGGTCTCCAACACCACCACACGCTGTGGTCTACAAACTGGTGCATACCTTTCGGATAACTGGGTCATCCGTAGTGGTGACGGTATGGAAGATGCGCTTAATACTCCTCAGGAGCTTCTCGTTCCTTGTTGTAATGCGGTCGAAGGCTTTGTCATAGTACTCTAGGGCTCCACAGCACTCTCTGCAAAGGTAAGAGGACCATCTGGATATCCCTCCTACAGGTAACACCACCCATGAACCACACAGCGCCTGCTGGGTGTTCCATTACCTCCCCCTGGTTTTGATACCTCAATGAGAACAATGGGATCAGACAGGAGACCCTTGAGCTCCTGCTTTCCAAAAACTCAAGTCACTTCAAGTAGCAAGCTCAAGGGCTGTTCTAGGAACTCACATGTCCTGTGGCTCTGACACCTCCAGATAGCGCATTTTCATCAGCCGAGGGAAATCCATCTCCTCCTTCACCTCCCAATCGCTGCGAACTTCAACAGAGGAGTCACGAGGTTTCTGCTGTGCGGCCAGAGGCGCGACAGGTAGAGAGAAAGGGAGACACATCAGGATGTGTGCAAGAGGAGATGCCCCGTGAGCGCAGCCAGAGAAACGTAACCATCAGAGGGGGAACAATGCTCATCAGATTGTCTACCTGTGATTTCTGGTCCCATTTCTGCCTCACTCCAAACTGCTTCTGAAACTTCTTTTGTAAGCGCAAACGATCTCTAAAATGACAAATGTGAGAAAAGCTATGAAGAGAAGTTGTTGATTCCTATATGCCACAACCATTCCTCCACGTCCAAACTACTACCAGAGGAGCAGTGCTTTCAGGCACCAAGCTGCTGAAACATTTGTTGAGCCATCTGTTGACCAAGATGCCTGAGGCATTAAAAATTCTGTTCTTTGCTCTGAGCAGCTCTTTAGATAGCTTTACCTGAAGACTGAAAAGTAGTTTTCAGAAAGGATATTCCCTTTTTAGAATGCCACCTTTACTTTCTAAACACAATTTAAAAGTTCTCCTAAATAATTAGGTAGCCATTTGAAATCCATGCTTTTAAGTATCACTGACACCAGCAGAACACTGGACTAGAAACATCCTGAAATTCTTCACTGTTTGCTCCAGCAGATTCTGTTACTGTAAGTTTGCAAATTCATCAGCAGTACGTTCACGCACTCCATCTTGAGCTCGGTACGCTCGCCTCTGCAGCCTCACCTCTCCTTCTGCTTGGCACTCTTTGGCAGTGTCTGCATGCTGAACTGCAGCATGTTACGACGGTCCTTGTCTCTCCGAAGGTTCCTCTGCAGAAATGATGGAAAGAAAAACAGACATTTTAACTGGGAAAGAATCCTGTGCTGCCGAAGCTCCCCTCTGATCCTGTCTCTGAGAACACGTTACCTGTGCAAACCTCATGCGGTTCCTCTGGTAGGCTGTTTTCTGCGTCCGGGCTGTGTCCACCAGCTGGAAACTGGTCTCATCCTCCTCGTGGAAATAGGCATATTGGCTTCCGCCGCCAAACTGTGATGAGTACTTGTCTGGAAATAAAACAAAGTATCTCAGCACCAAGGTTCTAAGAAAACACCCTGATGTTTTGCCCCTTTCACTCCCCAACGCCCTTCACCTAAGTCTGATGTCTAAATTGGGACTCCTGCCTTACACCTGCATGCATTCTCCCCCTCCAAACCTCCCTTATAAGCCTGGGTAATAAGGTAGTACAAAAACCCAAAGCCCCAAGGACAGGGAGAGCCCCACAGAGCTCTCCCAAGGGTAAAGCACGCTTCCTAAAGTAAGCTGCCTGTCTTGCTGAGGTGTGCAGGTAATTACAGGTTGGGTGTGAGACACGAAAGCAGGAACAACGCTTGGAAGACAACTATGCAGAAAATAAAGCCCAGCAACAGCCAGCAGACAACACGTACTTGTGTATCTTTTATCCTGATACGTGGCTCCTGTCCAATCGGCCACCTAAGAACAAGCACAAACAGTTAAAAGTAAGTATTAACAAGACATTTCCCCCCACACCTCTAACTCTGCACATGCAGGACTCCCAGCAGCAGAAACAAACGTTGACATATGCTCCAGGTCTAATCCTTTTGACTCCCACCTCTGCCTGCCAGCCCTATTAGGTGTTCAGTGCGTTAGGACACACTGCCAAGGGTGCCAGAGGAGCGGCCAGGGTCACCAAAGCGAACACCGGAGGCAGCATGTGGGGGAGGGGGGGAGGGGAGCAAAAGGCACCCCGAGCTCACGGCCCAGCATGGCACAGGTACCTTGCCCAGCCGGTCTCCTTTGCTGAAGGGCTGGTAGGGCATGTCCTTGAACTGCTCGGGCACAGCACACGGGCCCCAGCCGGAGGGGTTGTCCTGGATCACGGGTGCCACAAACTTCGCCATTTTTTAACTTTCTGTAGGTGAAAAAATGAAAAAAGAAACCCAAAAATCCTCAAACCCTCAACTGCCGCGCGGTGTGGCACCGAGACCTGAGGCCTTGTCTCGACACAGGCCACCGAGACGGGAAGGCGCCTCCGTCAACCAGGCCCGGGGAAGAAGAAAGAGTCCCGGTGGGCGCTGCGTGTGCCGGGGAGGGGCGAGGGCGGGGCCCCACCGGAACCGGCAGGGCGGGGCCCGGGGGTCTCGGTACGCGCGGGAGGTGCCGGCGCGGCAAGCGAGTTGCTCCGGGGCGGCCCTCAGCGCCTCCCTCACCTACACAGCCCCGGCGCGGCGCCGATGGCGGTGGATCCAGCGGCGGATCCGGGAGCGGCTCCAGCGGCAGCGGCGGCGGGCGGGGAAAGGGCCGCACGCAGCCCCGACGCGCCCTTGGCGTCAGCGCCGCGCGACGGCAGCGCCCTGTCGTAAAAGCAGAAAACCGCCAACCACCCGGTAAAGCGACCAAGGAGCGCGGCTGCCGTAAAGTGGCAGCGTTGTCGCAAAATGCCAACTAATAAAATAATTTTTAAAATAAAAAGTGTTGTTTGATGTTTGATCTTTGTGTAGTTTCAACTCTGATCAACAAGAAAAGAGCTTTAACGTGTGAAGAAGCAGCTAACAAACAAGCTCCAAGTGATACAAGTCCAGATGTTAGAGAAATTACAGTAGCCTTGTTAAGGTTTAGGGATCAACCTTTTTCAGTGACCTCAGGGGAGGTTAACAAAGCTTGAGAAGAAGGATGTACCACAGATAGTAGACGCAAAGAATGCAGAATTTACAGGCCACAAAGACATTTGGCAAAACCCCCAAGATAAGGAAGAAACTAATAAAGACATCTCAGCAACTGGGTTAAAGGCAATTTGGCAGGGGGAGATCATGGCCACTGAGCCAAGAAACCATCGACTCAAATGGAGAGAAAGACTGAACATGCAGGCTAATTAGCATGAGCAGAGAGAAGTTCATTAACCAACAGAAGACAGAACACTAATTAAAAAGAATACTAGGTAATTTGTAGCCAAGGGTCATTAATGCCTTTGCCAAATATATATATATATATATAAAAAGAGTGAAAAGTTTTGGTAGTTTTAGATTTGCCATCCAGCACCTCTGCAGAACTGTAAATAACTCAAATATCTGGATTATGTGTATGGCTTGGCCTCTTGCAGACCTGATGAAAGAATCTATTTTGGGACAACACTGGTATTAACAGAATATTCATTCCTGCTTAATCACCACTTAATAAGGAAAAATATGCAGGAGTGGAAGGAGAGTGATGTTAAGGATAGTGTAAATTTGCACTGTTGATTAAAAAGCTTAGTTTGGCTTTGAAGTGTAAAAACTGTGAGTGATGTGTGACAAAACCCATTCACTTTGCACCCAGATGTCATAAAAAGGAAGAAAACTTGGCTTTCTGTGTGTGCTGAAGGCTCAGCAGAGCACAGCAGCTCAGACAATGGTTGGACACATGTCCAGTGCTAATGATGGCTAAACTTCCTGGAACTGTGGAACTTCTCTTAGGCAGAAATATTCAGCCCTATGGTAGGCAAATGCCTATTGGGATTGGTTTTGGTGTCAATGACTTGCCTTTTTTTTTTTTCCTCTAGAAAAACTTGAGTTCAACTCACTTTACAAATCATGCATTGGAAGAATATTGATCCTCAGCTTAGTCAAATACAGATTTCAACTATTAATGTGCAATTTCCATCTGGTAAAGTTTGCTTTACAGTGATGGAGTTACTGTGATGTCTGGTTGGTAAATTCCTGTTTTCCCAGATAAAAACAGAGATAGAGGTTAAGAGATCATTTTGATAGAGAACAGACTTACAGGACTCTGGACAAGAAATATATCAATCAAGTCACATGCTAGGACAGGAAACATGGTTTAATGGTGTGCCTCTTTATTTTTTCATACACATAGCTTCTAAAAATAAAAATATATTCCAAACTCTGCAATGATTCTGTGGAAAATCAGGTACTTTTCAGGCTGTAGTTGTATGATCATTCAACCAACTTTTTGTTTTTTAGAGGGTGTTACAAAAATCACTTGACTTTGAGAGTAAAAGATGTGTTAAAGAATGGGAATTGCAGTTGCACTTGCTGTGTTCACAGTGTGGCATTCAAACTTTCTCATCGTCCCTGATAGCTTCCCTGGACCTGCTGGAAGGCAGACCTAGGGCTGGAAGCTGGTTTCAGCCCTATGGCCTCTCTAGGAGACCATGAACCTGTGATTTAATACAGCAGTGCCTCAGGTCCCTGTCTTTGTAATTGGGATAGTATTTCTTCTCAGGGAGTGAGGGCAACAAATCATTAAATCCCAAATGTTCTCATGCCAGAGTGATTGAAATTTTCTCTATCCCTAAAAAGCACAGGATCTAGTTTACAAATCTCTTCAGCTCACAGGCTAAAAAACTCTTTAGAGAATTTTACTGAGTATCTTTTACCTAGGAAGAGTCTCGATCAATATTTTCCAGGCAGAGAGGTTGTGCATTTTCTCCTTTATTTTCCACTTGTGATTCCTCCTCGAGAAAGAACTGAAGCTGCAGCAGTCTTTGCTTTGACAAGACACCCTGCCATTAATCAGAAGTGGGATTATTAAAGTGCCTCTTCCCGCTAGCAAAAAACATCCACTTATAGAAATACGGTTTATAAAATACAATTTGTAACTGTCTCACCTAAACAGCCTTTTTGGAGACAAACATCATTAGTGCTGGAACTGCCTTGCTGGTTGCTTGCAGTGGCTCTGTGGGATCCCAGCTCCAAGTGACCCCCACAGTGCCTGTCCCTTGTTTCCCCAAGCTGGACAATGGGCTCTATGGGCTCAGAGGGACTCACAGCTTAGAAGATGGTGAAGAATAGAGGAAGAAGTTCTGAAAAGAGAAATAGACTTAGGAATGAATGAAGAGAAATAGACTGATAAAACAAAATCCCATGCTTTCCACACTTTCCTCTTCCCTCCCGAGCCCAAGTGAGGTGCATGCAAGAGAATGTAGTGCTGCTGCTTGTCTACCAGAGATGGCAGATCATGTGCACCTTGGTCTCAGCCCATCAAATTTCTTTTTCTGGTGACACAGTTGGATATAGGTGTGGGTTAGAGGAGATGGCATGCATAGGGAGTGGCTGGTGGGGGATAAACACTCCCCTGGGCATGGATCTAATCTTCCATTTTCTTAGCAAGGAGAAGAAGAGTTCTATTAAAAGCAAAAAAATAATCCAGTCTTACACAAGGGAGATTTTCTGCCACATTTAGAATCATAGAGTGTTAAGGGTTGGAAGGAACCTTAAAGATCCTCTAGTCCCAACCACCCCTGCTGTGGGCACTGGACCAGGTTGCCCAGGGTCTTGTCCAATCTGGTCTTGAACACTGCCAAGGTTGAGGCATCCACAGTGTCCCTGGGCAACCTGTTCCAGTGTCTCATCACCTTCACAGTAAAGAATTTTTTCCTAATATCCAGCCTAATTTTCCCTCTTTCAATTTGTAGCCATTAGTCCTTGTCCTGTCAGTACAGTTCCTGATGAAGGGTCCCTCTTTGCCTTCCTGGTAGTCCCTCTTCAGATACTGGAAGGTTGCTATGAGATCTCCACGAGACCTTCTCTGCTCTGGGGCGAACAGAAACAGAACCAACTTTCTCAGCCTGTCTCAGGTCAGATTTACTAGGAGAGGGAGCAGGTGTGCCTTGCTTCCCACTTCACACCAGACAATGCACCTCCCGTATCCTGCTGGGGCCCCACAGCTCCGTGTGCCTCTGGTCCTGTCCTGCTGACTCCACACACTGCTGCTGCTGCAAACAGTTCACCTCCTGGCCTCTGGTTTTCATGAAAGGCACGTGAAATACATTGCTTCCTGGAAAAGTACTCCAAATACACTTGCCTTGCAATCATTTGATCCTCGATCCATAATTTCAGTTCATCAGTTAATTAGTCATTTAATCAGTTAATAAGACTAATCATTCTTCCCTGGAAGATGCTCATGAGAACAGCCAGGATAAATTGCTCCCATCTGTTTCTCCATTCTTCTCTCCCACTTCTCTGGCTTTGGGCTCTGTGCTGGTGTTAGCAGGCCCATGAAAGAGGGGCTCATTCCAGCACCTTAGATGTTCCAATCCAAAACTTTCTCTTGCCCTGCTGGAGAGATGCTGCCCCGTGCGCTGGCACTCTGTTGAGCAGTCTACTCCTGCTGAGAGAGGATGATACACAGCTCAAGCAGTGTTACCAGGGGCTTGCCAGGTCTAAGTGAAGGAGAGAAAGTTCAAGCACCCAGCCCATTAGGGGCCTTTCCTAGAAAATAGATCACTTCTGCCTTGAAAAAGCTTTGGAAAACCTTAAGACAGGTTGCTTTCCAGCTTGTATGATGGTACTTCCAGTCAAAGAGGCAGCTAAGGATTGGAAGACTAATGTTCATATTAAAACACTATTTTCCAGTAGTTCCTTTTCTCATTCTTATAAGAAATGCATCAAAAATAGACAGTTGGGCTCCTTTTCCTCACTAAAGACCAAACACACCGTATGCCTGTGCCATATGCTTAGTCTCCACTGCCCCGTGCTTCTTGACAAACCCAAAAAACAAGGGAAGTAGTCTTCAGCCTTAACACCTTCCCACTGCGGGGAACCCTGATGTTCACACACACCTCCTCAGGTCAGGTTCCTCTTCTGCAGTCCTTGTCATCATCTCTAAAGCAGCAGAACTTACTGCTGGCTCCAGGGGTTTTGTTGTAACCAATTTTGGCCATGTATGAACTGGCTCATGCCCTGGACTGATGTTCGCAGGCTGGGAAGCTCTCCTTCTTTCCCTGGCCCTCCTTTTTTCATCCCCTCTTTTCTGTGGCACTTTTATCTGCCTCTTCAGTCTGTTGTTCTCTCAGGGCAGGTGACTTGCTGCAATGCTTGGCCTCCTTTCCAAGAACTTCATACACTTCACTGGTGTCCTGGTTGCTGAACTATAAACCTGTCCCCTTGTGTAGTGGTTGCTCACCAGCTTTGTCAGGCAAAATCTTGATTGGATTTCCAAGAAAATTCTTGATTGGATTTTCAGGAACTCTGGAAAAATGGCCATAAAACAGTGTTACTGTGTACGTGCACTGAATATGATTTTTAATTTACTGTGCACTCTAGTGGGGCTGTGAGCAGGTGGCACCTGGCAGATTTGCTGTGTATGTTCAGACCAGCCATGTCTGTCCTGTAAGGTCCTCACAAGGAATGTGCTGAGTTTATTATTCTTGGTAGCAGATAGCTTTCCCTTTTCTCCTCTTCCTTCTCCTGCTGTGCTGAGCTCTCCCTGGCTGCTGGGCTGGACTGCCTTGTCCTCACAGACAGACAGAAACTGAGCAAGGGCAGACTTACCCTTCTTAAACCATGCTGCTTCAGTAGGCTGGGCTCAGAGCCTGACCTTGCACTGTCAGCTCCTTCCATGCTACCAGGAAAAGCCACAAATTTTTGGTGTACCCAAAAATTATCTTTCTGTGAATTAGTGCTGTCTGTCTCTTGCCTGATTTTGACTATTTTTGCCTCCAAAGGTTTCTGTAGCTTTGACCATCAAGGTCTGGACCACACAAATTGCCGAAGAGGCAGCGTGTGTGTCATGCTGCATTGTCACCCTTGGCTGCTTAGCACTGCCCTTTCCAGAGCTGCACAAGGAATCCAGGTCCCACTGCCTCCCCTCAAACTGTCAGTAAGATTTTGTCCTTTGATTGTGTCCTTTGATCCAGTGCTGGATTTTATCCCAGCAGCCAACAGGCTAATTCCACAAGTTTATTCTACAAAGCTCAATTAGAGCAGCTGGCGGCAGCAGCGTCCCTGCTGGCTCCAAGCCTGCATCAGGAGAGGAAGGCTGGTGCAGTGGCTGGGTATGAGCCTGGGAGTCCACAGGCTCAGCTGTAAATCCCTGCTCTGTGGCTGTTTTCTAGGCCACATCAGTGAGCTTCTGCAGTGGGAGCTTGTCACCTCCATGCTGTGCAGGGAGGCGCAACATATCCTGGCTGATGGGAGGCGATACAAGCTGTGGTGATGGGGAGCCGTGTCAACAGAGGCTGCTGCATTTGAGAAATGCTGCATAGATCCAACCAGATCACCAGTGGGGAGGAGGATGGGGCCCTGGGTGCAAGGTACACAATGCCTTCATGCTGCTGAGCTAGCAGTTTGCTTTTCAGCTGCAGGAGCCCTGCTCCATGCCCCTGTGATTATCCAGTGCCTTAATCGTATGCAGCACTGCCCTCAGAAAGATCTTGATGTGGGCAGGGCTATGAGCAACATGGGTTTTCTTTACAAGGGCCTTGCCCAGCACAGAAGCACCCACGGTTATTTCCTTCAACATCATCAGTGTTAGAGTAACTTCCATGAAAAATTAGAATCTTCTGGCATATGCTGTGCAAATGCTCTTGCCTGGCTGGTCTCTTCTCTGTAAAGCTAAATGTTTATGCCAGCCAGGAAAAGAGGTCTAAGCAGAATATCAGGAGGCAGAAAAAGAGTGCAAGCAATTTCTGCTAGGAAACACAGTTGAACCCTATTTGCACAAGACCTAGTTTCAAGACAGTAAGGAGCCAAAAGCAGATGCTACCTATGTATAACATACTGTTCCCTTCCCAGGAACTGTCAAGAAGGTCCCCACAAAAGAGAATAACATCAAGAGATAAGCTGCAGCCCAGCAAGTCCATGGTTGCCATTTCCTTCTCTGCTCCTTGGTAAGTCAGGGACAGGGCTGGCCGACACGCTTGGCTGCGGACAAATGTGCCTCTCGGGGTACAGGGAGTGCGGAGGGTACAGTGAGTACAGAGCCTCGGGGCCATTCCTTCCTCTCCTCTTGAGCAGATTTCAGCGCCATCTGCTCTCTTCTGTCTTTGGAGGAGTCAGCCGGGTGCTTTTGTCCCTTCTGGCAAAGCTGTGTTACGTATGTCCCCCATCGGGCGTCAGGTACCCCGAGGCAGCTGGGATGGATGCGCACTCTCAGCCTTGCTCCAGAAAGCTCCCACTGCAGCAGTCCAAGGTCTTTCTCTCTCTCCTCTTCCCTGTCTGCAGCTTGTTCCTCTGGATCAGGCACTTCTCAAGGTCACAGCTGACTCACAAGGTCAGGCTCAGGCTTTGCTTGTGGCCCCTGCTGTAGGGGATGGGAAGGGGTTTGGACTGGGAAGGAACCTTCTCTTCACCCCTTTGTCCTCAAAGGACACACAAGCAGCACCAGGTATTCGAGGGAGAGTGGCAAGGACAGAAGGAGACATGGGGCAGCCATGGGGCTCCCTGACTTCGGAAATGCTCTGTGGAATTACTCCTTTCTCCGCATGTGTGAAGCATTATTGCACTAAACAGTCCTAGATGATCCCTGGCCAGGCACCAGTCAGAGCTGCAGATTTTAGAGTAAGAGAAGTGGGGGGACTTGCTGATGATAGGCAGCTTCCTGGGACATGCTGCTTCGAATTTCAGGGCCACGCCAAGCTCATAATAAGAGCTTTGTTGTCTGCCCTCCCCTCCTAAAATAATACCTGCCCCTGTGCTGGCTGAAACCCGTCACAGGTGGGACTAAGCTGAACCCCCAGGTAAATTATGTCCTTGTGTCCCCTCTGAGCTGCTGTCAGGAGAGGGGTAATGAGGGAAAGCAGGTAGTGAGGAGCCCTGGTAGAGTGGAGACGTCCGCTGGCTACCCCTGCGCACCAGGGGGACACTGGGCCAAGGGTCCCAGCGCTGCATCTTCCCTGGAAGATGTGGGGCTGCTCCAGCTCGGCACAGTGCGGCTGTGAGGCTCCGCTGCTGTGCCGAGCTCGTCCCACGGGATGGCACTGCCTGCTCAGGAACAGGCAGCCGGGCTGGCGCTCCTGGCAGGCATAAATGCAGCAAATTAAACGGTGCTGGCAGATTCTGATTGACAGGTCCCTAGAGAGCAAAGTCCTTGTTTTTTCCATCCCCGAGGGGATGAGGAGCAGCAGGAGGAGCAGCAGCAGAGAAAACCCTATCCCAAACCCAGTACTTTGCCCTTGTGGATCTGTTTCTGGGACTCAGCCCATAGCCGTGTATCTTGACCCCTTTGCTGAAGCCGCGGGTATCAGGCCAGCCGGCTCTTCCACTGCGGACATTCTGCAATGTCAAGAGCTGACCGCTGCAGAGGATGCTGAGGCTGCCAGGCCCAGCCCTTGTTGCGTACATGAGCCGTGGCACCCTCGTTGCTCCGAGCCCAGGGTGCAAGGCCTGGAGGTTTCAATAAAGGGCAAGTGAAATGAGGCCAGCAGGGTTTGGCGTCATTCACACATTACTCCTCTCCACGGTGTAAAATTGGCACAAGTGACAACACTCTGCCAGAATGGTTCACGTCTGTGTTGACTCTGCCAGAGCCAGGTCAAAGCTGGGATTTACAGCCAGGAACATGGAGGCAGTCACCTAATTTTGGCTGCTGCAGTTGTGAGAAGCAGCATGGCCCGTGGGGTCCTGGATCCTCTGTAAGGGTTCTCAGTGCAGCTCCATGTCTAGCAGGTCCTCAGCACCCCTCTACCAGCCAGTGATTGATGGCTTTAGTAAGGTGCAGCCACCATGGACACTGGGACATCACAGATGCCCTCCCTACCCTTGTAGGTACAGATCCCCAGTCTTTCTATGACCATATCTGTGTGACAGGGTCCTGTTCCCTCTCTTGGGCTGGTGGGGAGTTTCGCATCTCCGTGGGGGCATCTTAGTTGCACAGCTACTCTGGAGCTCTGTGGAGCCAGCAAACTGTGGAACAGATATGTTCGGCTTGATCAGAAGTTCTGTAAATGCCCTGACTGGGTGAGGCGCTGCATACTGTACAGCAGCCCACGTGTGTCCAAGCTCCATGCCTCAGCTTAGCTTGAGGGGTGACTTGTTCCCCACTCTTGGAGGTAAAATTCAGGCTGGTGGCATTTAATTCACATCTGCTTAATCTGCGTAGGTCCTACTCAAATTTTATCCTACATCTGCCACTCTTCCCTACCAAAACTTTTGCCTCTTCTTTCTGTCTCTCCAGAAGGCATCCAGAAGAGCCTGGGGAGATGAGACGAGAAGGCCCCAGCAGCTGGAAGGCACCTGGCAAGGAGATGCAAAGATGTCTGGACTCACCTCTGCCTTTGGGGATACTTGCAGGACATTCAGATGTCCTTTGCCATCCTTGCTCACCTAGCAGCTTTAGTTTTGTTGATTGTACCTCTTCACAGACCCTCTTTCTCCATCAGCTCTCCATCTCAAACCTTTCTGTGTCCTTCGCCTTGGTGCTTGGCTTTTGAAAGGCGAGCTATGTGGCTGTCTCCTTCCCCCATGGCAGTCCTCACACACAAGCAAGACAGCAGGCTTGCGTGTCTGATGCTTGGCCTCTCTGTGTAGTCATTTGGCACTAAAAATTATCTGCAGAGAAAAATACTGGGCTCCATACCTGGGTCTTAATATCCTCCCTCACCAAACTGTAATTACTAATTACCACTCCTGGGTGTTTAAACCATTTCAATGATGCAGTTAAATGCCCGACGTTAATTTAATAGCCAAGTATCTGGGTTTCCCCACATGAGGAGCTCTCAGAGTGTCTCCCACTAACGCAAAATGCAGCCAGCTCTGGCTGTGGTCCATATGAGAGAGGCAGCAGAGGAGTAGCAAGCACATGTTGACAGCAGAACCACACATGTGAGGGCCTGGGCATTACTCAGTAGCAACTGCTTCCTTGCCCCACACCATCCCACAAAGAGAGCCCCCTCTCCAGCCATGGTGTGCCTCCATGGGATGGAAGACCTGGCACCACTGCCAGATGCCACTCAGCATGTGTATCCCCAGGCCAGCATCCCTTGGGCAGTGCAGGGCCTCTGGAACGCAGATCCTTTGCCAGAGCCATCTTTGTAAATTGCTCTGTCTAAGTAGGGCAGCACTCTCTCTGGCAGATGCCCTACCTGCCTTCTACCCATCCCTGGCCAGCATTTGAGAGCGTGTCCTCAGGTTTGGAGGGGCGCTGTCCAAAATCAACCCTGTGCAGGACCAGACACGGCATTCCTCTGGCACCTGAAAGCAGGGAGTGACCATTGGCCCCAAAGAGGTAATGGGGCTGGGGCATGACAGGGACCTGACTGAAAGGCATTGAACCAGACTTTGCCTACTCCATCTCCACTCTGGCTGTGTTGTGAGGGGCCTGCTGTCTCTCCTTCCCTACTGCTGGGACTTGGGACTAGGGCAGGAACTTTTCCAACCCAAATATTTTAACTGACCTCTCAGGCACCAGTCTTTGGCTTCCCTAAGGCCTCAGTGGCTCACTGCTGTGGAGGGGAAGACACTGGTGCCCTGCTCACCCCTGGTATACTCAGGGCCTGCCAGTGCACAAAATCAACAGTTGGAGAGGCAAGCACATGGCATGGGGAGCACTGAGAACAAGGAGGGGTGCAGGAAAACATATTAGAGGCTCTCACCTACCTAAGTGTTAATGTGCCTGGGGAGAGATGGGGAATGAGAACTTCTGCCCACACACAAGTCGTTTGCTTTCGATGCTGCCCCTCTAAGACATCACTTAATATGACATTAATTAGTTAATGTTTGCAAAGTGCTTTGAACATGAAAAGTGCTGTATAAGTGCTGAATATTAGTACTAATTATTACAGATGGAGGCTGGCGCTGTCTGAGGAGCATTCCCCACACCTAACTTCAGGCTGGTGCTGCTTCGCTGCCTCATCTCATAAAAGCCAGACAGAGAAGAGGAGAAGCATCTGCCTCCTATGAGGAAGAAGCCCCTCATGGAATTGTGTAAGGGGGAGAGCCGTGCACCCCTTTCACTCCAGGCAGGACATTGTGTGGGAAGTGTAGCCACATCTCCCCAGTGCCTCACTGGCACGGGTGAGGATGAAGGAGCACACTCTTGCCCCAAGCTCTGCAGCAGGCCAGGACTGGAAACATCACAGAGTGGATGGAGGAAATGCAGGGGAGTTCCTTCAGCTTATCCCGCCCATGCCTGAGCAGGAGCACTCAGTACTGGTGGAGGCTTCAGAACTAGGCAAGGAGAAAAGGAGGTGAGAAGGTTTTGGGGTCTGTGAACTAGATGGGGTGGGAAGGCAGCTGCCTCCTACACGTGCATATGGCTGGGCTGGGAGCTCCCTGGCATCCCCTAGATAGGCTCCTGGCCTGCTTTGCTGCCTCTTCCCTTCCTGTGCCCTCCTTCTTGGTGAGGCTGCTGCTGGGAAGGGTCCCTGGAGGAGGAGCAGAAATGGGTCGGCGGGTGCCCGTAATTACCTTGGCAGTGAAGCGTCCTGCCAGCTGGAATGCTGGGGTGGGTGTTAGGTGCTACCAGGGGCCCAAGGAAGAGGGATGAGCTGGAGGAGGTTGTGCTGGAGGTGATGCAGTGAGAGCCAGAGTGGGGACCCACTGGTGCTGGCCAGGGGATACGGATGCTAAGCACAGGTATCAACATGTGTGAGGTACATTGGGCAGCAGGGAGAACTGCAGTGCTGTGATTGCACTGCGACCCACCAGTGTCTGCTGGGACTCCTGGAGCCCGCTGTGCCTTCCTTGCTGCTGCCAAATTAACTCCCTTGGTCGCATCTGCTCATTCAACTCGAGGTCTCACATGTCTGCTGTGGGTCACACACAGATAAGATTTGTCACTCAGGTGGCTGTCCTTCCATGTCATCCCTCCGAGCTAGTGGTGACGGAGTCTGATGGGGATCCTGGTCTGCTTCAGAAAGCCATGGAGGGTCTCACAGGAAGTGAGAGCCCAGTGCAGTGTGAAGGGAAGCTCATTAGTGATACTCTTGCTGCCAATGGTGAATGGGAGGTGAGGGGACGTGCCAGGAGCCTAGTCCCCTTTGTGGTAATCTTGCCTCCCTGCTCTGCTGCCACCTTACCTGTTTCTGGGTCTGCATCTCCAGCTGTAAGTTATTCCCCTGCCCCAAGCTCCTACAGTGAGCATCTCCACCAGGCACCCACTGCCAACCCAGCTACTGAGGAAATTCCCATGAGTGGCTGAACAAACCCCCAAAACAATGCTGGGGTAACTTTCCTTTTTGACCCCTCCAGTGTGTATGAATTCCAACCTTGCTGGCAATTCTTGGCTTGCCACAAGAGCCGCTATGTTCCAGTAGGAACTGGAGCATCAGCCTTTGTGGTATCTTCAGCCCAGGAAGAATGGAACAGGAGGAAAGGCTAAAGAGAGGCTGTAGCAGATGTTTTGGAGGGCAGCAGAGAAAGCCCACGTATGACTTGACCCACGCTTACTTAAAACAAAAAGTTGTGGCAAGGCCCTCCTCTCTTGCCTCATCCATTCCTGTATCTCAAAGACTATCTTGAAGTAAGACCATCCTCTGAATTGCCAGTGAGGGTGAAATTGTCCATATCAGTAGATTCTCTTGCTGGGTTTTGAGGTACACTACAAATCCCCCCAATAAATCCACATAAACGAGGACCAAGTTATATACAAAAAAAATCTTTATTTCATGTACCAGGATTTTTTTTTTTTGTAATTTTCTCTTTTTAAAATTTTTTTTCTTTTTAACAGTCTGAAAAAAACCCACGAAATAAAGAAAATGGAGGTTGGTATCTTGTACTGGTTTGATCTGGACATGAGCAATACCCTGGGGGAAAACTTCCGCGCCAGCCCTTGCCTCCCGCACACCCTCTCCCGGCGCCCTCCCTCACTCTCCCCTTCCCACCTGGCCCCACGGCGCGCTCAGCCCTGTGAATGCTCCGAGCAGTGTTGGGTGGGGATGAAAACCCCGACGCCACCTTCCCTCTACGCTGGGATCTGGGGAACTGGTTTTAACTTATTCCTCGGGGGGCACTGAAGGGGGTGGATGTCCCCTGTGAATCGTTCTGAAAGGGCTGGGGGGGCCACGGGAGGGATGTCAGCAGTGGGGTGGCGTCTGAACACCCAGCCAAGGCGCTCGCATCCGCCTTTTGCCCTGTGATGCCGTTTTTGGGGGTGACCCCGTCCCTCTGCTGCCCCCCGCCCTACCCCAGAGCGGGGAAGGGGAGCTGAAGTAGCAGTGGGTCGGGGGGAGCGGGGAAGATCTGGCTGCTTTAAAGCAGAACCCCGCGGGGACCTGGAGCGGGGACTGCGCAGCTCCTAAAACTGGAGCAGCAGGAATGGGGACGGAAAAAAAGTCGAAAAGTGGGTCTGAGCTGCCGAAGGGCTCAGCGGCCCCATCCTGCAAACTCTCGGCTTTGTGCCTGCCGCGGGCGCTTCTGCTTTCGGAGGGCAGCCGCAAAGCGGTCCTGTCCTCGCCCCGGGCTGGCCGATGTCTGTGGGTATCACAGAGGCACCCCATCACTCCCGCTGCCACCACCCCTCCCGCCTCCATCGGCAGCGGCTCTCATGGAGGGAGCTGCATTAAAAGCGGGCACTTCGGTGCCCCCTTCCCCGGGTGGCAGGGAGGGAGGGGGCGGCAGCTAGGCCGGGGGGCCCAGAGGGGATGGGGGGGACCCAGCTCGCCTTGCCTTGCTGCTGTGGAGGAGACCACGGCAGTCGGGAACCCTAAGCAGAGGAGTGGGGAGGAGGGCAAAACCCGGTGGGCATGGGGATACCCGCTGGCTTGGCACCTCTCCCCGCCACGGCTGCTGGGGCTCGGGGGCTCTCTGGGATGGGGACTGGCAGGCTGCACGGACCAGCCTGTCGCCGGCTGTGGGTCAGGGTGTGCTCGCTGTGCCCAGCTGAGGACGGGAGCGATTTCAGGGGGTGTCTGGTTTGCCTCACCGTGTCCCTACATGGCTGCAGCCCCACTGATGTGACCCAAGGAGGATCTGGGCAGATTTGAGGGGTGCATGGCCACCCTGGGGAGCCCCTGGAGCATTCACAGGAGAGCATTCGCCCACCAGGGCGTGGTTGTGTTAGCATGGGCACACCTGTGCGTGAATGCTGGCCCCCCCACAGCATCCCATGTGTGTCCCCCCCCCACAGCATCATCACCCTGACAGAATGGGAGCCACAGCTGCCCTCCACCAGGCATCCCCACCCTCTACCTGTGTCTCCCACACAGCTCCCTGCTGTCTCTTTTCCTTTTTTTTTCACAGTTTAAAGCTGAAGAAAACAAAAATTAAAAGAAAAAAATACTATCTGTTCTTCTTGCAAGTAAATCCACTTATTATATTTACATTTATTTATAACTGTTGTTTTATTAAAAAATTGCCACTTTATTTTTTTAAGAAAACTCTTTTGTCCTTTTTTATTTACTTTTTTTTGTCTCTGCGTGTGTGTCTTTATTTACTGTGTCTGTGTTTTGCATTGTCACCATTAACCCCAGGGTCCCCAGGGCTGGGGAAGTGGGGACCCCCTGGGGACACGGTGGAGGGGTGACTCAGCATCAACTCCTGCACTCCCTCGGGTCACTTAAACCCCTGTGGACCTGTGGAGGATGAGCAGATCCCCACGGATTCCAGGGGAATGGAGTGGATCCCCATGGGTCTCAGGGGAACAGAAAGGGTCATGGCTAACTCTGATCCAGGATCCTCCATAACTGGCCCAAGGACACTGAAGTCACTGGCAGCCGAACCCCCATCCCCTTTTCCCCAAGAACCCTGTGCTGGGTTAAAGGTAAGTGGGAAACAAACCATAAAATAAAAAAATAAAACCTCCCAAAATTAAAAAAAGCTGCCTCCTCCTCCTCCTCTTCCTCCCACTTGATTTATTGTCATTTGTAATTTCTTGGTTCCCTTTTATTTTTTTTTAATCTCTTTTTATTAAATGTTAAAATAATGGTACATGGGAAATCATGCATTTTCTTTTAAATTTATTTCTATTTTTTAAATCTCTTTCTCTCAGTTTTAAGGTTTTTCTTTTTTTTCTTTTTTCTTTTGCTTTTTTTTTAAGAATTTTTTTCACTGTTTTCT
>VZDJ01000426.1:12162319-12214023 GCA_008694505.1 Cyanoderma ruficeps
CTGCTGCCCCTTGCCCCCTTCCACCCTCCCCACCCTGCAGCCCACCCCCGTCTCCTCCTGCCCGTTCCTGCCCCATTTTCAGCTCCTGGCAACGGCTTCATACCGGGGTGGTCCGGCGATTGGCTGTGTTGGTGTGGATAGAGTCCTTGTTCTCTTTCTGGATACAGTTGTGAACCTGGAGGAAACTGTTATCCCTGTCGGAGTTGTAGGTGGCGGTGGGGGTAGTGGTTGCCTTCAGCGGGTCCCTGGTCAGGGTGTACATCGAGATCTCTGTTGATGGGAGGGTGTTGAACCCTTTGATCCCGACGGGAGAGGCATCCCTGGAGTGTGAAGGCTCGGTGGAGCGGGAGCTGGAGCGACTGCGTCTCTGATAGCGGTACCGGTAGCTGGGGATGCGGGTGATGGCGGAGGACTGGAGGTAGTCCGTGGCACGAGCGTTGGCACGCAGCTGTTTGTGCCGGTCTATGAACATGTGGACAGCCAGCACTCCCACCATCTCGGCTATAATGAAGGACAGGGCCCCGAAATAGAAGGACCAGCCGTAGGAGTAGCTGTTCTTCTTGGAGTCGCTCTTGGAGGGGTCTCCAGCGTTGGCTGATATGTATACGATGATGCCAATTATATTACTCAGACCTGCAAGCCGTCCGGCAGGGGAGAGAGGAGGAGATGTCAGGAAAGTCACACATGGCAGTGGTGAGGGCTGTGGGGTTGAATCCCTGCCCATCCCCTCCTGGATGGTAGTTTTCCTTGGGAAACTCAGGCAAAACCCTCTTCATGTGCCTGGCGCTTCCCTGGACTGCACTCCTGGTCCCTGAGAGATGTCAGATGTTAGGGAAATTCTCCCTCCGTCAGTTCCCAAGCAGGAGGAAAGCCTGCGGGGTGAGCAGGCAGGATGGAGAGGCATCCTTGTGATGCTGCTTTCAGCCCAAATAAGGCTTATCAGGGCTCGGAAATGCACACACTCCTGCCTAGGCAACTGCACCCCTGCAGACATCCTGGCTGGGCAGCCCCCCAACCCCTGGAGCCCACCCCCAGGACATCAGGCCCTGTGCACCCCTTTACCTGCAGACACGAAGAAGATGCCGGCACTAAGGATGATGTTGTGTCGGGTTTTGTAGAACTCGCTGGCTGCAATGCAGAGTCCACCCATGAAAAGCAGAATCACACTCAGGATCGGGAAAATACTAGAGGCTCTAACAGCCCCTGCAGAGGAGAGAGGGAGGGCAGGGCAGAAAGAACAACATAGGTGTGAGAGAGAGCAAACGGGGGCATGGAAATGGTGCCAGAGTGAGGGGCCAGGAGCACATTTTGTGGGTGGGAGTAAATGGGAGAGACAGAGGGCAATGTGTGGTAGGGGAGTAATTTAAGGGGAGATAAAGGCATTGGGGGATGGAGGGAGGAAGAGAGAAACAAAGTGTGTCAGAAAAAGAGAGTGGTCCAAAGCAACTCTCCCATGCCCTGGCCACTGCTGCTGCCACGAAACTGATGGTTCAGCATGGGGAGGCAGAGAGGGCTGTGGGGCTGGTGGCTGAGCTGGGAGCCTGCCTGTATTGTCTGTGCCCCCTTATGTTGTCTTTTCCTCTCTTTTGGGAGGAACTGTGGGCTGGAGGGGGAGCCCAGGCACCATTCAGCTTCTCCTTCTGCAGAGCTCTGCTGCTCAAGTCTGCACTTCAAAGAACACCAACCCAAATGCTTCCTGCAGAGCTGCTCAATCTCAAAACCTCCCAAAAGGGCATGAGCATCTCAAGGAGATTTTTTTTCTTTTTAGGGCTGAGAAGGAGCTCGTGGTGCCATGCACTGCTCTGCAGCTGCAGCGGGGACTGAGAAGAAAAAGTCCCAGCCTGTGTGCCGAAATGCGGGGCTTATTCTAGTGATTAAATGACTGGTCTCCTTCCAGAGGGCAGTGATGGGTTTGGATGTGCCAGCTTCCACACATGCACACTCTCCATCGGTCGATATGGGAAGGGCTCAGCCAGCAGAGGGCAATGGCATAGATGCACAAATGCACGTATATGCTCATATGTGCATGCAAAACATACCCCAAAGCTTCTGGGGGGCCTGACTTGTGTTCACACAGCAAAAGGCCAAGTCTGTGTGTATGCACACCCACGCACACAGGCACGCACGCACACCCTGCTTGTGGGCGGCTCAGTGGGAGCCAGTGCTCTGCCTGAGTCTGTGTTGCGAATATTTGGGGGTTTTTGTTGGGTTTTTTTTTTTTTTTTAAACTAGGAAAGCCTTCTCTCCTTCCTTCATGAGAGAAAATAAGCTGTTAAAGTGTGAAATGAAGCCTTGCTTGATAAAGAAAGGTATCAGACGGGCTGGTGCAATTCTGCTTGTGGAGCAAAGATCAGAAAGGGGGGATGAAAGCTAATCCTTCCTTGCTTGCAAGAATGAACCCAATGAAGCAAATGCAGGACTTTTTCCTAAGTGAGCAGAAACTCCAGTTCAAAAACCCTGTTGGCCTCGGGATCCTGCTAGGCACAAGCAATCAGCTCTTTGAGGGGGGCCTAGCCCACTGCCTGTGCATAGGGAATGAAGAAGGCAGGGAGAAAACTCTCTTGCTTTCCAGCTCTGCCTGGCTGTGTTTCAGGGAACAGGATAAGAGTAATAACCATCTTAATAGCTTCTGGAAAACAAGGTGGCATTTGATGATGGGAAGCTTAAATGGCAGGAAGCAAACGTCAAGCAGTCGCCCACTGTTGAGTGGGCTTCTAGGGGGATGCTTGGTCAGCCCTGCAACCTGGTCCTGACTACATCAGTTTTATCTGAGTGTTAATCTTGAAATTTGCATCTGTTGGAAGAACACAAAGCTGCTGCTGACTGACATGGGAAGCAGCAGATGTCATGTGATGGAGAAGGACAGCAGCCTTTCTCAGCCATTCAGGAGGACTATGCCAGCAAGAGAGGGGGAGAATATCATCCAGTCTTCCTGGCTCCAGAGCCTGTGGCCTAAAGAAAAGGGACTGGTGGTGTATACTCCCTAAACTCTTCTGTGTCTGCTAGCAAGGAAACACATGGATACTTCTACTTCCTGTCTGATAACAGGCATTTGATTTCAAAAATGCCTTATGTGGATGGCTGGCAGAAATAATGGCTAAGCCCTTCTAGCCAGGCCATGGACACTGCCCCATCACTGTCCTAGTCCCCTGGGGCATGAGGGAATTGCTTACTCTGATACTGATAAACAACTTCCTTGCTGTTTCTGATGGTACTGCCAGGCATCGTCCATGCAAAGCACCCAGGGACTCTGGTTTGACAGAAGTTCAGGGAAGAAATTATTCTGTGGGGTCCCTCTCCAGCCAGGTCTAAGCCAACAGAAATCCCAGTTCCCTCAGCAATGACCCAAGTCATTCTTCATTGACTTGCCAAATCCCTCTTTGAACTTGGTTCTTTCTTAAAAAGGGCTACACCCTCGGGACACTGTCAGGTCCTGACACTGGGCCAATTTTTGTCTTCAGATCTTGTCCCTTCTGAACAAACCCATCTTTCTTGAGATGTTTGGCCCCTTCCCTCAGCTCTTTTTTTTGAAGTTGCAATTGATGCTGCAAGCAACCTCTATGCTCCCAAGCAGATCTGCAAGGGCTGGTTTGCCCTCAGAGACAGCCTGCAAACCTTTGGTATCCCTGTGCCAAACCAGATCAAACCCCTGTCTTCAGCTCTGCTGTTCAGGAGCCATGCAGCAATAAGAGACTGGTGCTGCAGAAAGGCAGCTGGAAGAAGAAATCTCCCTTGGTTATTTACAATTTACAGTGGAAGAAGGACTGCTTGAGAAACCAAGAGGAAGCAGCATGAGATCTGTCTCTTTTCACGTACAAATGAGCCTCACAGATCCTAAATTATCTCTCTCATCCCTGCTGCAGGGTTGGGTCTCCACATCTGGCTTGGAGCACACCCGGATGACAAGAAGCTATTCTGAAAGACTCCCGGTCTTTGGAAGCCTCTGATGATTAACCTTGGAAGGTCAAAAGCACTTATCTCAGATTTCTCTTGGGAGAAGATCTCATGATGTCAAAAGATATTGGGTTTGTGGAGGGAGGGCAAGATAGCAAGGTGGAGATGTAAAAGGAGTGTTCCCTGTTCAGCTGTGTGCTAAAAGAAGGGTAAGCTCCTGCCTCTGGGGCGGGTGGAAATGCTGGCTGGGGAGGGCAACCAGGCAGGGCAACACATGATGTGGATCTGTCCTGCTGGCCAGGGTGCTGCTGGGCAAAGTGGTGTGAGCTTCACTCACATCTCAGGCTGGACTTGGAGCTCGGGCGAGGTTTCATTACAGACATGCCTTGTGCCTAGGATTCAGCACCTCTCCTAGGGGCTCTGGGTGAGCACCAGGTCTTTCCTTCAAAGGGCTCTGGCTGTCCTTATTCCTGCTCCCATCACTAAAACCAGCAAAGATCAGATCTGCAGCTTCTATAGGGAAATGGTTTTTGGGGAAAGGTGAAGAGAGCAATAAGAGCTCCTCAGACAAAATACAGCTAATTTCTTAAGTCAACTGCCACTGGAGTATCAGATAAGGAAATACAAACTTCCTCTGCTTTAGGAGGACATGCACACTCACACACACACACTGCCTCAGCTAGGCCAGTCTGACCTTAGGCCCAGTCATCAGCTTTTCAGTGGATTTGAATTAAGAGTCTGATTTTATACCACAATTAATTGCTGCTAATAAAAAAATGCCATTGGCTGTTACTGTGAGTTTGAATTTGCACTATCTCATGGGCAGGGCCCCTGGGAGGTGAGAGTGGAGTCATTTCTGGGGGGTGACAAGGCTCTGAGTTTCCACTGAGCCTCACAGGTCCCAGTGTCTCCACCATCTTGTGTTCAGAAAACAGAAGGCGCCCGACGCTAGCACCTACGAGCCATTGCAGAAAGAGCCTGTGGACTTACGGAGGAAATATTCTGCTGTATCGGCTTCATAATCTGCATCCTCAGGGAAGTGATCGATTTGCTTACACAGACCTTTAAAATTCCCTAGGGAACAAGAGAAAAAAAGAACAAATGAGAACACCAAAACCTGCCTTGCAGGAACAGCTGCCCTCTGCGTCACCTTTTGTGCCTGCCTGCCTTCCTCCCAGGCAGCGTGCCCACTAGCGTGTGCATGCCCGGGAGATGCCCGAGGCCTCTCCTTGCACACTCGCACATGTATCTCCCTCGTATTTGCACAGGAATGTGCGGTTTGCCTGGATCCAGGATCCAGCCTACCGCCCACCAAGCCCAGCATGCCTCATTCCACAGAGGAGAGCTCCAGAAGCTCAGTGACTCCTGCTGCAGACAGGCGGGAGAGCACTGCCCGCCTCTGAGGGAGGCGGGATGGGAACGGGAGCCAGATGCTGAGCAAAGTACAGGTGTCAGGGTCCCCTCCCTCAGCATTCATAGGTGTAACTGTGAGTTACATCATCAGACCTCAGTGTTTCCCCTGGCATGACCTTGTTGATCCCAGCAGTGAGAGGATCAGGGCAGGATAATTAGGTGTGACTTGCAAAAGTATTTGTTGCTCTCAGCTCTGAATTTGCTGCCCTCTCATTCTGTGGGCAGGATACATCCCTTTGTTCTAGTTCAGTATGAGAACAAAAGCCCTTAATCTACTTTCTCCTTATGACTGCTTGTTTATGCATACCTTTGTCAGGCCTCCTCTTGTGCTCTCTCACAGACTGAGGCTGCAAGAAGCTCGGTGCAAGTGTGTGTATACAGCTCAACAGCAAAACACCCTTGTGCTGGGGGAGCAAAATCTTCCACCATAAGTGAGGGAAGCTGGGCTGGACACAATTCCATCAGGCTGGTGTATGTACGGGTCCTTCTGCTAGTTTCAGTCATGGGGCACCGTTTTTCACACCCTGCATGACCAACAAGGCCATCCCAGCAGGGGGCCAGTGACATCTTCCAAGTCTTTTGTTAGCTGGGATGTCTACCAGACTCTTATTTTCATCACTCATATCTCCTCCTGTCATCAGGAGTATCAGTCACAGAGAGGTACTTCTCAAGCCACATCATAATTTTCACCGTGACCACTGATTAATTAATATCTCAAATGATCAAGTTCTCCGTTCTTGTACAGGGTTGACCATGGGAAAGACAATTTCACTATATCTCATGGGGTTCCCACAAATTTTTCTCCTACCCTCCATTCCATTTCCCTTTGGACACTTGCATTGACTGGCCATTAACACAGAACTGATGGACACAGTCTGTCCAGAAAGGAGAAATGCATTGTCTGCATGAGGTGTGTGGGTAGGCATGGTGATCCCATGGGCCTCCTCACCAGAAGTCAACCAACAAAGTGACTTGGGCCCATTGATCCCTCAGCAGAAGCATTTGGAGCCCAAGTCTGAAAAGTGACAGATGCTGTGGCAACCTGCCAAGCCTCCTGCCACCCTGACCCTGAACCCAGCTTCTGGACCAGCTGGGTGTGCAGGGCAAGGGGAAAATGAAGCCACCACACTTGAGGCTGTTGCCTGTGGGAAGAGCAACAGAGCTCTTCCAGACCAACCCTACCCAGGCTGAGACCTGCAGTCACCATGTCAGGTCCCCGAGTTATGTCTTGGAATGTCTATTCCAGATGAATTTGAATGGTCTTTCAGATATTTGTGAACAGATGGAAGAAGGACCACGCTCAAAGGATTCTCCCTGAGGTTTTTCTTGAGGTCAAGCCTTAATGGATTAATGTTTGGGATGCTTTGGGAAGCAATTCTGAGTAAAGAGCTGAATAAATGGAAGGCAGGTAGGTGGGTTCCTTTAGGTCAACCCCCAAGTTTGGCTTCTGCATCCATCTGGCTTGGGTCTGATGCCTCCAAGGTACCTACTGCATTTAGCTACTCATTGGAAGACCTTGCATGAAGAGACTAGAGACAGCAGAGAGGAGTGTGTGTGTGCATTAAGAGGTAAGTAATAGGAGAAGAAAGTAGGAACAAAGCCTCTCTGTGTAGCTCTGACATACTATTCCCACACTGAAACTGTGGGTTATGAAAGGTTATTAATCACCTATCCCCATCCAGTTACCTCATTCAAAAAGTGTCTGCTTCTCAGCCATGGATTTTCTGGAAGGAAAGCTTCATAGCCAAATAAATTGTCTTGGCACATTTCCACTCTGCTACTTGCCCACTAAAATCCCTATGAGGCAGGCAGATATGGCATGAAGGGGATCCTTTCCCTTGCTTGCCCCTGACTGCCTGGGGCCATCTGCCTGTGACAGATGAGCAGCTCCTCCTCCTGGTCCTTTGGCTGCTGTCACTGCTGCACGGTGCATGTGAACACTGGCACACTCCGGTGCACTGGGGAGGTCTCCAGCTTCAGATTTCAGTTCCTTGCCCAGCAGATCCTGAACACTGAGTTCCTCCTGCCCGTACATGCTGGGGGAGCAGGCAGAACCTGCATACACCGCCCAGGTGATGTTCCTGGCACACAGCCAGAGCCTCCCAGTTGGAATCAGCCAGGGAGGGAAGATGCAGTGCATCTGGAAACCCCCTCACTGTGTGACATCCTTTCCCTGCTTCCTTTTTTCTCCCTCTCCCCCGCTCTGTTTCTTGCTGAATTTGAGGCTGATTAATTCCTATGTAAAGAATTGAGCTGCTTGGGGAGGATGCTGCAGCTGGTGCAGGCTGTCTTTTATATGGACTTGCGTGGGATAGCTGGTTAGAGGTTCAGCCGCTTAGGCAGGCTGAGGGGATATGCAGGCTCTTTGAAAATCTGCCCCTGGTGCTCAGTGTCCCAAAGGCTTTGCTGACCTGGCTCAGCAGGGTACTTGGCCATTGAACTGTCTAGCCGTGGCTTGCTTAAAATGTTGTGACATTGTGGAGCTGCCCTCCTCCACAGGCTGATATGCTGTGCCAGGTTGATTTCCCTCCCTGGATCAACCCTACCGGGATTCATGAGGGCAGTGTTGGTCCCACTTTAGCCCCTGCTTTGTCTGTGCTCAGCACAGCATGCTGTGGGTTTGGATGCTGACTGTTTGCCTGTGCTACCACACCCTCTCCTCCAATGCCTCCTAGCTCCTCTGGGCGATGGACGGGGAAAGGATGCAGAATTTAGGTCATTAATGCGCTAACTGGGAATGTAAGAGAACAAGATTCTGTTTTTGCTCTGCCACAGGCGTGCTGTTAAAACCACTTGTCTCTGCCTCAGAGTCCCACCCTATAAAATGGGGGTGACAGCACTCCTCTGCCTGGTGCTGTACGGGGACATGTTAAACAGGGCATGGTGTGGGTGTGCTGGTGTCAGTGGCTCTGGAAGTGCACGGAGTACGTGAGTGATGGATGGCAGTGGTTCAGAAACCCGCTTGGTGTGGGGAAGGCCATGGTGTCACTTCTTGTGCCAAGGTCACTCAGCAATTCTCTGACGGACATCTGTGGCCTGCTGAGATGGTACAGCAGCTTCCTTGGCACCTGTGCTGGTGGAAGCACGGAGGGGGGATGGAGTAGCTCAGCAGTGCTGCTGAGGTCTGACACAACAGCCTTTTCTTGTGCTGCACATGTGGTCTGCAGAGCCAGGGATGGTAAGAGCCGTGTTCCACCCTATAGTTAATACTCCTGAACACCTGAACAAGATCAAATCATTATGTGGGAGGATATGTAGGGCGTTGAGGACCCCCCCAAGGCAATAAGAGCAACATCTCCTCTCTACTTAAGTCTGTTTGCCCTTCCCATTCTTCCCAACTCAAGGTATTTCATGCTGTGAACCTTGAAACAGGGCATGTATCTTTGTCTTCTCCCATACGCCTCTCTGAGAAACTTAGCCACATGCTTCCATCTCCGCCCTGCAGCTCTCTCAGTGCAGTTTAGGTTGTTCCCTCATGTTCACCCATCAGATCTTTCCCCTGATTCTCAGTCCCTCTCATTCATGACAGCCACCTCCCTCTCTCTGGCATATCAGAATGGGCATTCTCCAAACGGGGTGTGCAGGCTGCAAAGGCGGTGGGGATGAGCATCAACCTGTCTCAGGACAGAAGGCTGCGAATGCCCAGGTCCATGGAAAAGCACAGAGCAGTCCCCACATCCCTTGTGTATTACTGGGAGTCATTAGGCAAGATCACCACTGCTTGTTGCCTGCCCAAACTTTGGAAAATGCAGTTTAGAAGAGAGAGGATTGGTGCAATAGGCACCCCTCCAGTGCCTGGCCAAGGACAGAAGTTGCCCAGTTGGGTCATTAGGAGCAGAGACAATCTCTCATACTGCCAAGAGGGATTAAATATCTAAGATGCATGAAATTCAATGTCAACTGTGCGTTCATGTCTGAGAGAGACCTCCTCCAGTGTGGCAGGATCATTGTTTGGATATAAGCTGTCTATCCAGGACAGCTGGCAGCCACAAGCCCTGCTGCAGCAATACTCAGACTGAGCTACCCGCGATGAGAACCCGGCTCAGTATTGTTGGGGATACAGTTTATTTTTGTGCCACTTTGTGCAGCCCTGTCTCTTTCAGAAGTCTTGCTTGCCTGCAGAGTGCAATCCATTGCAAAATTGTGAGTTTCAAAGAATGAAAAGCTACTCCCTTCCTGCAAGGTAGGAACACTTTTAAATGGTCAGGACCATACATCTGAAAACTGTGAGCCAGAGGCAGAGGAAAAGACATCCAAAAGGTAAGAAGCAGACAAAGAGGGATGAGAACAGAAAGACCTGTTTTCCCAGAATGATTTGTGATATTTCCATTTATGGAGAAAAGCAATCCACTGAAAGCTTTCCTTCAGTCTCACTCTCTAATTTAGCAGAGGTTTTGGCATGATGGCTTCTAGAGAAATAAATAAAGGGGGCTGGATATAGCTGTTGTCTCTAAAAGCTGAGAAAGATGCCTTACTGTTGACCAAGGATTCAGTATCACTTTCTGTCACATGCTCCCTGTATCATTTTGGGCAAGCTACTTACCCCTCCCCAGTTCTTTCACACAAAATGGGAATAATGGTATTTCCCTGCCCCATGAGAGTAGGCTGAGGATATTTGTATTAAAAATATGAAAGTGTTCAGACATGGGATCATTTGGGCCAGATAATTCTTCCCACTATCTAGTTCAAATGTAACATACTCATTTTTGATGTGACCTTCTGTGCGTGAAGGCTGCACAAACATGACAGTTCTTGGAAGTTCTCACTTGTGCTTCCTGTCCTAGGAGTAAACTTTGGTGCAGATGAAACTGTCTGCTATCTGCCCATGAAAGAGATATGAGAAATGGCACATGAAGAGGAGGTAATCAGACACAAACACAATGTTTCTGCTCCAGGGTTCTGTTTCTGAGCAGTGTCCCTTTGGTACCAGGTGAAGTGGGGCTCAGAGCCAGTCTCTGGGCTATGAAGACAATTTCCACAGCTACATGGCAAACTGCTGGCATGCCTTTCTTACACACAAAAGGCTTCCAAACCAGGAGAGGAGGTCCGCCATCCTTGTCAAAAATTGACACTGGTGACACTGAGTTGTTAATGCCCAACCTGACATGACTGCAAGAGGAAGGAGTGAGGTTGGTTTCATGAAGTGACAAAGAGCATGGGAAAAACCTTTTGAAGGTGTTTTGATTGCTCTCCTCCCTTCCAAGAATGAAGCACTTGAGAGGACACATAATTTTGGGGGATTTGGAGCTGATGAAAAGCATGGTGGCAGGGAGCACAGACAGTGCTTGTGGGCATCTGCTTTTACCCACCTGTGCTGACACTCCCAAAAGAAAGACTGGCCCTTCAAAAGGGTTCATTATCCATCTCTGGGAATCTCTCCATAGATAGCACCTTACAAAAATTGGCCATCTTTTCACCTGCCTCAGTATGCAGGTTACAGGGTGTAGGGTTAAATCAACAAACAAAGCACAAGGGATGGTCATTCTGGGGCTGGAGCAGGTGCTGCTCTTGCAGCTCTGACCCTGCACAGTGATGGGGGATGCTGTGCTAGGGTAATACCTTTTGACCCAGCTGGGTAATTTTAAGACTGAAGAGTACACAGCTGTCATTAGGGTCAAAGGGATTTTCCACTAGAAGGTGAAGGTCAGTGGGGCAGTAAATGTGGTCTTTGGAGTTGAGCGTGGGACAATAGCTGAGATTCTGTGGGAAAAACAGGCCATCAAAAATCTTGCCACCTTTCTGTCCAAATGCAATGCACCTGCTTTGATGTGGTCTTTTTCAATGCAAACACGCACCGATGCATATGTTAAAAATCGCAAACAAAACCCTAGCAAGATAACCAGTACGTTGCATACATAATTCTCTCCCAGGGGAGAGGATAAAAGAACAAACCACATGTGACTGATATCAAGCTCCATCACTTAATGTGCCACTGGAATTCATTCAGATATTGTACTGAAGATGCCTGTAAAAGAACCGGTGCAAAATAGAAATTGATCTTATAGTTATGAAAGAATATCTGCCCCTGCCTATGAGGTAGAACCATTGTACCAGCTTTCCTCACCTTATTATTAATAATCATGTTTGTTACAGCTGTTGCTAAGGATCAGATGATAAAGGGAGTTGCAGTAAAAATGTTACAAACACTGTCTTACAGAACACTGCTGCCTTGATGAGCATGGAGGAAGAGTTGTATCACAGCACGTTAGCAGTGACCAAAGCTACAGCAGTAAAATGGCCTGAACATACTGGTTCTGGGGAGATTAATTTATTCAGGAGATGGCTGGTAGATAGGAAAAGAAATGGAGAAATAAGTGGGAGAAGCCAGTATGGAGTAGCATTGAGGAGATGATGAGGTGGAAGGAGAGGGGTATAGAGAGCTGCCTGCCAGGGAGCACCAGAGAGGTTAATCCCATCCAAACCAATACCAGGCTCCTGTTCTGCCTTTTCCAGCTCTTCTCCTCGCTTACTTTCTGAAGCCATTCCTGATAATCACCTGGCAAAGGAGAGGGGGCTAATGACAGAAGGATCATAGATTCATCTAAGTTGGAAAAGATGTCCAAGATCATCAAGTCCATCCTTTGACTGATCACCATTGTGCCAACTTAACCAAAGCACTAAGTGCCATGTGCAGTTGTTTCATGAACTCTTCCAAGGATGGTGATTCCACCACTTCCCTGAGCAGCCCTTTCCAATGCTTAACCACCCTTTCAGTGCAATGACCACACATGTGCTGCTGGAGGTGACTCAGGTCCCTCCTGTAGAGCCTCAGGTGTGTGGGAGTGTAGGAGAGCCCATCCCACCCTGGTGTTGCCCGCTTGGTGCCTTGCAGAGCTCTGCTGTGGCACCCAAGGGGGCCTGCACTGTGCTGGACTCTGTACTGCTGTCAGCCTGGAACCGCTTTGCATTTTCCCTTTGAGGTGGCAGCCTCCCCTCCTTCCTACCTTGCTCAGTGCTGCTGCTGCTGCATGCTGCTAAGTAGCCCATAGACTCTGCCTCAGAGCTGGCTACAGCTATTCCATGTACGTGGGTGGAGATGCAGTGGTAGCAAAACCTATTATTAAGATTATATGAAGATTTCCATTTATAAAACCCTCTTTTTACAGGGTTGTAACTTTCAAAAATATCTTTGCCGTGGCTTGAAATTTGCCGTGCTTTGTCACAGACAGAGAAGTGAGATTGGTTGGGAAAATTGGGCAAAGGCTCTTGAATGCATTTTGGTGCAAACACAAATCCAGCATGTTTGAGCTTTACAAACTGAAACATTTCGAGTGGCTGGATTTCAGGGACTGCTAGACATCTGTCCAAGTCACAAATGAAAAATCTCAACAGAGCAGTAATAAAAATCATTCAAAAAATCCTTTTTTGCAGATACCCAGTACAAACATCTCCTATGGTAAACAAATGCCTCTGTTTTCTAGATTTCACCAGAATCAAACCTGGACTGAATTTCTTCTGAAAATAGTACTTAACACAAAAATGTATCAGGCTCATCTAAATAATTGAAAGATATGGATAACTGTGGTCCTCCTAATGTTCTATTTCTCACATTTGCCTTCTGCACTGACATTGCAAATAATTTTATATATATGTATGTAACAAATTAGTGATTTCATTTATATGTCAATGAAATAATTTCATTTTTATAATGATTTTTTCCTGTGTGATTCAGTGAATGGGTAAAGCATGAACAATGTCTCTGATTCCTCAACAGAGAGATCAGAAACTATTCCCACTGTTGTTACAGTGACTAGTGTCACTCTAGGAAGGAAAAATGTAAGAACTTTCTGGCTTACAAGCCCTGTACCAGTTTTCAAGGTATATTAATTAGCTGAGTTAGTAGAAGTACTGCTTTTGCCTTGCAAGAAGAGACAGAACTATATTTGAAATGAGCTGGGAACCAGAAATAGAATTGAGAAAAGGGCTTAAGTGGTTGTGCTCAGATGTGGTAGCATGATGTTGGGTTTCAAATTCAAAGAACATAACTTAAGTGCCGGACCTGCTGTGGTGGAGAATGGAGAAATAAAAGCAGAAGTTGATCAGGATATGGACAAAAGTCCAAGCAAAACAGGAAGGGCAAGTGAAAGAAATCAAGAAATTACAGATAATTAAAAAAAAAATCTATCGATTTGTAGCAAAACCATTTATATGTGCGCGTGTGTGTAACGAGTCAAATGTGACACTACAGCTGTGAGCCGAGTGACAGGAAGGGTGATGCAATTATCTGCAGTGAGAGAGAAGTGATGTGCATAAGGTGTGGGAGGAGACGAGATGCTCCATAGCTACCACAGGCAATCCCAATCCACAGCTGCACATCCGGATGTGAGAGGAAGGAAGACACTAATGTAAGCCTGGATGGAAAGGGGTGAATGGGATGGAGGAAGTATGTAAGAGCTGGCTCTTCTGTTTTCTTTTAATTTCCTTTTTCCTTATAGTTTCACAACAACAATATTGTAACTAGGACAGTTTTTGCATATAGGGTTACAACATCAAACTCTCAGAAATCAGAGCATGTAAACAACATTCTAGCTAGATGAGGACATAAGGACTGAACCATCTCGAATTTGGACTCAGAGACCCAGAGCTCAAATGGATTAATCTTTCCTCAGAAGTAGGTAGAGGAAAACTACAGGCTAGAAAATTTCTAATTTAGTTCATCCTATTTTGTTGCAGTTATCTGCTCAGATGTGACTATTGCTGATCTATGAGTGTGCATCACAGGACAGACCCAGGCTCACTTTGTACAGTAGGTCATGTTTTGGATCAGTGACGAAACTGTCACTCTAGTGGTCACTGGAAGTAACTGTGCACAGACACGGATTTAACAGGCAAGAAAAGAGGGCAAACCAGCCTTACATGGTGAGAAGCATCCTGCACAGCCTGGGATGAGCCACAAGCTGTGCATGCCTTGGAAAAGATATGAGCTGAGCCCCTAACTCAGCAGGAACCAGGGCTTGGCTATTCCCAAACTCCAAATCTTGAATTTTGCAATTGTAATGCTGTGTTCACAACGCTTTTTGAATGCAATTTCCTTAGTCATTTTAAATTATGAAGGAGGAGAAAAGGCACTTCAAATCTTTCATCTCCAACTCCACGTTGCATTTGTCTCTGACATATCCAGCTGGATCTATAGGGAGATGCTGTCCTCAGTTAAACTGCTGTAAATCTAGTGTGACTCTAAGCTGCTCCTTCAGCAGTTAGGGCCACAACCAAGAGAGGAATTAGGCTTGCAGCTGTTAATTAGCTTATGAAGTATGTGGTGTGCTTTAGGGTCCTTCAGGATGCAAAGCACTATATAGAAATTATTATTAGTTATTAATAATAAAAATACCCAAGAACCCCAGGGAAAAAATCTAAAGAATGGAACAAGTCAATGACAGAGGCAGCTTTTAATCCATCCTCCCTCTTCTGTGCCACTTAAGCTCTCCTCCTCCTTCCCCTCTGAGGCTCAGACACATGGAGGAAGGGAGAGCCCACCGTCACATGTGTTTAGTAATTTGGCAGTCTCAGCGAGTCTCCTGTGTTCTCCCACGCAGCATCATCAGCCTGCAGTAGGAATTGTGAAATCTGTAGCAGAATTGACACCCAGCAGTAGAAATTTTGGGGAATAACAGTGTGTGGGAATTCCTCAGCTTGCTTCTCATGGAAAATTGCAACCCTGCCCAGTGGTCTTCAGGGCTTTTCAGTTCATTGCCCTCCCTTCCTCTGGGAAAATGACTGAGAACATAGGCACCACATGCTTTCTGGAAAGGTCTCTAGATGGGAACTGGGGGTCTGTTTGCTGTTGCCTGAGTTAGAGCGAGTGGTTCCACTGGAAATTCACAAGGAGATGAGTGTGAAGTCTATTTCAAGTGAGGAAGTAGAACAAGGGAAGGGCTGGACTTTCTCTAGGACTTTTTTACCCCAGGGAACCCAAAGCCCTTCATGCAACACTGACAGAAGTCCCCCAGCATGGTGGCTCTGCAGATGAGTGTGACAGCCATTATGTGCTCACTGAGCACGCAGACACTTGCCTTTGGAGAATGGAGGCAGTTTTGCCCAGGCAGGGAATACTGTTTATGCCTTAGTCTGTTCAGGAGGTGTGCTGGGACTTTTGCTGTCCCTTCAGGCAGCCCACCAGAGATGGCCAGGAAGGAACTGGGCATAGGATTTCCTTGGCAGAAAGCCCTGCTGGCTGCAGTGCTTCAGGTTGAGCTGCAACATGCAGGGCCATGCACTCATGGAGCTTTTCTGCCCCGTGTCCTTTATGCCCTGGAACTCACCACCTACAAATTAGAAAATGAAAGCCCTGAGGAAGAGGTCAGGACTTTCCAATTTTTGCAATTTCCTCTGGCAGTCACTACATCTCACCCTCCAGCTCTGGTGTTTTGGGAGAAGCCCGACCCAGAACGGATATCCTTCTGTGCTCTGGGGAACACGCTGGAATGAAGGGAATGTGAGTGTGCTGATGCTCTTCAGGATGTTCACTCCTGGTGAATCCAGTCCTGACTTGGACATCACTCACAAAACTATCCAAAGCCTCCCAAATGTTCCTAAATCAACAAGGAATAAGAAACATTAAGTAAAACAGGGTAGGAAGAGCAGAGGACTGATCTGATGTATAGCAAGCCCCTTCCTACTGATAGCTGAGGAGGAAGCAACTGGTCCTGAGCTAGCCACTTGCAGAAAGGGTTAGTCATTGTCAAGTCCCTGACTTGACAATGTCTTCAGGATGGGGACAGCCTCCATTGCAGTCCTTTCCCAATCAGCCTGAAAGCTGAATCCAAACATGGCTTAATATTATTTCTTGCATTTCCCAGCCATGCTAGGATTCGGGATTTGAAGAGTTGTATGGATTGCATGTATGGGTTCCAAAACATTTTAGGCTCATACTTCCCTGTGCTAATTTAGGTGCAATTGCTGGCTAGGCAAATATTCAGAGTAACAACTAGACTGGTCTGTGAAAGTTGCAGGAAAGCATTGCCCTCTGTGCTGAAAGAGCCAGGACACAGTTTGCTTTGTTACACGCATTATGCTTAGTTTTCACTTGGGTCATTGGAGTTCAAAAAATGTTGGTAAACACAACTTATATCCCACAGGGCCATGCAGGATAGCTGTGAATCTGATCAAATTGCCTTAGCATAGCTATGCTGAGGCTCCCAATGTCTCTAAACAAGCTACTGCTGTACTCACTTGCTGCTTTATTCATAATCCACATCAAACACTGGGTGTTAAAGTAGACATTGCGCAGATTTGATTTTAGGTCCCTTTCTATGCAGCTGAGGAAAAAACAAATGCCAAGCCTTGGAAATGTTGTTAGCTTTTAGAGGCTGCTATTAGAACCTTAATAATTTTATTATTGTTATTTACTCAGGGTTGCGGGTACCCCAGTGATTTACAAGAAAACAAAGTGATTTGGCCCTCTCCTGAAGCTCTTACAACGAAAGGTAGACTTAAGCACAGCACTGAGCTTATTTAACAAGCAAACAGTGCCAGCAGGGTGTTTGGAAAATGGAGGTTTATAGCAGCACAGGATCATGAGACATTTACGATCGTCTGCATGTGTATATCCTGTTAGTTTATGCTGGCTTTTAAAAAGGAAACCATAGAGGTGAAAGGTGGACTAGATTTAGGGATGATGCCTGCAAGAAAAATGAGTGGAGGTCAGCGAGGGAAGGATAATTTGGAAAGGGGAGGCTGAAGGGAAGGCTGCAAAGCAGGAGCGTGAATCAACTTGTGGCACAGCCAGGGAAGGCATATGGGGGAGCAGGTACTGCTGCTCAGTCATAATAACCCTTTTGAAGCTTCACTGCAAGTCATGCTGCTCCACCAATATTTTTTCATCCACTGAGCACACTAATTTATTACAGAAGAGTCCGTAGGTGTGAGCTATGTGCTAAGGCTAATCTCTGAAGCATTTTCAGCTACTCTACATGTAACATTACTCTTGCGTCCCAGGGAGGAGGCTATTCATAATGGAATAAAATTTACTCACAACACTAGACTGAGGAATATTATTTCTAATGTAATCTGGTCCAGTTATACTCAGAAACCTGAAAGGCTCTTTCAGGGTTTTGAATCATGTCCAAGCAGGTACCAAGCCACCTTCTATGTCCTGGATTGTACTACCTGGAGACATATCCTTGTACCGAATTATACCTCTGCACTCCCCACCTACACCACACATGGAATAATGTAGGTCTCAGAACTGAAACTTCCCTGCATTAAAGTTTTTAACATGAGAACTTGTCTCCTAAGACTGCCAAAACCCAAATCCCTTTCATATTTGACCACCTTTCCTTGGAAAATGTTATCAGTTCTCCACTGAAATCACTGGAATCGTCTGAAGTACCAGCCCCTTTCTCAGTTTCTAATTTACTGCTATAGCTGCACCAGTCTGTGAAGTAACAACAAAAGTTGTGCTGCATCTTAGATCTTAACCTCATTCTCTTACCTTTGAACTCAGTTGCCAGACAAGAAAAGTGCCAAGATCAAAGAACAGCAGCATCTCAGCCTCACTGTGTGTTTGTCTCTCCACGAGTAAATCCCTTTTATTTTGTCTGTGCCGCAGCCACCGCTGAAAGTCTTTCTTTCTTGAAGCTGGCCAGCATTTTTCAATGAGAATTTCTCAGAGGGGTGCAGGGACTTTGACCAGGTCACCTGAATCTCAGGAGAATAAGGTGAATACCTGAACTATTGGCTTACCGACAATTTCAGTGCATCTAACTCATGGTTTTGGTTTAAACAACAACAACAAAAAAAACCCATAAAAAACTATCTTTTTCCCACCCCAGTGTAGAACAGGAAGTTTTATAAATCCATGTTTTCCCAGCCTGGTCTCTGTGTCTGCTTGACTTCATGTCAGCTACCATGCATCTCACTCAGCATATGTTTGCAGCTTGTCTTTGGGTCCTGCTGGAACAGCTATGGCTGCTGAAGGCACAGCTGGCCAGCTGTTCCTTGGGCACCACTTGGCCACTTACAGTTGCCACATCTCAATCTACCAGTCTGCTCCTTCAGCTGACCTCTGAATCCATTGTACACCAAGACCTCTAGATTGGCACAGCCTTGGGAGGTGCTGGTCTTGGTTTTGCTGAGCCAGCACTAGAGTCATTCAAACATGTTCAAACTAGTCCATTTGAACACAGAATTCAGTCTGTGCATTAGCCTCTGGTCCAAACTGTCTCTTATGGACCCCCTTTTATTGAATGCCAACATGAGCTTTGGTCAAGATGGAACCAAAACCATGCAGGTTTTCCTCGCTTCCTCTGTGACCTGACATAACAAATGGATTGTGCAAATGCCTCTTGAGAGCTGCCCTCCACTCCTCCTGAAGGGCTTCTCTCTTTCTGTAGTGCACTTCACAGTGCGTTGTTGTGGAGCAGAGGCGATGGATGCGTCACAGAGAGCGTGAACGACTTGGCCTAACCCCGGGATCCTGTAACAACCCCGGCATTGGAGATTCCCCTGCAGGGGGTGGGAGGGGTGAGGGTATGGACAGAAGAGAGAGCATTTCCTGAGGAGCTGGAAGCCTTGTGTATAGCATACCTGTGGAGACTGGCAGGGAAAGCAAGCAAGCTGGGACTGGATGCCTTCCAAGCATCAGAGCAAAACTGAGTCTCTCAGTGGAGGATGCTAAATTTTGACAACGGGAAAGAAACAGATAGACAAGGGGTGAGTGGGAGGGGAAAGCCTTTCCCTGATAATGCTGTCTGCTTGTAGCTTTAAGCATTATTATGTATTTCCAAATGCCATCATGTGTACGCAGCATTTTACTCGCAGCTAAACAGGCAGCATTTTGTCCCCAGGATTTTGCAATACAAAGGCCCCAGCACGTGGGGCACTTGCAAATGAGGACACCCAGCTCTTCAGAAGAGGCTCTCAGCAGCCATTAGGCAGCACCTACAAGGCCTGGATTCTGCCCCTGATCATGTCAGTGGGAAACAGTGGGGATAAGATTAGGCCTGAGACTTGCAGGATGGAATGAGGGAAGGAAGTGCCTGGCTTTAGCTAGGTATTTCTGAATCATTCCTCATTCCAAAGATGTAATATAGTAAACAAAGTTAATAGTCAGAAGGGGCAAAGCTTGCCAAGAGCATAGGAGAAGTGGAAGTCATTAACGCGGGGGGACTAACTGCAGTAAATGAGTCCTGAGGGCAGGCATGAGGGAGGTGAATAAGGTTGTTAGGTGGATGGAGGGGAGAGGACAGCAGGGGAGGAGGAGCAGAGTCATTGCTGCAGGGCAGTGGAGGGGGCTGGGGAGGGGCAGATGTGCTGAGTGAGCACTGAATAGCATGGGAGAGGAGACAAGGAGCAAGCTCCAAGAGAGCCACGTGAGGCCTTGAAGATGAAATGAGAACTGAACTTTGATGTAGAAGGAGTCTGTAAGTCAGCACAGGGATTCAAGAAGAGGGAATGACACAAGTGGAACAGCAGGTAAGGAAAAGATAATGTAACTGCTGCATGCTGGGTGTTTCACTGAGAGTGTTAAGCCTCTCCTACAGTCATGCTGGGCCTCTCTGGCTCTGAGAATTGAGCGGGTTTGTGCTTTCATGATCTGGCCTAAATAGCTGGGTAAAACATTTTCCCTATATTGCTTTTGCCGAATCAATCATCCACACATCAGGAGTGTTCATTCGTAAAGGGAGGCAGTGGCAGGGGAAGGGCTGTCTGTGAGTGGTGGGATGGGTGCCACCAGAGCAGCAGAGCAGTGTCACTGAGGGGCTGAGGATCTCCCATCACAGCCCAGAAGTTGTAGGGTACAGAACATTTCTACAGAGAGAAAAGCTGTGGGATTTCCTCCAATCTCATGGCTTCCCCTAGAGTTGATCAAGGGGATAATCCCAGCAGTAGAGCATTTCCCACACTCTGCGGGTTCCAAAGATCAATACCACTGTCTCTGTTGTTTATTACATCTTCCCTAGGTTGTGTCTTGTCAAGGGTGTTTGCTGCAGGACAGAACTGCCAGAATAAGCAAGAAACATTCCTGTTCCTGTGGCTTTTTCTGGAAGAAGCTGCATCTCCCATTTCTGAAACCTTGAGTAAATTCTGTGTGGGCTTTTTTTTAATAGCTCATCTCTCCATTCACTTTTGAAACAATTTTCTACAGGTGAATTTCCTCTCTTTTCTTACCTTCCATGGTCTTTTAGACTTCTTAGTTTGTAGTTTATTGTTGCAGCTCTGGTGACTTTCTTCCTGCTGCCCCTTCCTCTTTCTTCTCCTTCTGTCTCAACTATTGGCATGCAGTTTCTCAACTTCAGTTTTCTGATCTCTGGGATTCAGTCCTAATAAGACCAACTTTTCCCACCCTACCCAGTGCTGCCTTGTTTAATTTGCATCAATCCCTGTTGTCTCTTAATCTCAGAATTACACTAAACCTTTGATTCCCTTCAAGCACTTTCCTCATATACCTATTAGTGCTCATCTGCAGTTTGACCGGCTCCCTCCTTTCATCTCTCTGTCCATTATGGCAACACTTGCAGTGCTGAGTTAATCTCCATTTCTGTCCAACACCATCTGCATTAAAAACCAAACCTAAACAAAATCCATTACTTCAAGATCTTCTTCAGATGCTTTAGCAAGTCTCTGATTATCAATTTTTTGGGTTATACTTTCAGGAACATCAAAGTAAATCTGTTCTTCCTATCCATCAGAAGACTTAGGGCAGCTTCTCAAGGATAGTCTTTTTATTCCTTCTCTGTTTCTCAAATTGTATTAGTCCTTCCTCCTCGTTCCTCTGACACCATTGTTATTTCCAGGACACCCATGTTGTCTTCACCTCCTAGCTCTTTTCCAGACAATATACTTTTTCCATCTTTCAATCACAGATTTCCCTGATTTATATTGTTTAGACATAATGCCCCCCCTTTCCTGAACATTTGTCATGCCTTTCCTCCTACTCTTCTTGCAGTCCTGGAAACATCTGACATAATTCAGTCACTCTAGAAAACAACTACTTCTCTTGACCCTGGTACCTCTCATCATTTAGGCCAATCTCCTTACTCCGTCTTTTTACTTTACTCCTGTTTCCAGTAATTCCATAGCTTCTGGTACTCCGCTCTGCTCTTTGAAAAGAAGCCATTATCTGCTGTGTCCTCAGGCTCCTCCATCGACACTGCTGTTCCACTTAACAAGCACCCAGAGCCTCCTTATTCTTCATAGAGCACTCAAGAGAGTCACTCCCTGCTATCTCTCCTACATGATTGTCCTCATCCATTTTCACTCTAGGTTCATGCAGACCGCAGTGCAGGAATCTAATGATCTCCTCTCTGCTAATGATGCCTGGTCCCATTTCTTTTTTTACCTCGTGGCAGCCTTGTGAAATGGTTGCCCACTCCATCCGTCTCGAGGTATTCATTGTGATGAAGGTACTGTCGTTTCTTAGCAACTGCTCAACTTTCAAATGGTTCTTCGGATGGGGATGCCTCTTCTGTGCTGGGATCCCTTTCCCAGGGATAAATGATGTTTTTAATCTTTTTTTTCTTATAAAAATTATAATCATACCTAACATTCATACTGCTTTTCACTTGTAGAGCTCAAAGTATTTTGCAAAATCAGTAAGCATTGTTTTCTCCATTGTAGAGACAGAAAAGCTGAGTCACAGAGACACTAGGGCCAATATTTTCATGCGTTCATTCATTTTATGCTCTTCATTTCTGGGAACCCAGTCTGAAATAACTTAACCTAATTGCTTTGCTGTAGGACATGAAAGGGAGCAGTAGGTCTTGAGCACCTTTGAAAAATAAAGAATAGAACAGTAGGTGCAAAATATCTCAGATGAGGCACAGAGAACTGAGTACCTATGAAAATGTAGTTGTATACCATCTGATCAAGATCACAAAGAGCTCCCTTACTTCTGACATCAGAGCCAGAGACCTCCATTCATGAGCCTACTGCTGCTTCAGGGTCTTCTTTCTGCCTTAAGTGGTGGAGAGATGTGATGGTACAAAACATCAGGGTATTTTAGAAGTTTCAGAGTAACTCTTCATACAGTGACATATCCATACCTCCTCAGTTTTTGTTGTTGCTGTTGTTGTTTTTAGTTGGGTTTTTTTGTGTGTGTGGTGGTTTTTTTTTTTGTTTTGTTTTGTTTTTGTTTTGTTTTTTTCCTGTGAGGAAGGTAGAAAACAACCCTGTCCTAGAAGAACTGGTGGACTAGTAGACTTAATATTGAAATGGTGCAAACTCTTTCAAAATTCTTATCACCCAGCAAAGACTTCGTCCTGTACTTCTTGTATTCTAGATGAGTTCATTAAATACTTGGTTCTTCTGACTGCCTCTTCTCCTTTACTTCTTCTGGCCAGTGGGTACATCTCAACTCTGAGCAACGTTTTCCACTGAGACTAGAAAGTATGTTTCTGCAGAGTGTCAGCTTCAACAAACTGCCATTCACAGACAAAAAATGTGTTTCAGTAAAAAATTTCTGTGAGCTCTATCAGCCACGTTAATGTCAATAGTACTCAAATACACATGTGTTTTATAACTGCATTGGCTTGTCCCTGCTTACCTGCAGTCTCTCTTGCCTAAGAAGGTTTCTGGATTCATATCAGCTTTTCTCAGTTAACTTCTTCACGAGTAGAATAGTTCCTCTTAATCTAAAATACTTCAAATAATCAATATTACTTTTCTGTCCCTGTTTGAAACCCATTCTGCATATATTATGTGATGGTTGATGAACAACTCAACATGAGCCATCAGTGTGCACTCTCAGCACAGAAAGCCAAAGGAATCCTGGGCTGCATCAACAGGAATGTGACCAGCAGTGCAAGGGAGGGGATTTTCCCTTTCTACTCTGCTCTTGTGATCCCCCACCTGGAGTGCTGTGTACAGTTCTTGTGTCCCCAGCATAGGAAGAACATGGAACTGTTGGAGCAAGCCCAGAAGAGGCCATGAAGTTCATAAAGGGACTGGAGCACTTCTCCTACAAAGACAGGCTAAGCAAGTTGAGGCTGTTCAGCCTGGAGAATAGAAGGTTGTATGGAGACCTTATTCATTTTTTCAAATCCCTCTCCTTTATTTTCCGATCTGGTTTGTTCCAGTCTGTGCCAATACTCAAATTTCTCTGCTAGCAGGGGCTTCCTTCAGTGTCCCACAGCTCTAGCTGTTGACATGTCTTTTTCCAATATTGCTTCCTTTGCCTGGACTAACATTTTTCTCTGCTTTTTGAACTCTCTGTTTCTCTCTCTCTCTCCCCTGTCTTGATTTCAGTTGATATCAGATTTGTTTTTCAGTTGTTTTTTTAAACTTTAGTCCTGGGTTTCTCCACTGTGAACCCAAGCCAGCTTGCATTTTTCTAGCACTCAGTACAAACATTACAAAATATAGGATTGGTAAGTAATGTAAAACTGCAATTCCATGCACGATCAACAGAAAGTCCTTATTTCTTTTGAAGAGCCTCAGAGATTCTCACTTCCTCAAAACCATTAACGGTGTCTCCCATGTGTTTTCAAATAATTCTTTAAGGAATATAATAGCTTCCCTTAATTTGTTTGTTGATTGACTTTTTTTTTTGACAGCACAAGGGCAATTCAACCTCAGACTTGTTTGCGAATCCATTTGTGCCAGCATGGTTTTAAGTATGTAAGATGTGATTTTCAGTTATTTTCTAACTGGAGACATGTACTCAATGACTTTTATCCTATGCCATCAACTGAAAATGGAAAATACTTGGGTTTCCAGTTCCCCCACAAAAGAAAGAATGTGACAAAAATATGTCCAAAACCTCAGATGCTTTTGCAGCTTTTCCCTCAGAAAAAAATATTCCAGTAAATTTGGTAGTTACTTTAACTCATTGGTAGTAGTGTCTCATCAGAGTGAATACTTTTTGGTTAAAGAATCAACATTTGCTTTTTACAAACATGTTCATGTAAATGTTGCTATTTGAGGGAAAATCCATGCCAGTAAATATGTTTCTGGAACAGTCACAGAAGGCAGACAAATGGAGTGGGAGCACAATTGAAGCTAATTTGTTTAAAGTAAACTGAATGATCATACACAAATATTTTGTGTGATATTTACTAAAACCTATATTCTTGTCCATCTGATGACAACTACATATTTTTTGCAAAGTAAAACAGGTGCATGAGAGCCTAACCTGTCCCTTCAAATGGTAGGAGTTAACCAACACTGGGAGGTGTATCATGCTGAGTTTTTGTTTAAAGGGTAGTCTTAGAGGTTAGCCTTAAAATTCAGGTCACACAAACTTTTCCCTCCAAATGCATGAATACACTCAGCCAAAGTTTGACTGCATCCACAGAATCCTTCTTTGATGAAGAAAATGTGGCTGTAGAATCAATACTTTAAGGTTAATGACAGGTAGAGGGTATGAATAGCTCCCTTCTTTTGGTGGAAATATATCAGCTTTCTCAATTATTGGTCTGTTCTGCTATGTTTCTTGCCTTGGCTGCTACAGGGATGCTACTGCTGTAACACAGGATAATCTTACAGGTGCAATTAAGGAGCACTACATCTCCATCCTGTTTATTGGACAGCAAGGGGCAAATGTGGAGGAGACCAGCACTAGTTAAGGTGGTTTAAGATATGTGAGTTACATGCTGGCAGGATAGGGAGAAAGCCACATTACAGCAGCTCACACTGCTTTGGATTCACTAAGTTCAAGCTGTGAACACAACCAAATATATACACTTTGCTGGCATTTTTATTAGTTATAGACTTCCATCTCTTCCATCCAAGCCAGTGAAACAGCTCGTGTAGCGGGGTGAAAAGCCTTTGCTTCTGAGTGGGAAAGTCCTGGAACTATACCCCAGATGTTTTATGCAGTGAAATAGCTGCAACACAAAGTAATGGCTGTGGATAAATAAAGTTGGTATAGAAAATTTATGTTGTAAACATCTGACGAACTGTTCAAAAGAGGTGACAGTGTTGTCACATCTATCTCTGGATCAATCATACCACTGTACACCATTACATGCCTAACATATAGATTATAAGCCAGCTATGAACTGATGAGCAGCCCTGGGAATCACACATATTTCAAAAGGAGCAAACCACCAAGCGCTCATCATGGTGCATACTGATGAATGTGAGCAAACAAATCTGGGCCTGTTTGCAGACCATATGACCGGGTTCCTTTGCTACACAGCATTAGGTTTGGAGTACAGCATCTCTCTGTAACATAGCCCTGTTTCCTAGCTGGCCTGAGAAGCCAGCTCCAGGCAAGTGAGATTAAAGACACACTGATATGCACGCATGCAAGGAATTAATGGCGGTGACAGTAAAGATGAGATGCCTGTAACCAGTGCAGCCACTGTTATGTCAAAGGGGGAAGCTCCTGTTCTTACAAGAGGCCCAAGTTGTTACCAGGGGTCCGCACAAAGTTCTTTGCAGCTTCATGTCTGCAGCATCACTGTGCAGTACCCAGAGGTAAAGCCTCCCTGGGAGTCGGAGTTTGGAACGGCTCCTCTGGCTGCAGGTTTGACTGCCCTGACCAGGCTGATCCAGTGGGCAGCCTAAAGCCTGTTTTGTGTGTTTGTCTAACATGTATCCCAGTAGGAGGTACTGCTTTATGAAATACAGTTTCTAATTGCAACCCAGGGTTTTCCAGACCAGTGGCATTGGCTGGCAGATGTTCACGTGGTCCCAGATTGCCTTTTACTATGTTTCTCATCCTCTCATTTATCCAATAGGCCATTGAACTATTGAGCAGTTCTGGCTGACACATTTTTGCAGCTCTGAGACCTACACCACATGATCCTCAGTATATGGGGACTATGATCTCTTGTCACATTAAGGGAAAAAAATGGTGTAGTTTTTATGAAAACAGCTGAATTGGTTTGTGTTGCTGTTAAAACTTTCTGTCTACTTAGCACTAGATGATGAGAGCTGTTGTACAGTTTCCCAAATAAGGAGCCAAATAAATGGGATTTCAGAGGAATATTTTTTCTTTTTTCTTCCTTACAGGACGTTATACCTCAGTGGAGGGGTTCAAATCTGGTAGCATCCCTGCTGACCAGAGACAACTTACTGCCCCTATTCCAGGATTCTGAGGTTGTGCTATGATACAGTGATTTGTCCAGCCTAGCCCTTTGCCAAGAGTAAGCAGTAAGTTCCTGTTTCATGCATGGAAGCCTGTAAGAGTTAGCTCAAAAAGAGAAGTCCACCCATCCCCAGGACAGAGGGGAGCCTCCTGTGCATTTGACTTCAGGGACTAGAAACTGTGCGTGGGATTTCACCAACTGGTGCAGAGAGGCATCAGACATGTTCCCACGGGTTCAGAGCCTTCAGTTCGCACACAATGAGTTCCCAAGGAACTTGATTCTGCAGAGCACATTTTCCTACGTCTCTTGCTCTCTGGCTACTCTCTTGTTACTGTGATAAGGTAGATGAAACAGTGCTATCTCTTTTATTGTGTGCACAACCTAGGAAAAGCCATATGAGGTGCTTCCTTTGGCTTTCTGACAAGCATGTGGCCCAAGCAGGGCTTGCAGCTTGTATTGATTTGAGATCCAAGATGGGTTATTTTCAGTTCTTGATCAGTATCCGCTGAGGACTGCACGAGTAAGGAGATGGGATAAGTCTCAAAGGTGTGATGCACAAACCACTAAAATGGAAGTATAAATTTTTAAAAACCCATATGTCTCTGAAACTTTGGGCATAGCTGTTCTTCAGTGATGTACCACATTCACTCAGAGTTCTGCTGGGATGTGATATCCACAAAACCTGGCCACAGCTGGGTAAAGCCCTGAGCAAACTCATCTGGCCTCACAGCTGACCCTGCTTTGAGCAGTAGCTTGGATTAGAGAATTTGTGAGGTTCCTTCCTACCTGACTGCCCTAGTTATCCTATGATTCAAACTCAAATACCACACACAAATGTCTGACCAACCTTTTATTTACTGATACCCCTTGTGCTGCATCTAGAGGGTGTATATAAACAAGCACAACTGGAGGTGAAAGTCAGTGCTATGCCATTAAAAGCCTGGAAATAGAGTGATTCAATAAATACACAACATGGTGATGACCAGACTATAAAGACCTATGGAGCAACTCTAAAATTTCATTCTACCACATGATCCGGCTGCTGAAATTTGTGTTATAACTAGAATTTAAGAGGAGAAAAGGAATTGGATTGAAAAAAAGATACAAGAAAAACCAGACTTTTTCAAATCGGCAACATTGACAGATTTCTGTCAGTGCAACATATATTAAAGTAGAAGAAGTTTCCATGTTAGTCTTAACATAGGAAATAGATGAGTGCTCCAGTAGTTCCACCCCACTGGCTGGTCATGATGTTCTTCAGAACTGGTTAAGTCCCTGAGGACTGGGATGGAAGCCCAAGCTTCACCTAAGATTTATGATGCATTATTATTATTTCCAATTTACCAGTGAAACTGAATCAGAGAAAAACAACTGAAACTGAATTCTAACTCAGGCCAGGGATGTTTTATTCAGCTTGGGTTAACCATGGATCTCACCACATTTGAGAAGGGCAGGAAAACTGGAATCTCAGAATCCCAGTGCAGCAATCTCAACAGCCAATAAACAATGCACTTCACTGCATGTTGCTGCATTCTGATGGAAAGTGAAAAAAAAAACGGCTTGTAGTTTACATGAAAGTGCAGCAAGAATCCAAAATCTATAGACTTCTAAAGCCACCAGTAAGCCCCAGTTCTTCACCTGGGACATAAACTCCCCTCAGAGGCATATTTCTGTGCATGCACTCACAGTGGAAGACAGAATTGGGATTATCAATTTTGTCTCTTCTCCAGTGGGGCTTGTACAAGTTCATTCCATTACTGCACTGATGAGACTGGTGCAGGCAATGAGGTCATGACTGCAGTTACCTTGGTCCTTCGAGGGTCTCTGGGGAATCATAGCCCTTTTCTCTAGGAATGCAGCTGCACACTTTCAACCTGCATTTATCTTACAAAGCAGTGTGTCTCGATCTGAAGTTCCACACAACAGGATTCCTCATAATGGACTTGACAAATCTGGGGCAGTGCATAGAAAATCTCCCTTCAAGGGAACAGGTTCAGGTGCACCGACACTGATTTTCACTCTTCAGCAGATGGAAGGCTATTTAGAGGCGGAACACTGAAGATGACATTATTTGCAGGAGTTGCATTCCAGAGTTTAAAGGAAAGGATCTGTCAAACAGACAGGTTATGCTGGTAAGAAACCCCCAGACCACTCCAACTCCATTGCATCAGGAGGAGGGAATGATCAGTGGCCTTGAGCAGATACTTCTCTAATGGGGGTAGAGGCCATCGGGAAGACTTTTTGTACCTGTGGAATGTGTCCAAGGAGAGATATGAGGTGTGTCTAAGGAAAGAATCTAAGGCAAAACAAGAAAGTGTACAGTCATCTAAGCATCTGAAAAGAGGTAGAACTGGCTGACCTGACAGAATTGTTTGTATGTGCATGGTGAAGTTAAGCTGCCAGGGATGGCTGAGTACATTCCCTCTCTGAGGATTTCTGCATGGGATTCTCAGATTGGGATCTATCTCCCTGTGAACTCACTGAAGCATATACCAGTTCCAGACTGTGTTGCCATGCTCAGTAGCTTGTGGGAGAGGAATAGTGTACAGTCTTGCCACACTGGACTTAAGAGGTTACGCTGAGAAGTGGGGGCATGTCAGAATCTTCACTCCTCTGTTGCAATGAGGGAAATGTCCCAGGCAGGAATAGATTCCCAGGGATAGGGGTGTATGACATACAGAATAAAGCCAAGATGCTAAAATGACCATACTTCAACTTCTGATGAGTGGCAAAAGGAGAAGAATGAACAGGCTTTTCCTTTTTTTTGTCCTACCCTGCTGTTGTACTCTCTAAACCTGCTAAGGTATTGCTAACTCACTGTGTTAGAATCTGCTTGTTAACTCTTCATGGAGTTAACAAGAGGAGTGAGAGCGCATCTGGGAAAAGGTAGAGAGACAGTATGGAAAAATCTTGAAAGGAGAGCCAAGGACAAGCAGATGCAGTCATGATGCTTTGGCTGGGATGTATATTGAATAACACTTCCGAGTTGCCCATAAAGTCAAGATCCTGGCAGAGGGTGGATCTGGATGCTAACTCAGCATTTGTATGCTATGAAGAGAATACCACAGGGACTTAGTCCATTTTCCTCATTGAAATGATCAGCTCAAGTGAATTAACTTGGTTTCCAACTCATCCAACCTTAATCATCCTCCTTTGAAGTTCTCCTTCCTCATTCATGCTGTAATTGTGCCCTATATAAAAAATCCAATGTGTCTCAAAGGCAGCTGGAGTACAAACCACAGAAGGGACATGGAGGTCTTTTATCCAAGACAGATCTACACTGAAAATTAATCCTGGTTTTGGACACAGCAATAGCTCTCAGATTAGAGAGAGAGAAGGTGGCAGTGTGGCTGGACCGCTAACTATGCCTCTGCTTGCTGCCCTTGAAAGGGACTGATTCAGGGGACTTTGTTCACCCAGACTAAAGTAATTGTGAAGTTAGAGGAAGGTAGAAAACCTTGTTCTGATATTACATAAGCACATCATGTAACTTAAACTGAGGGATCAGTTCGACTCTGTAACTCTGAGCAAGCATAACTGTAGTGAAATAAAATTGTTACAAGAAGGAGTGAGAAGGGGTTTAAAGACTGACTTTTCTGTCATTTCTCTCGGGAAGAAAATCTCAGTGAAAGCCACCAGTATTAATGAAAGCCAATTGGAACTTGATAGGAATTATTTTGCTATTTTGTCAGCGTTGGTTGGAACACAGGGATTTAGGAAGATTTCCTTTGTAGAAGCACATTTAGGAACACTGTGCTGTCTCCTCTGAGCTGTGAGAGGCACAAGCCTTTGGGAATTTGTATTTCTCTTAGGATCTGGTTTGTATGCAGCTTTTCAGATTTTCATGGAAGACCAACAAACCCACATTACTGGCATCTGAGAACACACAAGCCCAGGCCCAAATCCTACCTACATGCCATGAAGGAACTAGAAGGACAGAAGGGAAATTTAGGTTGCCTGGAATCACAGCGCTTCTTCTAAAAATTGTCCCCATAAACAGATATCTTATCACAGCAGGGTAAAATGCCAAATCCCAAAGAATGGGCTTCGAGAAAGTCCTTCTCAGGTTATTAAACAGGTCCTATCAAAGAAATGGCAAGTGAGAAAGTGGCCTTTGTTTTCCACATGATGGGCCTAGGGACTGGAGTGGTAAGGGGGCATGTAAATGGGGACCAGCAAAACATGTAGGGATCTCAGAGAATGGAGTGTGCTATAGTTGAGTCATTTCCTAACTGCATTTGCTGGTATTGCACTTGGCTCTGACCAGAGCATTTCATTGCTTTTTATTGGAAGCACACAAATATTCTCTCCCATTTGAAAGAAAGGAGAGGGAAGAGCTCAGCTGCAGCGAAGAATAGAGAAATCAGAGTGAGGGAGGGAGCTGTGAAGAAAAGAGCAGGTATAGTGCATGTCCAATGAGGTCCATCTGTTCCTCATTAACCAGATGTCTCCCACCCACCTCCTGAAGTGCCATTGACTGCGTATTGTCAGGACAAGAAGGGGATAACAATGCCACCATGGTGCAGACATTCATACACCAACAGGAGTCCTGCCATGCCGCCATCCCTCCCTCTACTACTCTTCCAGATTGGGTGCCAAGTCCCTCTTTTTCATAATCAGCTTTTAAACAGTTACATCCTCGTAAAGCTTTTTGCATTGTAATTTCCATGTGTTTCATCCTGCTCTGAAAATGGCAAGTTATTTCAGTCCACTTTACCAGAATCAGTCCTTACTTCCTGTAAGTGTGTCACGACTTCCTGCAGCATTTAAAAGAGAGAAGTGAATCCTTGGTTTAAAAAGTGATTTCTGCTTGCCAAACTTCATCACTTTAAGAGTCAGAGAGTCCTTGGATTCACACCTGTATCCAGAGTACAGCAGTAGATTTATGGACAATTCAACCTACTAAAGATTATTTAGAAATGCAGGAAGAAGCATAAATTACTTTCTCTATGTTGTTAGCCAAGGATCATTTATAATAAGAGCCCATTGAATCATCCTTACTCCAAGGGTGATCTGTGCAGTGGTCCATGTGTGGGCATGTCAGCCCACACAGGAAAACTCTGTCTTACTCTCTAGGCTATATTCACAGCCTGTTCATGGCAAGCCTTTCTTTATCTCCATATCCCTGATGAAAGCAAAGCACTCTGTTCTCAACCCTCTAAATCATTCCACAGCACAGCTCATAAATTGTAGTGTGCAAATGGAGCATCTGCTGAGCTGCAGCCACAGATAATGTGATGCTTCCACCTATTTTCCTTCGTAAAAGCATGCAGGCTATGCTGTGCACTGGGCCCCTGACTCATGTAACAGCTAGAAAATAGCCTGTGTCTTGATCTTGTCACTTTGCTCCAAGCTCCTGCACACTGAACTTGAATGGCTGGAGGAGATCTGGGTGGGCATGTGTCCTCCAAAAGCAGCAGCTCTGAGCACTTGCCAGATGAACAGCTGAAGGCCTCAAGAGCTTGTTGAGATAAATATCTATACCTCTTTCAGAGTCTTTGTACTTGGTGAGCCTCCAACGCTGCTAGAGTAGCACTAGGTTTAAATGTCTGTTGTACAGCTGGTGCTGAGCCTCGTGTTGATGTGAGACCTCTGCATGAGCTGCACACTCTCCTTGGTGTCACGGTGTTATTACATTCCTGTAACTACAAGAGCAACTCTAGTGTGGATTCCTGCTCACTGTGAGGCAGGAGTCCTTCAAACATTGACAGCAGTGGGTCCTTGAACCCTGCTGGGTGATGACTGAGACTGTACACAGGGGCGGTGGGGTTGCTGAGCCCCATGCACGTTGCAAAAAGCTGAACAAAGTCAGGTAAGGATGGAAAGGAATAAAGAGAGACTGTTGGGGGGACATTGTGTTTATTGTTTTTTACTGATCTGTTTTTCCTGAGAGGTGATGGGTTCAGACATTATATGCAAATTTCATCTTTATCACAGATATGTTACATCTGGCAGTTACTATAAGTGAAAGTGTAAGCTCATGCCTCACAATAGGTTTCTGTGAAAGGCTGTACTTAAGCTACCTAGGGAAGTTCTCTGAGCCTGCAGGGAGAGGCAGCTGCAGTAGGAGGTCAAGTTCTCAGGAAGGAATGGTCGATAGAGATCTTTGCCCCTCAAACATCCCTGGAGATGCCCAGTCAGGTGTAGTGCTTTCGTCTCTCTTTACACTCCAGAGTCTAAAAGCACACTGGAAACTCACTAGCTGGATTCTGCAGCAGCAATCTGATTAGTGTCCAACAATTTGACTCCTAGCCAGGTTTGTGACAACCTGATCAATCAAATTCAGAAAATCCCTTTTTAGCTTCACAGCTGGCATTGGGAAAGATCTGGGAACTTGTTTGGGAATTGAAGGCACCTACTGAACATGAATGAGAAAGGAAAAAAACCCCACAGACAGGTGGGTGGAGAAAGAAATGGAGGATGGTGTGATGATTCCATGTGCTGGTGTTTGGAAGAAACCAAGCCACCTAAGATGCCAAATTGTGCCCTTGCCTGCATCACATGGCAAACATGAGACTGTGCTGTGATGGCAACTTAATGTGGATGCATTTCCATGTCTTGCTTCTGCAATAGGAAAACACACCTGGAAGTTTCTCCAGGTGAGCTACAACTGACATGGAAAGCCTGAGGAGAAAGCTGGGATCCAGCAAGACATGGGAAAACATACTCAGAGTGCCTGTTGTTGCTATTAAACACCATCTGTCATGGTCCTATGTAGGAATTCAGCATTGGATTCTTTTTACATCATGAAGGCTAAATGAAATATTTTGCATCTTAGCCTCACACACATCACTGCTGAATGTAAGAATTAGTAGTTCATGCTCACTTGTAGTAGTCATGAATTTGACCCAATATGTCAACTTCATGCCTTATTTTCCTGATACTGCCCTAGACTTAAACAGCATGGATTTTATTTTTCTTTTTCTCCCTTGCTCTTTTCTGCTTCTCACTCAAAGCATTGTAGAATTGGTTTGTTTTTTTAATAAAGCCTTTTTTATGTGCCAAGTAAGCTTGCAATTGGAGCAAGAACAATACCCCAGTGTTCTGTCTTTCCCCTTTGGTTCTTACAACCTCTGAGTATCAATCAGGCATTGCTTTGCAGAGAAGAAAAAGATAATAATGAATGACTTAAAATATCTCTGCTGAGGAAAATAAGAGTTTGATTTCAGTTTCAGAGGAAGTAACTTTTTTCTAGCCTCACTCACTGACTAATAGAAGACCAGCAAGACCTGATGTGGCTCCAGCAGAGACCTCCTATGTTCAAAGGATCTGGGAGCTTGCAAGAAGTACCGTAGAGTTTGAATTGGCTCCAATATGTTACTGATTGCTATCCATGACATTTCCCTGGAGCTTTAGAGATCGTCTTTGTACTTCACACTTAGAAAACAATCAATATCCTTCCATGGTGTGATAGGCAGTGGGGCCAGGTAAATAGCAGTTTGGAAGGAATGTGGAGTGATCTGATATGGACTTATGGCTTGGTGAAAAGTGAGTTCAGCTCTGCTGCAGTCTTTTTGTATACTTGGCCAATCACTTAACCTTCCCAAGTCTGAAATTTTCCGCTAAGAGAATGGGCATGGGAGCATTTTCTTGTGCTCCAGGGACTCTGGGTGATGAATAGCATCAAGGGGTGAAAAACCATGCACTACCAGAATGGCTTCTATTGCTCTGAGCAGAGGACAGCAATCACATGCATAGGAAGCACAAGTTGAAACCTCACCCAGCAGCATTGGTTTTGCTGCTGAAAATTGGGACATTGTCTTCAGTAATTCATCTATTAGCCGTTGTTTACCTGACCAATGATGGCACTAGTGAGTTTGGAATGTCATCTTGATTGGCACCGGTAAAACTTCCATACCAGAATCTGCCACTCTCTGTTCTAGAGGGACCATGTGTGGCATGGAAAATAAATTTATTTTGAGGGGTTTAAAAATGTTATTGAGACTATTCTTACATTACTTTTCTGTAAAAGTAAGCATCAGTTACTACTCAATTAACCACGCAGACCTCACAGGAGGCCATAATGTTCCTTAAAAAACATAAAATAGTCTCTCTATGCATAAAAATATGAACATTTTAAACTCATGCCATTCAAAGTGACTTGTGGAGGGAAGCTGTGGATTTCCAGCTTTCTCAGTGGTGTCTGAAGCAGGATGGTTGGTGTGGGGCTAAAGGTGGCTTTGTGCTGCATTTGTGTTTTTCTGATCAACAGACCAGAAGAGATTGGCTTAGTCTCTGATACAAGCTGGAGTACCTCAAGGCTGTTGTAACATATACCTGACCAAATCCTAACTGAAAACAAGGGATTGCTGTAGCAGGGGACTCCTGGAACGTGATGTCTTTTAGTGTTTGTCCTTTGGCCACATCCCCTCACTGAGGGAAAGCTTATGCATTTCTTGGCTATGCGGGAGCTCCTGATAACAGGAATTTAAACCACCAATGTGCAGCAATGTTAGCACAGGGCAGGATCCGACTCCATGGAGTCAGGCAGCAATAGAATTAACTGAAATAGCTTGATGCTTTCTGTCTGAAAAAAGAAGCCACTGCCTCAAGACTAGATTGTTTTGGGCCTTGGGCAGGTGTTGTTTTGGAAGGCAAAATCACAAATGTCACAGTGTCTGCTTAAACTAATAAATGAGAAAAATGCACATTTTGCAGGGAAGAGATAGTTCAGCCATGAGAAGTAACCTTAACCCAGTGCAGTAGAAAGCTACACAGCAAATCCTTCTCATCATTCCCAAGATGCACTCCAACAGGGCTCCAAGTGAGTTCAAGAGATGGTATCTGAAGAACCCAGCATGACCTCAAATAACCTGTGTGACACAGCAGTACCTGATAGAATCAGTGCAAAATCCCCACGATAACCTAGCATGACCCACAAGACTGACCCTGTGACAACATTTGATTTATGGCAAATGACATGGATTTAATCATTCACTGGAGAATGCTGAATGACGCAGCACAGCGTTGCTCACTGTGGCACTACTGAACTGGCATGCTCTGGTTGGCTTTGGGAACACACCCATTGGGTGATTCATACAATTAAAGAGCTGCCAATCCTCCCAACACTAATGAAATGCATCTCTTATTTTACTGGTAGCACTTTCTAGCAACCCATTTAGGCTTTTCTGCTGCTCTCATCACCCTAAGGTATGAGCACATCACAACTGATGGACAGCTGGTTTGCAGTTGAGGTTAAAAGGAAAACCTGGTTCCAAATAGGATGGAATTGAATAATTCATGAGTTTATAAGCAGAATACAAATATTCAGTCAGACAATTAATTTCTATACTGACTTAGCATGGATTGGATGATGTACACCCACTTTGGGAGGGGGACACATCGACATTAATCTAGGAATGCTAAGAACTATGTGTTCTAAGTAAACCAGTGTTACAAAATTGTTGTAGTGTATAAACTATATCTCAAAAGCAGTTTGAGATTTCCTGTAGACCGTGAGAAAGACACTGTGGTTCTTTTCCGCTGAAAGGAAAAGTAAAGATAGCTTTAAGGTGCACAGCAAACTGCCTACTAAGATCACTGATCTATGAGCATACTTCGGCCAGAGCAGGTGTAAAGGGCTCAGTCCTCAAATTCATTCCAGTTGATTCAGCTCATTTAACAGCACAAAACAACAAATAATTTTGCTTACATTCCATCTGAAGACATTCCATATATAGGGGAAATCTTGGATGACATTAATTAGGGGACATGTGGACTCTGCTTAAGACTCTTTTCCTCTGTCATTCTGGACCAGGTATGATCCAGACATGCTGGAAGATTTAGTCTGTCTAGAACAGCCATTACAGTCTGTCATGAACTAAACTAGTTCAATAGTATTCTCTCAAACCTCACAGCAGACCTAAATTTCCATTAGACCCTCAGTTTCCCTTACTTCCTTTGGTCTAACACCCATGAGGATCCAGCTCACTTCCTTCCCTGCATGAAAATGAAAACTTCCCATGCCATAGGGTCTGTGCTGATTCCTTACTCATTTTTTGCTGCCATACAATTAAAAAACATATTCTCCCTCATTCACTCTTCCCATCCTCCTAATCTAATGCCTTGTTGTTATCCTAATAACAGCATGTAGAGATGTGAACTGATTTGCCTCCCATCTTGTCATCTTCTCTTACATATCCGACCCAGTTCCCAGGGTCTGATTTTGTACAACTATGAACATTTAGTCTTGAAAATTGATCACTGGCCCAGAGGCTAGATGTTTGTTACCAGGAAAAAAAGAGATGACGTTACAGTTATTCTTATTTTAGGTCCTGAAAAGGGCAGGAAGTCCTACTACATTAGCAGTGAAAGGATCAAGAGTGGCCCAAGAGGGTCTTGGCAGGTTCAAAAAGTCACAACATTTGAAAGTATAGTCCACATTTGATCACCTATCAACAATTTATCAATAGCTCAGTGATGAAAAACAAAGCTCTTTCACTTCATTAAACACATTCAGTGCCGTTTGCTCTACATTCCAAATGGCTGAACTGATGTTCCAGTACAGCCTATTTTTAGTCTTTCTGATTAGTTCATTATTTAGGAAAAGCTACAGACTGTGTATCTGTTGCAGAGATCTAATTCTTCATGTGGATCCCAAGGAAGAGAAGAGCTTCATATAGGTCTTCAGAATTTATTTGAATGTGGGTTTTACCACTGTCCCTGCTGTGGTGCGGCTCAGTGAAGTAATGAGCGTGGAGCTTTTCTCTCCTTGAGTCTTTTCCTTCATTTTTGTTATGGGAAGAAGCCCTGTAATATATTATACTTTTTCTTTCCTGAGAAAACGAGGATGTAGATTGACAAAACTAGCAGTCTCAGTGAGAATTAAACAAGATACTCAAAATAAGTGATCTCTTGGGTGTCTGAGTAAATCACCACCTCCAGATCAGATTTTATTTATTTTGAGAACAAACTATTTCTTTGCTGGTAAATCCAGCAGTTTTGTCATGAACCCAATGAATTTTCACTGGTAAGTGACAACCCTAGAGACAGAAGTGGCCGTGTATCCCCAGGGCAGATACCACATGGGCAAAAGCATTCCAGCATTGCCTCTTCAGCAAGCTTCAGCCCTCACGTGAAAGGACAGGATCTGCAGGTCACATGGAGATTAGTCTCTGTGTCCTTCAGCCATGCCTGCTAAAACTGAAAAGGAGAAATCCAGCTGTGATGGCATCTTCTGGCTCACGATTTCTCAACCACTTGCAGACACGCCTGGGCCAAGCTCCATTTCAGAACCCCAAATAATACAATGACCCTCCCATAGGAACACAGTGAGAGATCATTTATTTCTTTCAGACCACTTGTGGTTTCCAAGCATGGAGGAAAACCCCTCCTGTCACTTAGGCATGCCTCTCTGGGGATACAGGAATTAGATTTGGATTGAGAACTGAGAGAGGCTCTTACTACAAGTCCCCATAGCACAATGGAATGTGACCTTGCATGGGTTTTGGAATCTGCACACCTGAGTAAGCACTGCATCCCGACGGCTCTCAGATGCACAGCTTACGTCTTGTGCAGGACACCATGCTTGAGTAGCCATTAGAACTTGAAATACCTAAGCTAGCTTGCGTAGTGTTATTTGGGAATCTCCTCCTGGCACTGCTTGGTGCTGGGCAGTGGGTTCTGGATTCTGCTCTGCCTGGAGAAGGAGGTGAAGTCAGTTCTAGGTGTAATACCCTCTTAGTGATGTCAAAAGCAGCAACACAGAAACAAGTTCTACACATTTGCTGTCTTCTGCTTTGCTGTCTTCTATATGTCATTTGTCATCTTAAAATGCCACTTCTTTGATGTAGGGACAACAGTTTTGTGCATGCACAGCGTCTAGCATAAAGATGTTTCCACCCTATGTGAAACATTTTTTGTGCAGCTGCAATGGCAAGAAAAGGTAAAATTCTCAGAAAATCTCCACCAAAGAACAGCAGCTGGAGAGGAGCATTAAGTGTTGGTTCCTCTGCTTTACCAAAGATAATCTAGCCATGCCATGGTTTCTTTGCCATGAAAACTGTACCCAAAGACTCCAGAAGGAGGACAAATTCATGTGCTTCCAGCTGTAAGACCAGAGGAGAGCTTCAGTGTATGAGGTGGCTGTGCCTGCCTTTCTTGGCTTCACCAAGTCAAGTCTAAAACTTCATGATCCAACTAGTTTGTTTCTTTCCTTTTTCAAACTTTACTGCATGGAGCCAAAACCACGGGTCACACTTTCCACATTGCTGGAGGTCCAAGGCTGGTTGGTCTATTTGATTAATCCTGCCCAGTATTTCTATGTCTGAGCCTTTCTTTCTCCCATGGTCTGGGGCAGGAGGGAACACCAGAGAAAGCTGTTAGTGGTGGCAGATGTTGGCAACAGCAGGTGAAAATCCCTCCCATTCTATAATTCAGAGAAGGTGGATGAGGAGATCTGTCTCTCCATCCATCAGCTCCAGCTGATACTCCTGCTTCTCTCAGCAATTCTACCTCTGAGTCCCAGGATTTCTTCTGACTCATCTTCCTCTTTCAGACCATGTATCTTAATTATCTCCTTCCATCACTCATACTGCATTCCTATTACCACCTTTCCTTGTCGTGCTGGGGCCAAGTCCTGGGTCCTCTCTTGCCTAATGTTTCCTTCTGGCCAACTGTGCTTTCCAGCTGTCACAGACCCTTCTAGCCCCAAATGTCCCTCTGCTTCCAGCAAGCAGAGACGCTTTCACAGCTGAGTCAGTTTATTCCCAGAAACAACCCATCCCTTCAGTTTCTGCCGAAGAATAAAAGTCCTCCCTGGTCCTGGTGCCTTTTTATCATCACAATGCTCTTTCTCACAGTCTTGCTTTCCTCTGAATGCTTTCCTCCTCACTGTTCTTGTAAATGTGGGCCAAGCTGTAATGATGCAGCACACAGAAAAACACCTTTCTCCTGTGATCTTAGACAGCCCCTGGAATTATTTCCTGGAAAGCCATTTTTGGCCTTTCTGAGTTATGCTTTCCTGTGAACAGATGGACAAAGTGATGGATAAAGAGGGGGAAGAGCAGAACAATGATTGAGAAAGAGTTGTACAATGATTAGGCGCTCACCTAAAATTTAGAAAAATTGTCAGTCCCATGCATTTTCCTGTGCTGTGCTGCTGTTTGCATTGCAGTTCATTTGGCAGGATAGACATATTATTTTCTCTTTTGCTCCCTTTCCCAAGAGCAAAGCAGCTGCATTCCTCTGCTCTGCTTTTGGCAGTTGTTCCTTTTGAGACCATTGAGTACAGTTCCAATGGAATCCTCACCTAAAGGACACTGTGCAATGTTGAGCTCCAACTATCTCCAGCAGCAAGCACTTGTTCACAGCTGCTCTGTTGCCCCAAACCCTTACATGTCATGAGAGACACCATCATCCTCCCAGGCTTCCTCCCAGATTCTCCTATTGAACTTTTTTGTGTATTTTCTCCTTCTTGAAAGAAATGCATGGCTCCTACTTCTGGAGACACAAGGGCAGCAGGAGAGATTAAAACAACTCAATGTCTGGAAGACTTTGAGGTCTAGCCCACTGTCCAGTCCCTCCAAGCCTGGAAAATATGAAGGAACTTAAGCCTGGTTATTTCTTGAGGGAGCAGCTACATGTCTCCACTTCTGTTATTTCACAGGTCAACTTACAATTTCTCTCTGTGCTGCATACACTGAGATCATAGGGCTCCAGGCAGGCATTTTGAGGAAAATCTGGGACAGAAGCTTCTACACCAAACTGTAGCATCCCTCATACCAAAAGCATGCACGGCAGTAGTGCTCGGAAGCAATTGGAGGAGAAAGGAGCCTGGAGATAGCTATTCCTGGACCTTTCCTTGCTCCTACTGTGCATTTATACAGTGCATTGGGCATCTCAGTCTCTCACTCAGCTGCCTCCACTGGACACCAGCCCTTCTTGCTGTCCCTAAAATACACTAAACCAGCTCTTCACCCTGCTTACAATGTTCCTCCTTTTTGTGGCCAATTAGGAACTCCTGAACACAGGGAAACCATCCATCCTGTGGTTGTGAAATTCAGTAAAACTTTATAGTGGCTCCAACCCATTCTCTGTATTTGATTTCTTAGTCTCTGAATATTTGATTTTCGTCTCCCTCCCCCCTGCCTTCAGGCAGGATGACATTCTTTTCTGTTCAAGTCCTTTCAGGCGCTACTGATCTTGAAGCTCCCCAATTACAACCACTTTTCTTGTGATGGTGACACCTTAAGAGACAACAGCAGCTGCCTATAAAGGGCCTCTGCCATCTGTTTCATTCACTCCTCACTCAAAAATGAGCAAGAGAAAAATGTCTTCTTTCATGATTCTGCCACCGCCCTTCAAAAACCCATGACCCTCAGCCTAAGGAAAAGGGCAATGCTTGAATCTAAAACGAAGCAGCAGAAATTCTTGATGATTGGTCCCTTGAGACCCTGTACTCTGAAGGCAGTTCTGGGGGGCATCTACATTTGGGAATGACTCCTCATGGCTGTCTGAAAGGCAGAAGTCAAAATCAAACCACTTCATCTCAACCACCAATCTTTCATACCAATCGTATCTGAAAGGAGATGCACATGTGCACATGTGCACACATGCACATTTGAACAGACGTAGTTGGGAGTCCTTTTCCACCTCTCCAAAGAGGCTGAACAGGATGGGATTAAGGGTACTTGTCCCTACCCAGGAGGACTATGGGCTAAGAACATCAAGGGAAGAGCAGAAATGTCATAAGGGGTTAGGACTGAGGGAGGAAAATGCAGACATGAGAGATGATGTGGAGAAAAAGGGATGAGAAGAAACAGTGAAATCTGAAGAAGAATGATGAAGAGAAAGAAGAAAAATGGAAACCAAGAGTGAAAAAAAAAATGAACTAAGAAAGAAAAATATTATGCAACATCCTTACGAGGAGATTAAGCTCCAGGAACCAGTTCTCAGAAATTTACTGTTTACAGTGGACAGGCCACAGAGAAGGTTGCAGAAGTCAGCAAATATGGTTGGATGAAAAGTTGTTTGATTCACAGTGATTTGTGATAGTGAGTGAACACAACCATAAGCCTGGGAAATATTCAGTGTTCAAGTATGATCCATCTCACTGCAGCTACACTGGTGATGTAAACAAGACCTGAAGAAAGAGAGAAGTTCTCTGAGTGATAGCAAATTTAAGAATGAAATGTTGTTATGAAGGAGTGGGAGGAGAAAAATAAAACCAGCGCTAAAAAAAATCATGTTCAGAAGGAGAATGAAAACTGAGAAATAGGAAGAGAAAAATCAGAAAGGGATAGAAAATCCAAGGAACGGAGGTGGATAGTGTTATTCTTTATTTGACAGAATGTATTCTTTATACAACAAGCTAAATCAGAAATATATAGATGTTTGCTTCTAGCAAAAGCACACATCTGAAAAGTCCCTACCCATGAATAGGATGACATTGCATTCTCAAGTTTTTGTATACCATCCTCATTTTCTGTTTTTCACAGCTAAAAGATAGGAGTATATGCTCTGAGGGAATAGGAAGTGCAGGATAAAGTCCATATGCTTCTCTGGGGAGTTACAGATTTGATAGAAATCTGGTATAAATACTTTAGTCGCCTGTGACACAGAAACAGAAGTGGATTTCACCTATCCTGCAGGGCTTGGTATGAAAGCTCTGATTGAGTAGTTTGGAATTTTATGGGAGAGCTTTTTGGTAACACAAGGAGAATAAATGAGTCTGGGAGACAGAAAGCTGTCAATAAAAAAAGAGAGATTCAGATAAAGATAGAAAGGCAGAAAGAAGAGAAAGGTGAATTCCAGCAAGTCACCTCTACCACTTTACACACTCATCCATCCAAGGTGAGGAATTTCTATGAGAATTTTTGCCCCACAGGAAGAGCAAGCAAGTTGAATTTTTCTAATGAGGGTGAAAGATGATGAAAATAGTTAAAAAAGGAACTGTTGGACTTGGTGAACAGCTGGCATAAATAAGTGCAGAATCTCATTACCTTTGGGGGTTTTGTACCCTCTTACACTAGAAAGAATTTAGCTCCTGGTTTTGTTGGGTATGTCACTGGCGGAGTGGGGACATGTGGTAACCTTGGGGGCGTGGGTGTTTAAAGCATGCACAACCCTTCCTCAGCCTCGGTCTCCCCTTGCCTACATGGGCAGCATGAGCAGCGTGGTTCCATCCAAGGCACTGAGGTTACATCAGAGCAAACGAGGGGAGAATTGGGCCTCCATCTCTTGTGCATAGAAACACTACAGTATTGTACGTCATCAGATGCCAGTGCAGTAATTGTTTCCACACATATAAGAGAAAAGAGACAGCCTCATTTTTAATTTAGTCGTGATAGCATCAAAGAGACCCGAAGCCTATTGCTTTCTGGGAAGCAGGGACTTCAACAATAATAATTCTTTGCACATATATAGCACCTTCATTGCCAGCTACTTACTTTATACCCTGGGGTGTGAAGAAAAAGGACTCCACTTAATTCCACATGCTCTTAATTGCTCTCTATCCCAGATCCTTCCTTGCAAAATATGATAGAAATACCTAAACTCACTGTTAATTTGTCAAATTAGGGCAGTCATTGACACCAGCAGAAAGGCAGGCCTAGTTTGCATCTTACATTGCAACTGCACAGCATAGCATCTAGAAACAAAAGAAATGCCAGACTAAGTAAATCTGAGCTCTGTTTAATCCCTGACAAATGTTTCAGGGAAGAGGCAAGAACCACATGGCAGTCAGATAGGGGATAGACTGCCCTTGTGAAATGTTATCCTAGTTTTTATGGCGACTGGCTTAATTGCTGAATTACAAAACACCCAAAATGCTGTTCACATCCATTAGGAGGATGCTTAATTTTCGTGAACTCTGTCATAAATGCCCACTTGCTTGCTAAATGTTGTTAAAATTTTGGCCATGAGAGCTCCAGTGGCAATGAGCTCCACAGCCCTGATATGCATCAAATGAGAAAGCTTTAACTGGGTCTCCCGTGACTCATGTCAGGTCTTCTTGTCTGTGTGTTACAAAATGGGGAAATCAAGAGCTACTGATCCACCTTTTCTAGCCCATTCATTATTTAACACAATCCAATCACTTTCCTTCTCATTCACCTCCTTTCCCAGGCAAACATGCCTAGCCTTCATATGCAATCTTTCCTACTCTTCCTTGTACTTGTCCCCCTTTTATGAACCCTATTCTGACTTTGCAACACCCCACCCTTGCATGGCCCTTGCTTGTGCACTCTCTGCTATCCCCTTTGCTTTACTCCTTACGCTTGGGGACTTGCTGGTGGTGGGTTTTCTGTCTGCAGCCATGTGCTGCAATAGACCATTAACAGCAGTGTCCGTTTCTGGCACCCAGTGAGTCACCATGGTACATGTAGAGCCCTGCATGGTACACATTGCCCCTCTTCTCACCAGCCAGTGATACCCTTTGTCCCTTCTTACTGAGGTTCATTCAGGCAACCATGAGGCTTGGAGCCCCCAGCCCCATTCACCTCCCCAACTTAGGTATTCCTGAGAATCTCAGAGAAAATCACTCCCCTGAAAACAGTTCAAAAAGGATGAGTGCTCACTGAGACTCTTCTCCCTGACAACAGAGATCCTTCACTGTAGTGCACAACAACTACCCTAGGGTTATGGCTTGAGAGACCCTTATTTTCCATTTGGATCCTGGCCTGATCCATGTCTGAGGGCTGCCAGGGAGGGCATTTAGGGCTGCCATGAGCTCCTTCCAGCCCAGTTGCTGGCTGCACGCAGATGAGCCAGCTCATCAGCTGAGCTGCCAGTGAGCCCTCCGGCCATGGGAGGTTGGAGGCAGCAAAGTGGAGGGAGGTTGGCTTGACCACAGGCAGTGAGCAGCAAGGAGAGCAGAGGGAGGGGCTCGGGTCTCACCCCCCTCAGAGGTAGCTGGGCTGCTGGTAAGGGGAGACAGCGAGAGCAACTGGTGTCATACACTGTTTTGAGGAGGGGACACTGGCTGAGGAAAGGAGGAGGGGGACAGCCAGAAAGAAGTTGGAAGTGTTTATTTAGAGCCTACAGGCAGCACAGCTCCAAAAGAATGGGGGGAATTACTACATGTAAGATGGGGTAAAGGCAGGGGGAAATGATGGCAGGGAGAAGAGGAAAGAGGATAGAGAAATGCGACAGCAGGACCAAATGGGACGGAGAGGAGTAAGGACAAGATAATATAACAGAGGAAAGAGAAAGGGGGATGGGCCTCAGAGAACTTGAAGACAAACAGGGAGAAATAATGAAGGAGAAGATGCTTTTGAGAGAAAGCACAGAAGAGACATGAAGATGAAAGGGAAAAATAAAGAGGAAAAACAGGGGAGGGAAACGAGAACGAATTGAAATGGAGATGGATAGAATGAGTCAAAGATGGAGGGTGAGAAAAAGCTGGGATCATACAGGGAAGGGAAAAATAACTTTTAGGTGTATTGTATTTACATTACGTTCTGTGTATACCTAACCAGTTCTGTGCTCTGTGTTTCCTCTGCTGGGCGGCTGCTGCCTTGGATTGTGGGCTGAGGGGGGAGGACATGGAGCAGGAGCCCTGCTATAACCCATTCCCCCTGCAGCAGTCCCCTTCCCTCCTTGAGAGCCCCTTGCAAGGGGGAAGGCTTCGTGCCCGTGAAAGGAAGGCAGCAGACATCCCCTGACAACGAATGCGATATGGAAGGGAGAAGCAGCGCAGAATGGAGCAGCGAGGGCTCCCCCTGGGATAAACCGGGTATGCTTGATTGGGAATCTGCTCTTAAAACAGGGGCAGGGGGCAGAGCCATCTGAGAGCCTGAAATGTTCCCTGCTCCCCCCGGCAACCTCCTCGCTACTGCTTTTAAATTAAATAAATATGGAGATTCTGCTGTCAAACCTCGGTGGTTCTCCTCCTTCAAAACTCTTGCTTAGATCGTACCAAATCACAACCAAGGGAGACGGGGGCTCAGAGGACTGCATGGGGAAAGGGATGGGTTAAAAGGGAATTAGATAGGAATAGCTCCTGGTCTCCCTGGCAAAGAGACATTTGTTCTATCTCTGTGTAATTTCTTTATACATTACTGCTGCCACACTGCACCTCCATGTCCCTCCCACTGCATTTCACTCTCACTCTTTTCAGCAAGGCAATTTCTGGTGCATTTCAGGACAATATTAACCCATTCCTCTTTCTCTGTCAGCTGGAAGATTCATAATTTAAAAGCAATTTAGAAGTCTGTTCTAGCAACTCACTAGTGAGGAACAGCATTTCCTTGTCAAATCTTGCAAAGGAGCTGAGCTTGCAGGTCTCAGCCCCTCAAATCTCTGCCTTCTCTGTGACTTCAGTCAGGTGTGAATTTAAGCTGAGAGGAGAACCAAACCCACCCAAGTCTGGGATCCTGAGTAATTCTTCCTCACCATCTGCCACCCCACTTTTTAAAAATCCTTTGTCTTCTTCACCCAAGGCCTGCCCAGCTCTGAATCCTTTTTTTCCCCAGCAGATGCAATGCCAGCAACAATCAACTCTGTGCCTGATCATTTCTTCCTGCTGCATCTCATGGCTGGGCTTGGGGGATGCTCCTGGTCCTGAACTGTGAAGACATGGAGACCCTGATTTAATCTACTGCTACACCGACTGCATTTTCAGAAAAGGCCCTGGATTAGGTCAGCAAGGATGAAAGGAAAGGACCCTTTGTAGATTTGTGAATCCTTGGAAGTAGGACGGCAGGCAATTCTGCAGAGTAAAACTGGGGACACTGACAGAAGCAATGGCTGAAAGAATAAAATCATGAAAGCTAAGAGGGAAAACAGGGGAAAAACCTACGCATAAAACAGATGTGAAAGGAAAGAAGTACACCAGGAGCAAACAGCAGTGAGACAAGGCAGCAAGAGGAAACGACGCAGTGCCAGAATGGTCTGGCAGAAGCTTGTCCACTGCCTGTGCCCTGCCTCACTTTGCTGTCAGCTCTTCATTTTTGCAAACACTGAATCTACACTTAGCTCTCATGCACTGTTCAGATATAACAAGCTGGAAAAGGAACAGATGAGCTCATCAGTTCTCCTTGGGAAGGGTCTCTAGGCAGGAATTATTTTCTCCACCAACATCCATTCAATTACTTGCCTTCACACAAGTCAGATCTACAGGGATGTCTAACCCCATGTGCATCACTCATGCCTGCCTGCCCTGGACTCTCCTCTCCTCCCTTCTCAGTATAAAAGCCTCCCAGACCTATCCGTTTCTTAATAATAATGACAACATGACAAAACCAATAACCTACAGATATAAAATACATTTCATTTGCTTGTTTCATATGACCCTGATAAGGCATCATCCCTCACTTTTTGAGATCCTGTAGGAGATCTACAGGAGCTAATGAAAGAATTAGACAAGGCATCAGTCATAATAAAAAGTGGTTTTAAAACATTCAGTGCCAAGAAGGAATTAGGCTGGAAGATGCACAGCCATTTCAAAGTTGTAAGAGGTGCACCATCCATGTGGGGCATGAGCTTGCAGATCTCAGTTGTTCAGTGTTTGTGTGTGTTTTGTGCCTATACAGCTAAAGGGCTGAGAAAAAAAACATTTTTCTTGAAGGGCAGGGACTTTTGAATGGCCCAGAGACATATTTGGGCAACCCCAAAGTCAGAGAGAGAATTATCTGGAGGAAGATTAGGGAAAAAACCAGAAGCATGGTCTGCAATAATGTGAACTGGACACCACCTGTTTGCTTGAGTCCCACCATGGAGCAGGGGCTCACTGTAGGACACAAGAAAGGAGGGAAAGAAATCCCAATAGAGGAGGAGCTTCCCAAATGACACTCTTCTTAGAAGTAATACAAAGATCTGAAAATGCTGAGTGAAAGTCCATTGTAAGGAATACAATGACTGAAGAGAGGGAAACCCAAAAATTGAAAGCCTGGGGACCAAATTCTCCAAGAGGAGCTTGCAATTCTGACCACAACATATCTGTGCATACAGCCCAAGATAAGTGCGCACATCCGTTTTTTGCTACTGGATCTCTTGGCCAAGAAGAGAAAAGATAATTTAGCATGATAACTTGAACATGAGGTGTCCACCATCTCTGACAGCCTACAGTGTTGACTAATGCCAGTGTTCCTCCACATTTCCAGAAATGAAGGCAACATTATCAGAGGCTTCCTACTAGTAGCAGATGGCAGTTTGAACTCCTTCTTTGATTATTTTCTTGTTACAAAGCCTCCTGCCCTCCTCTTCACTACCTCCCCTCATCCTATATACCCCCCCTGACATCTACTCCAGGCAGAAGAGTGTCTGTCCCACATCCTTGGTCAGGTGCCTCTGCCACACTGCGGGCAAGCTGTGCACAAATCAAATGCTTTTGTCCTCTTTACAGCCTCCTGGGACCAAGCCCTTCCCTCCACAAACCTACCCACTCTATGTATCTTGGGGGAAAGGAGCCTTTGCTGTATCCTTCTCTCTCCTGTTCACCAGCAGGAAGCTTTCACCAGGGAGAGGAAATCAACCAGGGACACTGTTCTGATTCCTTTTGACAAGAAAGAAGATAACCCCCCACTGAGTTGATCAGACATGACAGTAAGAGCCCTGCCATCCAAGAGCTGGTGGGGATATTTGGCTGTGCTGTCCTGGGACCAAGGGAGTGCCGGCCACCACCCCATGCAGCCTGTGGGGCTGCGGGAAGCCAAGCAGAGGCATCGCAGCCGTGGCAGGGCCAAACCTATGCTGTGCCACCCCCCAAGGCAAGTCCATGCTCAGGCCCTGCTCAGCATGTGCCCATGGGGATAGTTTTGTCTTCTGCTGAGATGCTCTTGCAACCAAGTCCTTATCCAAGTTTTAGTGCGACCTGTCCCCTCAGGAAAGAGACTCAGATCTGGACTCAGCTCCCCTGTGGTGCACTGCACCCTCCTACCCCACTTGCTGCTGCTGCCCAGCATTTGAGTGCTGGGGTATTGGGCCAGCCCAACCCTCATGTGTGTGGGGTGAATGAGAGCACCCTGCCAGGGCCATGCAGGTTGTGCTCAGGCTGAATTTCACACCGTTCATGCAGGGCTATTGTTTTAGCCCACTGGAGAGCATCAGCAGGGAGGGCAGGGAACCTGGGCTGGCAGTGCAACATTGTGGGGGCTGGGGCCACTTCAAAGCTTTTAATTGGAAGCATCCTGGCACATTTTTTTGCCACGCAAGCCACTTCTCAACAGTGCCTGTGGGGTCCTGTCAGATGTAAAGGAGAAGGAGCCCTGAGCTCCTCCAATCTGACAAACCTCACCCGCCCCTTCCTCCTCCCCCTCAGACCGCGTCCCTCTGGGTACTGCTCTCTGGGCAGATAGACATGATCTGAATTCACTGCCTCTCCTGGCTGGGGTCCTCATACCTTCTATCTCCACCCCAGCCTCCCTCCGCCCTCCAGCTTGGGGCTCAGGAAGGGAGTTCATCCCCACAGCCTCTCTTCCCTGCATGGCTTTGCATTTGGGCTTTTTTTTTTTTTCCCCTTCTCTCTCACATTAATTTTTAATTAAGGAGATGTCTCCTTCCCTGGTTGTAATGAATATCTCTGTGAGAGGTTTTTCATTTTTTATTAATATATATCTCAATGTATTTATCTATTTGCAGGAAATCTGTGCGTGTGTGTGAGCAAGTGTGTTTAAAACATCCCCCATTAATTTACTGCTATTGATTTTCTGGCGTGGATACAGCATATAGTATTCAGCATAGAGCTCCTCTGCAGGATATGTTAAAAGGCAGCAGTTTGGGTTGACAAAGGGCACTAAATGCAGTATGCGTCAAATAGACCATCGCTCAATGAAGTCACTTAGCTATTCAAAACATGTCCAGCCATCACTCAACCATTTGCACCAAGAAGGGGGGGGTGGGGGGTGGGGGGGGAGATTCACGCTTCTTCCTGGACACAACCATTTCCAAGCAGTACCTTTAGCTCTCTTTGGTGAGAGACATCAAAACATACATAGTTTATTTCCCCCTTCCCCCGCCTTCCATCTCCCAGTGCTGGGTTAAGAAAATCAGTTCTGCAGTACCCACTTGCCTTTCTCTCCCGACAGGGAGCTCCAGGCACACCCAGCTCCGGTGGACACTGGCAGACACTGATCTTATCCCTGGATGTCCGTGAACCCCCCGGCAGCCCACCGTCCAGCTGGGAGCTGATTCACAAACAGGGCTTTCACAATGGGCTGTAATGTGCGCTCCTGTTCTCTCACTCTCTCCTCACTACGTGTGTAAGATAAACCACGCATTTACATCAGTTGCCCCTCTCCCTCCAGCACAGGCTGAAGACCACCTCCCCAGCCCACACGTACACCAATAGCAGTATTCAGCAACACACATTTAAAAGTGAATAACTGGCCCCTCTTTTCTTTCCCCCTCCCTTTAGAACATCTGATTCCAGAAGTTGGCTGCAGTGGTGTCTCTTCTGTCATCAGACATGTCACTGAGTTGCTGTTCAGTTTCACCACATCAGACTTCAGCTGATTTCTCCATTCAGAGACCTGTTTATTTTAAGCCTTTACTATAAACCTTAAAAAAACCCCAAACCCCAAAACCAATCCCAAACAAAACCCCCCTCCCAACAACAAACTGGGGAAAAATCCCAGCCTCAAACCAAATCAATCAGTGGCCAGCTAGACCCTTCTGCATCCAGCCCAGTGAAATGTGGTTGCCTACAGACATTACAAAATGCTCTGAACTCTGTTTGAGATGACTGGTATCGTTCTGTATGAGACATTTTGGATATAACACACTTGCTTCCCTTTCTCTTTTTTTCCTTCCTAAAGTGAACTAAATTGCATCCAAAGTGCTTTGCAATCACCTCCTCCCCACATTGCCCCTCACTCACAGTCTTGTCTTTGCAAATAAGCCATTTGCAAAGAGAGCAATTATTTCACTCTCTGGTTGCAGCCGGAGCACAGCAATAACACAGCATTTTGGCATTGCTTACCCAGGCAATACAAACAAGCTGAAGACAGGCAGACTGCACAGTTGCGTTTTGAAAGGATCTCTCGGTGGTTTTGTAACACACACATTATTCCAGTTGGAGGGAGGAAGTGAATTTTTGGGGAAGGTGGGAGGGGGGAGGGTGGGGAAGAAAAAGGGAGAAAGGAACAGAACAGTGAATGTTTTGCCTGTCTTCTTGCCTCTATGCTCTGAGTAACTGAGCCCACCACTCTCAATCTACCGTGAAAGGAATGAAGTGAGAAAATGGTGGAATGTGGAGGGATTTACTGGGGGGAGGAGGGAGAAACGTGGGGTGGTGAGAGAGGAAGGGGTGGGGGGGTGCGGAGGTCCAGAATCAAATACCTTCCAGGCAGCAGGTTCTCCATAATCCAGAATGGGTCATGACTTCCTCGTTCTTTTTGCTGGTTTCGTTCTCACTGACAGTTTTAGTCTTGCAAACCCCTCTGGAGTAAAGCCAGTAGTCGGTCCCCACAGCTATGGTCATCAGGCTGAAGGCAGCGAAAGCACCAACGGTGGTTAAAAGCATCTGAACACCTCTGTCAAAGAGCCCCATAATTCTTCATTATACAAATACCCAACCGCCTTCTGATTCTTGGGGTGTGTGTGTTTAATAAAATAAAAGAATAATAATTCCGACTAATAATATAATGGGTATAGAGAGAGAGATAGATATCAAAAAAGGGAGGTAAGAAAGCCCACGGAAAAGAGTGTAAATTAGAAAGACCACACGGGAAGAGGCTTGCCTTTTAAATCGGAAACGTTCTGGTTGAAATATAAAAAAAGGAAAAAGGAAAAAGAAAAAAAAAGAGAGAAAAGAACCAAGAAAAACCAAACAAATAAAGAGAGAACCCCCCCCAAAATGAGACGCCTTAATCCCTTTTTCTAAAATTCTGGTCTCCAGTTTCCATATGTAATGGCTAATTTGGAGATGGCTTCCACAGTGAACAGGGGAGCAGCAGCAGCATCCTCAACACAATCTCTCATTATCTGGACCTAGACAGTTAGAGACTGTAAGAGCAGAGATGCAACCTTCAGTCTTCTTGCTTAGCTCTGCAGCCTGCGCCATGAAAATCCTTTTCCTTCCCAGTTATCTTCCTTGGGTTTTTATTATTTTTTTTTTCCCGGCAGCGGCAGTCGCTCCAATCCTCTCTCACTTTTTCTTGCTTGCTTCTCCTTCCTTTTGCTCGCTCCTACCACCAAGCCAGAGTGCCCAGTATACTGTAAGCCCTTGATTTCAGCTGAACAGGTGCCGAGGTCTTGCCTCCCATGGCTTTTCCGCACAGCCGCGGTGCTCGCTCCCGGCGGAGGTGGGCGAGGAGAGAGGGGGGCTCCTGGAAGGGGGGGTTGGGGATGGGGAGGAGGAGGACAAGCGCGGCTTTCCTCCCGGGCGGGGGGCGCGGAGCGGAGCCCGGCTGCGGCACCCCCTGCCCCGCGGCGGCCCCCGGCGACTCCCGGGCCCCGCTACTGCATCAAGCCGGCGGCGGCGGCGTTGGCGGCGCGGCGCTGGACGGCTCCCCCGCGGCGGCGGCGGCGGCGTTGGTGTCGGTG
>VZDJ01000426.1:12214040-12433941 GCA_008694505.1 Cyanoderma ruficeps
GTGTCGGTGTCGGCGTCGGCGCTGGCCGGCGGTGCTGCAGGACAGCTCCCCGGGTGGCGGGGCGGGCGGAGCGCTCCCGGGCCGCCGGTGCTGCAGGACAGCTCCCCGGGCGGCGGTGCGGGCGGAGCGCTCCGCGGCCCCCGGTGCTGAAGGACAGCTCCCTGCCCGCGCCGCCCGCCCTGCCCGCGCCGCCCGCGCCCCAGCATCCGCGGGCGGCAGCCGCCCTCCTCCTCCGCCCCGCTCCGCTCTGCGCGGGCAGGCACAGGCAGCAGGCAGGCAGCGAGGGGCGGGGGGGCAGCCTGCCCCCGCCCTGCGCCTCGCCCGCCGCTGCCGGCATCGGCAAGGGTCGCTCCACTGGGGCCGGCGCGGAGCCCAGGGGAAGACGGCGCTGGGGCTCTCCCTCGCTTGCCGCCTTTCTCCCCACCACCGCCGTCCCCCAGCTCAGCCTCCTTCGCATTCCCGCCGTAGGTGCTCGGAGCTGCGAGTGCGACCCGCACACCGCAGTTAGACCCGCACAAAACTTCAGTCAGCCGTTTCTCTCCCCAGGAGGCAGGTGAAATGTAACGTGGAAGGGTAATTCAAAAATAAGCATGTATTTCTGCTGTTATTGCTGTTGTTATGATTTTTAAGTGCTTGCTCTTCACTCTTCTCGGGTTTGCTGCAAGTTGCATATGTATTGGTGTTGCTCGTTTTCTGTCCCTCTGCCTCCTCCTGACCAGTGTTGTATGGATCCCCGTGTTCTTACTTTGTCTTTAGGGATTTCAGTGAAATCCTAATGCCCGCTCCAAGAAGCAGACATTTTGGGAAGATTCTTCATGAGAAAGGACTATTTATTATAATTAGTATCATTTTGTTAAGGAAAGGAACCATCAAAATTGAATACCTCCACCCCCTCAACCCTGGGAAAGCAATCCACCTTTCACATCCTCATTTTGCACAGAAAGATGCATAAGCTGAATGGATGCAGACTGAAATCTATCACTGCTTGAGTTTTCTGTGTCAGACACAACCTGATAGTACAGGGAACACATATAAAATTGTGCAATACTGACATCTAAGTATGTCATAATCCTCTCTCTTTTCCTCAGCAGTATCATTACACCAGGTTAATTACATTAGTCACCTCCTGGTTCTATACATGTAGCTCCTCATTAATGCAACAATCATGAAGAAAAGAAAGAATCTAATTCTTGATGCTACCGATTTTGTTTCTCTCTGATCAGATTTATTGTTCAGTGAAAAATGAGACCAGAAGATCTGCTTTAGGTTCACTTCTGTTCTATGCAGGGGAGCAGCGCTGGGGGGAAGGGGGTGCTGGGAAGTTGAACCAGTTGGAGGGCTTCAGCCATGCTGCAATTTCATAACTCCAGTTATCTCTTCTCCCTACTCCCTCTCTGGATGCAGACTGGGGCTGCTCTTCCAGGACAATCTACCCCAGGACTCATGGACATGAAGGGCTCTATAGCAAGCAGCCATGAGGCCACTGGCTACCCTACAGACCAGATCATTTCCCCCATTTGAAGGGCACAATCCAGGCTGCCTTCATAGCTGAGACTGAGGTAGAGGTGTTTACCAGCAAGCATTCTTGGTGTCCAGCATCAGCCATATGCAAATCACCACTAGCAGGATGAAAAGGCCCCAGGGAAGGCAGAAAAAGGGAGAGGTGGTGGGAGACAGTGCAGGTTGAGACCACTGAAATATTTTTTTGTGGACAAACACCGTACCTACTTAATCTGGGGGAATCCTACCCTTGCCCTCTGTCACTGGAGCTGGTGGGGGTGGGGGTGTGTGGGGTGTGCTTTTTCTGTACCCTTGGAGCTGCTGAAGAGCTGGGGATGAACAAGTGGGCAGGTGCATGTTGTACTCTGCAGTTTTAGTACTGAGTATAGCCTGCTGCAAGAATGTGGAGGATGGTAATTTGTGGACAGGCTCTCTGAACTGTTGTCCTTGGTGCAAAGGAATTTGAGAGGCAGAGAGATGTGGAGAACACCCCTAAGCTGATGGGAGATTATGGCTCTACAGGGATGACCTGTGTTGAGGAGGCTCCATGAGGCTCTTAGCTGGGAAAGCTAGGGAAGATCACCCAAGGACCTCTCCCTCCCTCCCTTTTATTTCAGCTGAAAGAAGGAAGGGGCCTTGAAGAGGGAAGGCATAAGGGAAGAATAAATAATTCTTGGGATTCTTGAGCATTTTTTTTGTGTGTGTTAGTGGTTGTTCCTTTCCAACCTCACCCCAGTATTCAAAACTTCTCATTTTTCAAAGGAAGATATAAAGTCTGGAGTCTAAAAGATTCTGAAGAAAAATCTTCATTTGGCTATTCTTGCACTTAAAACCATCAGGCACAAACATCTCCTGTGTGGACAAGAAAACCACCCTGGAAATCTGGACCTCATACTTCCAAGGAAGGTTGGCTCCTCAGTTACTCTGTACTCTCAAATAGTGTATTAGAGCAACAAGAGAAGGGCATGTTCTCCCCAAAGAAATTGCCAGTGTTAAGAAGGCCACATTTGCACGGTGGCAATTTCTATAATCTCTGGCTAAGAGGAATCAGACCTATGAGAGCTCAGCACATCTCAGGATCAGAACTAAACATGGCTTTCTGCCTCACACTTCCCAATTTCCAGAAATAATTCTCTTCCTGCTACCCTACTTATATACTCTTAGACCATTCACAATAATCCCTCTACAGTTCTAAATGCCACAGGAGAAGAATGGAACAAAGGCAATGCAAATGCCAGACTGTCCTGTGTGACTGCTTGTGCTGTGGTTAGATGCTGTGCTGAGATTTCGTCTTTCCTACAAAGAATCATTAAAAATGATAATGCAAAACAAGAATACAGAATAAAACCACTATGGCAGATTTTTACAACAGTTGCATCTTCTGAATAGCACAACACAGAATGACATCTATAGAAGAGTAAGGAGAGAGAAATTAATAGTCTGGAGGAAATAGAGAGATTTTAAATTACATTTTAAATTACTTGAAATGAGAAGCTGATGAGACAGGGAGCCACAGGAAGTCTGCTTCCAATGGGAAACCAAGAGTGCTGCTATTTGTGGAGAGAAGGGGCAGTGCTGTAGGAAAAAAAAGGGGCACGAGAAAGATGCAGGAAGCGAGATGAAGGGCACAAAGTCGGAAGCAACTCCATGGGATGATAATGAGACTGAATAGTGTTTCTGGATGGAGTGCTGCAGTGGAGCTCTTTGGCACACAGGATAAAATCAAACAGTGATAGTGTATAAAAATTGGATCCAGGAATCTTCATCTTGGGGAGGCCAGCTGAGATGGAGCTGTTGTAATGAGATGTGAAAGAGATAGAGTTGATGCAGCTGCATTTTCAGGCAGAGCAGAGGTGTTAATAGAGAAAAGCACAAGTAGAAAGACAATATGAAAAATAAACTGGGGTTAGGGTGATGATCATAGAACTGGAAGCCAATGAGGCAGAGAAGAGAGAAATGAGATATGGTGTATAAAGAGAATTAAAATATAAGATATTTCACTGGAGAGGAAAAAAGTCACATATCTGTACTGTTAGAAAAGCAGATGGGATGATCAGAGCAGTCATCACTGACATCCAAAGCCGAGGGTCCCAAAGCACTTAAGAAACATTATTTGCACCATATCTGCATGCTGGTGTTTTTCTTAGACCAGCTCAACAAACTAGCAAGCCATGGAAAGAAGATTTATGGGTTTTGCCAGAGAATTACAGGTGAAGGAGCTAGAGATGGAGATGATAGACATAGGGAGATAAATGCAGATGGAAAAAGCCTCACTGGTCCTCTCTTCTTATCTTCAGGTTAATGTAACTTGAAGATCAACAACACAGTTGAAACATCAGACATTCAATACTACGGCAAAGTCATCTCTAGTGCAACCCTGTGACCAGAAATTAAAGAAGATAGGAGATACAGGACATGGTGGTCTCTCAATTGCAATTAGCAGATTTCTATGCAAAATGGGTGCGGGTGCTACCCTGCGAGTGCCTAAAAAACCCTCTTGTGATAGAAAGGAGTGGACTCTGGCAGGCACCAAGTATGAGGTTCTAGTGCTGCCATACAAAGTCCCTCAGTTTCTCACTTAGGTCCTTTTCCAAGCTAAATCTTGACAAATGGTTCATTTAGCCTCACAACACTCCTACAAAGTAACATGTTCATTAGTTTGCAGAGGCACTGAGGCACCAAAAAATCCAGATCATATTCATAAGGCACACCAAAATGAAAGTGTTTGTGCTGATTTTAGTGGGATTTTGGTGCTGTTATGAATGAATTGGGTATCCACGGGTACCCAAGATAACTGTTTCAGATTGAGTCTTGAAGCTACAACTCCTCTGCTTTCCTTGTGAAACTCCTTTTTCTCTTTTTCTTACACAACCTTTTCTTCCATTGAATGGTATATTTGAAGATGGTTGGGAAACAAAAAGTGTCCTCTCATGAGACCTGAGGGCGAATTTCTGCCCTCAGGAATGCCTTCCTTCTCTACTCAGACGAGATAGTTGGAGAAGACTGAGATACCCAGGATGAATTTTCCGCCATGATGAGTTGCTGGGATGTGAACTGTTTTGCCTCCCTTTCTCTTTCCATGCTATTCTAAGGTTTGTATGTACAGCAGCCTCCTAATCAATAGAAATAGAAAAAAATCAATACCTGCAACCCATTAGCTCTAACAGAGGGCAGGCTGCTAACAAGTCATTCTAGCTGAAGTTCTGGTATTTGGTAAAGCACCCTCAGTGAGGATATATGCATATATATATATATACACACAAACCGAATATGACTAGCAGAGTATATAAGTTGTGAGAACATTCCCCCTCCCACCAGCACGTCTATCTCTATGTATTTACATAAATATGCTAAACTAAAGACACTCTTCTCCACTCAGATGCTGTGCCTCATGCTTATCCTCTCCAGAACACACATTTTTCTACACTTAATCTTTTATCCCAGGCTACCTTCATGTTGGACTATCTTGTGTATAAATAAATACATGCCTCTACACTTCCTTACCCCTGCATTAACCACACACCATAGAAATCCAGCATGAGACCTACTTATTCACAAGCATAGAGCCATTGTTTCTCCTTTGCTGTATCCCCAGATCCTTCACGGAAATTCTCCTTTTAGTTCACATTCATATCCAAAGCCAGGCACAGACAGTTCCCACTGACATCCACATGCAACCCTGAAAGCATACTCCAGGCAACAAAAAGTTGGTGAAATGTTTTTGGCACAGGTTTTGTAATCAGAATCTGCTCTAGGGCCTAAGGCACAGGGAAGAATCTCCATAACAGATCAGAGAGGCAATGGGTCTCACTGCCCATTGCGCCTGAAATATGGACACCAATAACACTGCTGCCCCCGGTAAAGCGGTAGTCCATTTATCCACTAACTGTAACTAGACCATCACTCCTGATTTGTCTCTCATGGAAGGGGTAGTTTGTCCTAGTTGACTTTAGAAAGTCCAAATTAAAAGGAGTCATCATTTCTTGACCATCAGTTTCATGAAACTCCACGGAGGAAATGTACATGGGCTCTGGTTTGGTTCTTAAAAAAAAAAATAAAAGCCTGCTTCCATGTAAACATAATAATCAGAGAATTGCAAAGAATAAGTCAAAAAAGAGAAAGGCCTTACTTTTTTCTAAAGGCTTTCAGAGTCTTCTTGGAAGCATCAGTGCAATGATAAATGGTGAGGTAAAGGTGAGGCGTACAGTGAGGATGGTTTGTGTTGACGCTGATCGATATCCTGTGATATCAGTCTTCCTTTCAGTGTAAAGGGCACAGATGGGGACAGACAAGAGGATCTTGTGCAGCCGCGTCTATTCAGTATCATCATTTAAAGCCACAATCTGGCCCTAATATGAGCTTTTGCTGTCTAGACCTCTGCAGCCACAGAGGTATCACTGGGGCTTCCTCCATGGACAGACTTGCTCTCCTAGGTCTGGTGGTACTGACACAGACAGCACTGCAAGACAGCTATGCAAACTTTCATCTTTAGGATACCCTGAGCTTTTCTTCTGTCAGATAGTTTAGGGTATCGGGGCAGGAATATAGGATATTTAACTTCTCTGATGCTCAGCAGTATATCAGGGTTTAAAGGATTCTTGAAGAAACATCCCCAAAAAAGCAAGATAAATGGTTAGTATCTAGGATAGGCTATTTCATCGCTCTGTATTTTCAGAGGGACAAATCAAGAGCAGCACATTTCACAGCACCTATCCAGGAGTTCCATGAGTTGGCATTCTAAAAGAATTCAGAATCACCATAGACCACTGATTCCAGAAACAGGCTACCAATTTTAGTGTGAGAAGGATTTACTTCTGTAGTCCCACACAGTCAGGGAGGCATCCCATGGGGTGTAAAAGCACCTAAGACACTGTTTCAGAGCAAGTCAGCTGATACATCATGACCACAGAGCTCTTGTATTGTATGAATTTCTAGGACTTGTTTTCACATTACCATTGTAATGGTTTAGGATCCCCCAAGTGCATCCCTATAGAGGAATTAGGTTTAACACATCATATTAAGCCAGTCAGATGCTAGACTGGAGCATTATGGTGGTGCATAGAAGAGTATTCCATGGATGGAAATTGTCAAGAGGTGGTATTCTCTACCTTGGGAATAAAGGCCTTCTTTAAAAAAGGAAGCAAAACACGCAAGTCTATTTAGGCTTCTAACTACATGTTTAGACAGTGAGGAACTGTCCTGATTTTCAGTTGTACTAAACAGTCAGCATTTCACATAGAATTTAGAGAGATGTAGGGGCATCAAACACTTTTGAAAATCTAGATTTCAGAGTTTTGATGTTTTAAGGAGCTTTGATCTCATAAAACAATGGATTTCTTAATAGCAATTAAATCAAAAATACCAAGACAAAATGGTGGGTTCATCAGTATTTGACACTTTCAGTCATTCACTGCAGCTACTGACCACTTCTGAAAATTTCTGGGAACGATCAGAAAGCAGTGTTTACTTATATAGTGGCAAATTGTGGGAAGTGAGGAGCCTACTGCAGAGCGAAATAATTCCCAGGAGTGCACTTGGCTCATACAGCTTCACCAGACCATGCCTGTTGGAGCTGTATCAGAGCCTTGATGATGCCTCCCTGCCACTTTTTGGGTCTCTTTGGCAGCTGAACCCAGCAGAGATGGACCAAGCACTCCAGCCCATCCTCCAAGAGCGTGGGGATTATGGTTCTCCTTTGTGCTTCTCTAATTTGTTTGCTCGGTTGTTATCCTCTTTGACACCAGTGAGCAAGGCTGGCAGAGCACACAGGGAAGCATCTTGCAGCCATACTCTGCAGTCCATAGCAAAGACATGGGAACATACACAGCTCAGAGCAGGAGAAAGGCTGTTTTTTCCCTGGGTTATGGGGGCGGTTGGGAGATGAGCAATCACCTGTGCAGAGCTGGTCCTCCTCCCATGCTCATCACTAGTGCATTCTCTAACAGGACCCTTTTCCTGTGTCTGTTAGATAAAGCTATTCATTTGCCATCTTTCCACTAGCCAGTCTGAAATGACAAAACACTTCTCTATTTCACAGACCATTGGGACTCTTCTCTGCAACTGACCTATATTGGTTATAAGCTTCATTTGTTCTGGCCTGCACTCCTCTCTCTTCTCCCACATGGAGCACATGCACTGCTCCTCCCCCTCAAACAAACACCTTTACACATCCAAGGACATTGTAAAAATAAAATGATCACAACCTGGCCCTCTGGGAACCTTGGTTTTACAGTTTGTCCCACTCTGATGCCAACAGAATTCACAACCCAGTTCAAGAGAGACAGACGGTGAGTGAGAGAAAGCAGGCAGACAGGCACAGACAGAAAGAGATGGAGGAATCGGGGAGAGAGAAAAGGAGCAGAAGGAAAGAAACAGAGGTCCTAGTCCAGAACACAATAGAGAAAGGGGGATGGAGTTATAGGGACAACAAAAACCTTTAAATAATAGAAAATTGAGGGAAGAGAGGAAGAAGTAGATGAAAAAAATGCAGAGTAAAGTACAGAAGAGAAAAGAAATGGTCAGAGGGAAGAGGGGGAGGTCAAGTCAGGCAGCAAAGCAAAGTGGTGTTTGTGAAACAAGGCATAAGAAATATGAAGGTGCCTGTGAGTCTGGGCACTACTTTTTCATGTCTCCTTTTCTATTGTGAGTACACTGTGAGGAAAAGGGCAAGAAGAAAGGGAAAGGAGGATAAATAAATACCTGAGCTGCCATCTTAAACAGCTTCTAATAGTCAAGCAGATATGCTTGAAATAGGCAGTCCACAGGTTGCAAACGCTCAACTACAAATTGCAGTTCAGCAGGTAGGAAACAGTCTGCACTAGCATAGTGGCATTTACATTCCTGGGTCCACTGGGTCTCTCTGTGCACTGGCAACGAGCCCTGAATGCATAAAAATGCTTCTGTTTAGTAGTGGGGAATTGTGCCCTGATGGCTGCCCTGCCTCCTCTCTCAGGTTCCGATAAGAAAACCTCAGCCCCAAACATATGAGTGCAGTTAGTGTCCCTTCTTTTCATACAAATCCCTTCCTCCCTACTGCCTGATGCCAGCTCTTGTTTGCACTCCAAGGGTTCATCTCTATCTAGCCTTGTTCTTTCGTTGCTCTGCTTTCACTCTCCTCTTTCTTTATGGCTCCCCTTCCTCACTCCCATTCATTCAACTCACCCTCACACAGGCCTATATAAACACACACACACACACACACAGAGAATTTATCTCCACCTCTGTAGTTATCCACTTACCTATGAGTGCAGTACCTGGCTGGCACACATCTCTCTCCCACAGACAATCCATTGATTTCCACACTACCAAATCTGCCTGTCTCTCCTTCCTTCACAGCCTTTCTCTTTCTGCCCCCCAGCCAGTCTGTTTCTTTGTCTCTCCCTGCACAGTTCTTTATGTTTTTCCCTCTCTTCAATCTATTCTTCTTCCTTCTCCCCAACTCTGCCCATCTGTCCCTCCCTCCCACAGTTCCCTCCAGCTGATACACATGTACCCCAATGTCTCTCTCCCCTTCTTCCCCTGCCACATTTAATTTCTTTGTGTCTCCTACACACCCAGGCCCACACTTGCTCTCTCCCATACTGAGAGGAGACAGCAGCAAAGAATTTGCTGCTGACCGCTGCATTGCTAGGAGGCAAACACATGGCTGGCCTTGTGCAGGCCAGTTTCTGCCTGAGTGCCCCAAGTCACATATCCCCAGCATCATCTCCAGCACTGGGAAAACAGATGGTATAATAAATGAGCGCAGTCTGATAAAAGGAGGGAAGGGTGCCTGCCTCGGATGCTCCTCACCCGCACAGAGACACACATCTGACATGGGCACCACGGCCCTCTCACTCCTACACCAGTCCAGCTTTGTGCCAGAACTAGTCAGCTGAACAGGACGCAAGCTTTTTCCTAGCACCAGATGGAAAGGAGAGGCGTAGGAGAGGGTGGTAGTAGATAGAACGACCAGTGGCTATTTTTCTGACCACAGCTTCTAATCCTGGAAGGCAAAATACATGGGAGGAAGTAAGCAGTCTTAAGGTCATGGGGAGGGATGGTATCATGGGAGGTGTAGTAAAATTGTGGGGACATATACGACCTCCACACACAGAGACAGGAGGAAAAAGGCAAGAGGCATGGACAGGGAAGAGGAATCAGGTATGAAAATAGTGTGGACCAAGACAGCATTCAGGGATCACTTATATCTCAGTGAAGAGGGAAAGCCAACCTACTGGCAATTTTAGCTGTGAGAGCCATCAAGAGCAATGACATACTCTGCTGAAGGGAAATAGCCCCATACCTCAAAAGGGACAGAAATCAGAGGGCAGGGTTTACATTACTCTGCTTTTGCTCATACCAGAATCATCCTCCCGCTCTTATCCAGTTCCATGACATTGTCCAAGGATGCTTCTTTACCTCCTCCACTACCTCCTCAGATACCTCCATTCAAAGACTTGCAGCATCCTTTCCTCTGCATTTACCTGTTAGAAGAAATCCATACTTGTTACCCTTTCCAAACCCACCAGAATTCCTTCCTCATTTAACATTTTCCCATTCATTGCAGCCTCTCTTTGCTGACAACAGCATTGAAAAGCATTATCTTAACCCTGCAAGACATCTTTCCTAGATACTCTGTTCTGCTGTGCCTACAAGCTGATTTTATGCCTGATGCATCAACTGTAACCGGAATCTCAACACTTCCAGTTTTACAGGCCTCAAACTGAAGCCACCCAACATCACAGAAACAAAGTCCTAGATATGACCCACAGAGGCCACACATAACTGTTAGACTAAGAGAGAGCAATGCTTCACAGGAATCAAAATGAATTCACAAAAGCAGGGAAGGGAAACCAACACAGAAAATATTACTCCTATCCCTTCTGTTGTACGAACGGATTGTAAAGTTTCTGTTGTGAGATATGAATGCTCAAGTTGTAATGGGTATTTCTGCCTGGTGAGGGGGAGGTTCTTTTGTCCATTCTCTGAATGTACTCATGATGCAGCATCACAATTAGGCATAAATGTATGTGTTGCTGTCCACTCTCCCCCTTCCCCACCCCCACTCCCCTCCAAAAAAAAAAAAAAAGGCTTAAGCAGAAAGGTCATGATACTTTCTGACAAAGGAAAACAGAGATAGCGGAGATAGCACTGGAATTAATTTGTGTTTTAAATGTATTTATGAAAATGTGTGGGTACCAATTGAAGATATCAATTTCCCTCCACTCAGAAACTCCCTGAGAAGAGCTGTACTCAATTATGAATTTCCAACATCTCTTCACATTCTTCCACCCTGATAGTCTGATAGTGCCCCATAGTAGCTATGATAGCACACCTACTCTATTTTTTCTGGTCTCACCTGGATACGCTGTCTCCTGCCACTGCTGCTCACAGCATCATGGCTTGCTGTTCTTATCTCCCCACATTATTCCTAGGTTTATCATTCTGGATTCTTGCTACTGCCCTTTCAAATTCCAGTGTCAACCCTGTCACACAGACTTTAACTCTTCCTGCCTTGTTCTAATGCAGGCCCTACATCTTCAGCCTAAACTGATGCCTACCAGTGACTGTCCTCATCATGGGTCTGAATCCCCCAGTCTGCCCTTGGCCCTGAGAGCTTGGCCCTGAAAATCTCCTTTCAGTTATTTATTCTTACCACTTGCCCTTCCACCTGCAAGGTCATCCAGCTCTGCCCTGTATCCTCATTTTCCCTCACTGGCTCATGCAAAAATTACTTTTCCTCCCACTTTATTTTCATACAGCATTCTAGAAGACAGGAAAAGCCTTAGGTTTCCCCATCCATAAATCCCACCCTCGCAATCTGCCTCAGCAAATCCTTTGGGATCTTCATGAAGAAATACAGACCTAAGTATTTCCTACATATTCCTGTTCCTCTACTGCTCCTGCATTTCCCCCTGTCTGGGACACAGAAGTGGATCACTTATGCCTTTATACCCTTTTCCTCACAGCCCTCACATTGGCTATTTTTTTTGTACTTGTGCAGAAAGATTACAGGCTCCACCTATCTTCAACTGATATATATTTGGCTGGAGGGAAATGCATCAAACTGACCCCATCCCTAACCCCAGCTTGACCTGTAGGGTCTGTCACATTTCCCTTTTAAACATTCCCAGATTAAATCTTAGAGGCCCAGGAAAGGGAGGAATTCTAAGCTTCCCCTGACAAACAGTTCTAGGGGAGGAAATATGTGAACCGTGACAGAAAAATGGAACATCTCCAAAGAATAAAAAAACCCTACCAAAAATTCCCACCAAAATCCCAGGTTGGAAAGAGAACAGCCAGTGTCTGACAAAGTTATACTGCAGTGAGCTCTGAAGAGCCGAGATGAGGCTGCCAGGACTCAGCTGGTGGTCTCCTCCCAGGAAATTACACCCTAGACTAGCAACATCCCCATCCCTCAGGTGACTTCGACAGGGAGTCACAACACCTAAAGAGCTCTGAAAAGACTCAAGACTGAGTAGCTCTCTTCTTCCTCCCTCCCCCAAGCATTGTTGTTCTGGGTCAACAGAGCCAAGGGCAACTGGCACAGAAGACATTGTTCTCCAGGCAAAATGACAGCAGGAGGAGGAAATAGGACACAAGAAGTAGAGAGATGATATGCCCCTAGGCCAAAAGAGATATTGTGGAGGCCAACGTGGCCCTTGAAGTGCTCCTGCTCTGACTCCACCTTTGCCGCAGAAGGTCTGGGAAGTCCCTCAGCCCTAGGTTCCAGAGAGTACCATCTGCAAGATGGACACGTTAAGAGCAAGCAGAGGTAGATATGGTCCATCAAGGAGCTGGTATGACATAGGAAAAGGACTGAGAACACATGGGGAGAGAGGGGTCCCATCACACAAGTGTCAATAATAGGGATGTCTTCCTGACACTAGCAAATAATCTGCCATCATGCTGCTGACTTTGTGCAGGCAGATGAGACCACAACTGCAAGCAACTGCCACCTGAATATCACAGATTCAGTAATTATTAAAAACAGAGCAAGCCTTGAGTTGTGTAAGGACCCCCACAGATCTGCATAAGCACCAGCAGAAAGCAGTTGCTGCCTCCAGAACAGAAATGCAGTGTTTTCCCTGCTGTCAGCACCTGCATCAGGCTCCCAGTTTCTCTTGAGATACAGTTCTTAATTGGGATAGATTGTACATTTTCTGCTGCAGCCCAGCCCAGCTCCCAGTTTAATTGCTAGTTTAGGACTTAGCCTGTTTTGCGCTTTCCACACTACTTCTTTCCTCACTTATCTAATAGAATTATAGAAAGTATTGCTGGGAGGACCTCAGGAGGCCACAGAGTTTATCCTTCTGCCCCAAGGCAGTATTTCATTTTCGACAACATCATGTGTCTTTTGCTATCAGGTCAGATCAGTCCAAGATGTATAGTGGGTAAAGAAATTAAGCTTACCCATGGGAATCAATTGGCATAAAAGACTAAATCCAGCTCTTTGAGTCACTGAAGTTATATCAGAAATAAACTCGGTCCAAATGGTTTCATTTATCAGATCAGTCTTTTATAAGATGTCCTTTCTTAAGTTTAAAGTCTTTAAAATGAACAAATCTCTAGAAGAAAATGTTTTGACAGCCCCATTTCAGTATATTTAATGTTTCATTATGAACAGCAGTGACCACTCCATTGTTAAGACTTAACAGATCTTATCACAGTGTGATCAGCTTTGAAACTCCTATTAATTCCCACAATAAAACCTGATCTTTCTGGAATTTTACATCCTGAATTTCACTCCGCAGTAGACTATGTTTGGCAAGACAAAACAAAACCATTAAAGTGTCTTTAATATGACAACTTTACACAAATGAATTTCCAGTAAAATTTCAGAATGTCAGGCAGTTTCTTAAGACTTTTTCTTCCAAAACAATTTGACTAAAATTTCCACTTTTGTTTCCTTTTGTCTATTAATCTAAGAAGAAATGTCTTGCAGCCTTGGGAATAGATAATGCAGAAATTAGAAGGAACAAAAAAAAAAATAGATCAGCTGGTGATGTATCAAACTAAGTAAAGCAGGACACAAGTATAACAGAGATTTTGTGCAGACCCATAAGGACCAAAGGAAAGGTAAGAAGAAGGGATTCCAGGGAAGGAAAGAAATGATTTTGTCTAATCAAACAAGCAAGCAGGAAAAGGAACTGCATATCTATTAAAACCAGTTAAAGGCATGTTTGTTTCCTTCCCCTTCTTTTGAAATTTCAGTTCTCATTGAGCTGGGTCTTTTCTGTGTTGTAACACTCATGCTGAGCACCTGCAGCACTGCACAGCTGGACAAAGCAGGGGAGCTGTAAGAAGACAACAGGCTTCCTGGCCAGCAGACAGGCTTTCTGTCTTCCTCCACTGTTCTCCACAGCATCTGTAAATCAGACTGTGGATTTGGATGCTAAGACTATAAGCAGCAAACGCACATCCTCACTCTACAGATGTGACTGCCACAGTTAGTAAACAGGTAGGAGAAACTTAATAATGGCTCCAGACTCTTACTCATCCTGCTGATCCAGCTCACTTACCACCCTGAACTCCTTCACACAGAGACAAAACAATTGCCCACAATCTTCCCATGTTTGGCTCCCATGTTTTCTACTCCCTCTTCACTCCTAGACTCTACAACCAAGGTCACAATTAAGCCAGAAAAACAGCAACAACCACCACTTTCATCAGGCTGCTATTATACAGCACAGGAAGTATAATATATTATGCTGTAAAGGGTTGAGATTATTATTGTCAAACACACTATTTTGAAGGACATTAAACTGTGTCCACATTAGTGCTTGAAATAGTACTGTAAAAAGCAAGTTGGACAACATGCTTTAGACACAACTTCTTTTCTAATTGTAGTTGTGGCCTGTGGAAGAGGGAAAGAGGCAGTGGGTGAATCTCTACTGTTAGCTAATTAGATCATACATTTCCTCTCTCAGGCAATACATCTTTCCCTGCATGGGCTGCATTTTTCTCCACTAACTTCTCAAAACCAGCTTCCCTATAAATCACAAATCACAACTGCAAGCATTCCCTTAATGAGCTCCTCCAGCTTTTGCATTTATTTTATAAAACAGCATTCACCAATCTTTATCTTACTGGTGCATTTAGAGTGTTTATTTGAAGTTATGGGAGGTCCTTCAGGTGCAGAGAGATGGACTCCCTGGTTGAAGACTGCACAGAATTCATTTTATTACCTATTCCCAAGGCATTCATTCCCCCTAGATATACCATGTTAGAGGTGACACACACATCTGTTATGTTATTTTCAATATGAAAAAATATATGTCTTGTTTTGTGATCACATCGTCAACAGAACCAGGGGGAAATGAGATACTAAATAAAAACAGACCTTCTTTAGTTTAACTAGATAAGCACAGCACTCAAAATAGCTTTTATTCTTACTAGTCAGAGACACCACCACCTGTAAGCAATAGTCTATACAGCCTATGTACATCACCAGAAAACACCCACAATTAATAAGACAATCCATGTAAGATACAAATGCCAGTAATGCTAATCCAATTCAAAAAAGAGTGAGTCTTCTAGTTGCCCTAAGTTCATGAAAGATACTTTCCTTCTTTGGAGAAAGCAGGAAGTTTCCCAGTTTGTTCTGTCATTTTTGAGTTGGCTTCCAGTAAAAGACCCTCTTGTTTTCACTTCTTGTAGATTGAGCTCCTACTTGCCCTCTTTAACTGATATTCATGCTCCCTAGTGAGTTCTCAGCATCAACACACTGTTGCCAGTGAAATGAGGCCAGTGCTTCTCCAGATTCTTGAAGTGCTTCAGAAAGTCTGCTACAACATTTGCATCCGTATTCCTTACATTTAATGTACTTTTCCTAGCAATGGGCATAAAAATTATTATAAACCACATGTATGAAAGTCTTGAAACATGGATTCCTAAAGACTGCCTGAAAAATCACTCAGCACTTAGTCTCTACAAAACTCAGCTTCCCTTGCCCAAGGGAGCCTACCATAATCTGGAATGGTTAAATTTTTGAAACTCGTGGTGTTAGGCTCAGTTACGAGGCAGTACCTTACCACAGATGCTTTTGCATACTATACTAGCAAAGACTCTTACACATGCAACATCAGTACTCCACACAAAAGAGCAACTCTCTCTAGGCTTTTACCCTTTCTGATATGAAACTTCTAGCCAGACACAGCTGAGTCAGAGTAACTTAGCCAGGCTGTCTTTCATTTCCTTAGTCCTGTTTCCACTAGCAACATCAGAACCATGGTCTTTTATCTGAAATTCAATGACAAGCAGAGAGAATTTAATAAGAGGACTCTGATTTTGAGATTGAGAACTGAAGCTAATCAGAATGGTATTGCCAGCTTCAGCTGACAAAAATGACACAATATGTAAGATGATAAAGACATGAAGAATAAAAGGTATTTTTTTATAAGTTTTAGATTAATCTTTAGAATAGAAAAGGTATTCTTGCAATTTGACTTCATTTCGCAGTTAAGCCAATTTAGATGTGCCCGCAGGAAGCCCTGCCTGCTCACTTCAAGGGAGACAGCAGGCTCTGGAGAACTCCTGTGACCTGGGACCAGCAGAGGGCACTGCGTCACCAAGTGACAGCGGATGGACTCGACACAGCTCCCACCAGGCACGGCCAGTGAGGCACGCCGAAGGCAAGAAACAGGTCCTGGAAATTAGAAACATGCATTAGTCATCAGCATATCAATCCTACAACTGATAAGGGCAACACTGTTAAAACTGGCCTCCAACTCTGGGCACTGCTGGAAACACACCTAAATCCAGCTCTGCCTCCACACATCTCAGTCTCCAAGTGCTGATTTTAGGGCAATAAGCCTCCTCCTGAAAATGCTTTTCAAGAGATAGGGCCAAATCGATTGGTCCTGTCCTGCAGTGTATGTATCAAGGCCGGCTTATGTCGAAAAACATCCTGTCAGCTTCCTCTCTCCTTTTCCAAACCTCTAAATCCTTGCTTGTAGCAGCAGGAAGTCAGTTCAGACAAAAAGATATCAAAGCAAAGAGCTGGCAATTTCCATTCTGTCCTCCCCTTTTACTCTCCGCCTCCTCCAACCTAGCAGACTTTCAATGAGCAGCGAAGCAAGCTGGAGGACATGAAAGGAATGCTGAGATAGCAGCTTCAGAAGAGTGTCTTTCCACTTGCTTATTTCCAGTTTATTTTGAATTACCAGAGAATGACCATGAAGTAGCAAATAGCTTATATTTTTTTCTTCTCTCTGCATTCAGTCCATCAGTATTCTCAGTACTAGAAGAAACTTAAAGGATAAATAAATCATACCAGTCAGGCTAGTGAGTGAAAAGTTTCCACTTTCTCTTTGTACAGTTGGTGGAATAACTTTGCCAGGATGTGGAAAGGGGCCTCAAAATTTTTCATTTCCTTCTGTAAAGAAATAAGAAAGTTGTGAATTGCAGATGGAATAAGCATTTGACTATTTCTGCTCTGTTTCACCAAAGAAGGATTAAAACTGAGTTAGACGACAAACAAGAGGAAGAGAGTCCCCAGTTATCTTTTTCTGCCTGAAAGAGAAGATAAATTTACAAATATCCCCTTGCACAGATGGTGAAAGGAGCAGATACTCACCACTGACATTTCACAGTATTCCAGGCCATGTTTCTCAGCCCACTCCTGTGCTTGTTCCTGCTCCACAACTCGACGATCAGTTAGGTCTGTTTTATTCCCCACTAAGACACCTACAGAAAAAAAACCCCATGAAACAAAAGAAAAAAACCCAGCTCATCAATGCTGACTTGTAAGCCATAAATACTGAACATTTTTGGAAGTAGCTGAAAAAGTTGGAGGTGTGAAGAATAGTTTTTAACTACCTAGAAAAGATTCCAAAAAGGAAACATTCTCAAGCCTTATCTGCTTTTTGATAAAAAGAAAGAAGTTGGAGGAAGCCACGTCTGCCCCTGAGTTAAAATAAATGCTCTATTCCACAGCTCAACAGAAATAACTGCTGTCATACAAGAGGGGAGCAGATAACAAGAATCACACCCATTCTTACCTGGGATGTGTACCCCAGCTGCTTGAGCCCTCAGCTTCTCCAACCATTTGTTACAGTTGTCGAAGGATTGCTCATTAGTGACATCATACACAAGGCACAGGACGTTGGGTTGCTCCCACTGCACAGCAAGAAAGGAACACTGTCAGCTCTAATGAAACTGACGTAGTCAACAGCCAGGCTGTAAGCATGGCAAACACAGCTGCTAAGATGAAAATAAAAAGCCTAACACCTAGGAATCCTATGGCCTGGCTGAGGTTTCACATTTCAGTTGGCCTAACTAAATCACTGATACTGGGAGAAGTGGTCTTGCTTTCCTCCCTAGTCCTGTCTGTGTAGTTCTGCCCCTTTACTTGTATCAGCTCTGGCACTCATATGATCCCTAGGGAAGCTGATTTTTTCATGCTGAATCAGCACAAAATTAATCCTGGAAAAAAAGTAGAAAAGTTTTCTTCCAGTTCAAGAAGCTTAGCCAGCTTCTAGAGAAGTCCCTTGCAAACCAGATCTAGTGCGAATGCAAAATTGGGATAGCTCTTGTAGACAATGAACTATTAGGTTGATTTAGCCATCTCATGAAAGCTCAAATCAATTAACTGATTCTGCTTCTCAAAATGAGATAACAGGAGAAACAGGAGAAAACTGTGTGGGGAAGGTCACAAATATGTGAAGGAAAAAACCCAAGGGCAGGATTATGCTCAAGGACAAGAATGAATCCTGTTGGATCAAACACATCACTGTAACACAAAAAAACCCTCCCACTTTTGAAGTTGCAGCAAAACAGATATTTTTATAAGAAATCAAAATAACTTTAAACAACAGTATACAGAAATTCAGTTAAAATTCCCTATTTCTTTTGTAAGAAAACTGTCTATCTGCTTTCCTTTCTCTGCAAAGTATTTCTTCTGGTACTTACAGAAGTTTTAGAGAGGTAGAACAGGATACATTGGCAACTGAGGTTAATTGCTCCCATTTACACTAAAGACAAAGTTTGCTACATCTGCCAGACTAGGGAGCTCAGATCTTCAAAGCAAAAGCACTTCTTTGGAAGAAGAGGACTGTTACATAAGACTTACCAGTTTCTCCAGCATTTCAGAAAATAGATCTTTTCCTGCCGAGTCAAAAACGAAAAATTCCTGAAAGCGGAAACAGAAAGAAGGTTCTTGCCAAGAAAAATGCAGTGTAGGGGAAGGTTTTAGAAGTAAATGCTGAAACTTGTAACTCCAACATTTTATTCAGTACAGCATTGTCATGTCCCTAAGGGACAAATTCCCTGCACAGAGAAAACTCCAGATAGCATGAGAAAATAAATAGCCATTTTTCAAGTATAAGCAGTAAAAGAGTTACTTCCAAGGCTCCAAGTCTAGTTTCCATCCCTACTGGAAACAGAATACGTGGAGTGGGACAGTAACCTCTACTATTTATACAAAACTATATACATTCCATTAATGAAAGTATAGGGCATTAAGGAAAAACAACTGATAAGCTTTGGCTTTTGTAGTTCCAAGAATCACGTGCCCTAAAGAACAGAACAGAATCTCAACAGAGCTAGCAATAACTTTGGTTTAAAATGTTGTGTTGGGTACAAATATATAAAAATCACATTTTTAAGACTAAACTAACCCTGGAGTATCAGCAATTATACATACCAGCCTCATTTCCTTAATGCAACCTAATTGCCCTATAAAAATGCATAGTGATCTTCCACCAGAATGAGACTTGTGTGGGGCTTGAGTTCTGGATGTCTCTTTCTGACCCAATTTATGTCACAGAAAAACTCACCACGCTATCACTTGTCTCTGGAACTGATACAGCCTTCACCAACAGTTCTATGCCCGCTGTCTGTCAAGAAGAATCAGGAAAATGAGGATCAGGAGTGTTTTTAAGAGCCTATCCAACTGCATACCAACCGTGCATTGGATTGAGGCAATTCTTGTGAATCATTACAATTCCATCAAATGCAGACTGCTGGAAACTCAGCAATACTCCTCCTAGCTCTGGTAACCTAATCTCACCAATATGTCAAAGACTTGTAGATTTGGTCAGCTGGGGGAAAAAGGAGGAGAACCAAAGAGATTTGCTTATATACAGCTCAGAGTATTAGCTGAAGTCTGCAGGACTACGCTGACTCACACTCCTGCTCTAACGCATGCCTTAGAACGTTTTCCAATAACCATGTGATGAGCTAACATATGGGACTGGGATTATTTGTGCTTCTTCCACCTTTTATCTCATTCTGCTTTGTAGCTCATTTGTTTGTTCTATTTCTATCCTTAAATTCTGGTTTCCATCTTTATTTCAATGAATAAACATATTTTAGGGTTTTTTTCCTCCAAACTCATATTTTCCTTTCTTTACTTTACTTATATTTACTTTTATTTTTATCCTGCTTCTGATTAGTCATCACCATTGATTCTTACACTGAAAGACTGCAAACTGTATCCTCTTCATCTGGGAAGAGTTTCTGTAGATTATAATTATCTTGGGGCTATGCAGCACATCCTGGTGTTTGCACAGTGATAAGTGCACTGTCCACATGCACATTTAATAGTTGGAATTAAAAGCTTTCTCCTTCAGCAGTGCTTTTTCATAGAGTAGTCCCTAGAGGGGGGAGCTCTCTAACGCCACAAAACCTTATGAAAACATTGGTTCAGCAGGAAAATCACAAGATTAACTAAATTATTCTGCCTTAAGTTTCAATACCACCACCTACATAATGCAGACGTATACAATGTTAAATGTTTTCTCTTCAGAATCTAGGGAGTAAGAAAGAAAACCCTCTAAGATCCAACCTGGAATGCCTCAACTTAAAATCTCATTTATTTTGTTCTAGGCCTCTCAGTTTTCTCATTCATCTTGGAAAATTTTTAGACAGGAGTCTGAGCCTGTTGTATGCTTACCAGTGTGTAGTTCTTCTGAAAATGAGCCCCATCACTTCGAAACATCTGGGCTAAAGCACTCTTACCCACAGCTGGATCTCCTGCAAAACCAAAAATATTTTTGTTTCATACTAGAGAATCTTATTTTTTCTTAGTTCTGATACTACCACATGTTGTAAGAACCTGGATGCTCTAACTCTGAATACAGGCAATTTAACTGTCACATGAAGCAAAAAACCATCTAAAAGGCAATACCCACACAAGGAAATGAATATTGCTATTATGCATACTAGTGGCTGACATCTGATTTTTGACCTATGCACAACAGCAAAGGACTGCCAGATCAGGGTGGAGCTGCTGTTCGCTGTAAAATTCATGTCTACTCCACAGTCCTTACCTAGGAATTAAAATTTCCCAGATATGTTATCATGTAGCAAAAATTGCAATGTGATAAGGGACTGGGCTTCCTAGGAGGCTATTTCCTCTCCTTAGGTTACCCATTTCCCCAGATTCAAATCCTTGTCATATACAGAGACAAAGCTGCTTAAGCTGGTAACATTTCTCAATGAACTCTTCTTGCTGACCCTGCTAAGAGAGCAACTCTTGCTGACTCAATGCTGCTGGTGGCTCATTAGTTGCATCCTGGGCATAACAGAAGCAAACGTCAGAAAGCACATGGCTGGAGAGAAGAGCCTGCTGATTCATCCCTAAATGGAAGGAAAAGCAAGGGGCTTTGTCTTTTGCTCTTCTAGAGCCAAGGCTTTCTGATTTGGCTTGCACAACACTTTAGGCAAACCTGGCAGCTGCCTGTTTTGACCCACTCTTACAAAACTCTGTGAGATCCAAAGCAATCACGGGATCACAGAATATGCTGAGTTGGAAGGGACCCACAAGGATCACTGGGTCCAACTCCTGGCCCTGCACAGGATCATCCCCAAGAGTCACACCATGTGTCCAAGAGTATTGCCCAAATGCTTCTTGAACTCTGTCAGGCTTGGTGCTGTGACCACTTCCCTAGGGAGCTGTTACAGAGCCCAATCACCCTCTGGGTGAAGAACCTTTTTCTAATATCCAACCTAAACCTCCCCTGACACAACTTCAGGCCATTTCCTCAGGCTCTGCAAAAGTCACATATGCCCATATTGCTACATGAAAAAAACCCCATAAATCATAACCCTTTCTAAACAAAGACTTAATGCTTCCAAAGAGCTTATCATTTCTCCACATAATGTCTCGCTAGCCCAGATAGTTAAAAGGACAGGAGCCAGTAATTAAATACCGCTGTGGTTCAAGCTTTACTCTTGAAAGAACACTCACAACAGCCAAGTCTGGAATACAAGTCTTTCACATTATGTTGTTAATAAATAAAGCCAGAAAGGAAGTATCTGACATTATGTTGTTAATGAATAAACCAAGAAAGGGGTATATTCTTGACTCTACTACAACTTCCTAATGGCATTTTGAAGGAAATTGGTAAAGCTCTCTGCTCACATATTATTACAGAGGAGGAAGGGTGTTTTGGGTAGTGACAATTACCCCTAGATGCATTAGCCAAATGCAGTTCTTGTTTGAACGTTTTTAGCATGCTTGCTTACTTTGAGCTGAGTTGGGTTCATAATATTTAGACAGGAAAATCTGGTAAGTCAGCTTATTTGTTCTCTGATCAGTTCAAGCTTGTGCGGAAGACAACACTCTGTTCTGAGTGGAAGCTATTCTGTATTTCAATAGACAATTAGATCTGTCTTTGTAAAATGAGATAGAGAGGCACACATTGCTCCAAACTGTGCAGGCATCACCCAGCACAAATTCTTAACTAATGCATTGCCTTTCTCTCACTTGACAGCCCCAGGTGTTCTGTCCCTCTTTTTATTCTTTGTCATCCTCTTTAGTCCATCACATCAGTACACTTCCTCAAAGTAAGTTTCCTTGCCCTTTTCAGTCTAGTCTCATGTGCCAACAGTGCATCGCACAGTATACATTCTATCCTTATTTCTGTTATTCTGCCAGAATCTGTAGGATATTTAAAAAATGCCTGCTACTGCCAGTTGTCTCTCTACAATGAAAACCTTTGTGTAGTGTCTCCATAGTAAGCTCAGACAACAGATTTTTTTATTTTTGTGTCTGTAAATGACCCTTGAGATAACACAGGAATTGTCTTCTATTGTCAATTTAATAGTCTCTGTTTTGCTAATAAGAGCCCTTTTCCCCTGTTCTCTTTGACCTTGGTGTAGCTCCCAATTCTGTTTCACTTGTTCCTCATAACCATTTCCTTAGGTCCACAAGAGCTACCAGTTCCATTTCTGATGGCTTTGCTCCTATCTATGTAATTGCATTTTCTTGTTCCCTTTAGGTTGTTGTGGTTACTCATATCTTAGGTTCCTTTCACTATAGTGTTTTTTTCTGCAACAGAGAATCTATTTTGCCTAATCTGCTTCATTAATTTATTATTTTTAATAATACATGGATATTATTGTAGCACATAGGAGAATGACATATGGGATAGGACATTTCTGTTCTTTGTGCTGTGAACAGAATTGAAAAGGCCGCTCCAGACCCAATAAGGATTAAGGACATAAACAGGTCATCCAAAGAAAACTTATGTGATTTGAAAATGGTTGTGGAATTGGCCTTTGGTAACACTAAACAACAAAACTGGATAGATTTCAGCAAAGCCAGTATATTTGGAGCAGGAAACTTCCAAATTGGAAATGATGCCTGCGTTTCAAGTGTAGAAGACGGGCAAGACATTCATGCTGTTCACAGCAGTAGAGCCACAAGGGAGATTAATTCTTTTGCCTTTGCTGAAGACCACGTCTGGCTTTGTGTGAGTTGATGGTCAGCTGCTTTTGAGGTTAAAAAGGGCAAACATTCTATTCTGGATGAAATAACTTGAAACGAAGAGTTAAACCTGGGAGTTGACTACACAAAAAGGTTTTATGGATTTGTGCTTTTGGCTGAGGCTGCACGGTGCTTTGATGTAGAGGGAGGGGAAAAAAATAAAGTTGTTTTCACAGTGTTAACAGCCAGTTGTACTTACTTTCAACACCTCCATAATCCAACGCAACTAAAAAAACTGGAGTCTTCACCTATTTTTTTTCTCAGGTTAGCCTCTGAATTGTTTGGGGGAAAAAGATGCCACTGTGAAGTGCTCATGCTTCATCCTTCTACTCTTGGTTTAGGCTTTACCTTTCTATCATACTCTCAGAATCATCTTAATTTCTGACATGAAGTTTTCATATTAGCCCAAAGCAAGACTCACAAATGAGGTAGAACTCAGCTGCCTACCCTGCTCCCTTCACACTTTCTCCAATCTCTGCACCCACTTTTCCACACATGCAGAAATGCTCGGTTTTGTTTGGTTTTTCCCCTCTTTTTCAGATCCTGTCCTTGGATTTCAACTACACCTCACACCCTTCCGGGGCACAGCTCGACTCCACGTGGCAGGCAGGGGCGGGTACCGAGTGGTAATAATAACCACGACTTCCGCTGTTCCCGTCCCCGGGCAGCTTAGGTCCTCACCTCTTCTCCACCGGGACGGCCCCTCGACGAGAGGCTGTGGGAAGCCGGGCCGCCTGCGCTGCCGGCCTCGCCCCACCCCACAGCACCCGCTCTAGTCCCCTGTGGCCAGCGGGGCGGATGGGAGCGGGCGGGCCAGACTCACCTGCCAGCAGGCACTTGGCAGCGAGCTTCACCATGGCGCCGGCCTGGAGCAGGTGGTGGCGGCGGGCCCGGACGGCGGCAGCGGCGCCCGCCACCGTGCTGAACCGCGGCCTTGGCAACCGCGTGGCCCGAGCAACCGAGCGACCACTTGCCCCTTCCCATTGGCTGCGGGCATTGCTCATCAAGGCCACTCACGGTTATTATTGGTTTTCTCATTTCTCCCCGCCCACTAGCTGTGCTGTCAATTAAAGCAGACGCCCCGCCCCTCCCGGTTGTGCCGTGGCGGTGCGGGCGGCGCGAAGGGGAATTCTGCCTAGCAACCATGGACGTCATCGAGGGCCGGCTTGTTATTGGGTAGAACATAGGGGGCCTGCACCGCGGGGCTGAAATGACCCTCTAGGGGAACGGCAGAAAATGATAAAAGTTACGGGCAAGGAGCTGCGGCAGCCCCAAGGCATGGAGAAGCGACAGGGGGAGAAGCCTTCACTTCCTGCCTGTGAGCCCGCGGAACGCGATGTTCCGTGCGGAACTGCCCTGGTTTCGTGCGCCTTCCTGCGCATGCGCGCGGCGAGAGCTCGGCCTGCCCCGGCCTGCTAGTCCCTCGCGCCCGGCCCCGGCATTTGGGTCACGCTTCCCTCAGGGCTCGGGGCGGGAGTTGCATCCGGCTCCGGCCTTTGGTGCGGCAGCTTCAAAGTCGGCCACGAAGCCGGGTCAGCACGGCGGGAACAGGCGCTTTGTGAGGCCGCTGTCACCCTGTGGGGGTGGAGCTGCGCTCATTCCCTGGCCGGGCCAGCAGCTGATGCCGCTCTCCTTTCCTCCAGTGCACACTTTTCCTTGTGTTTGGCCGTGTTAATGTATTCGCGGAGAAAGTTCTCTTGCTTGCTGATTTCATAGCTGCTTTCGCCCTTTCCCCCCCTTCTTTGTTAATTTTTGTAGCCTTTCACACTGCACTACGTTAATTTATTTGTTTTTCCTCATTTTAAAAATATTTCTATGAAGCTCTCTCTTGGCTACTATTAAACTATTTATATGCCCTATTTTTATTCTTTGAACTGATTTTCTGTCTTCCTTAAGCAGTCCAAGCGAGTGGATTTGGGTGGGAGCCAAAAAAGGGGACCATGAAGGTTCCTAGGTTTTCCCCTCCTTACAACCTCTCTGAAAGATCTGTGAAAGCATCAGAAGGCATGCCATTAATAGCAATCCATACCTTTTTTAGGGTATAAACTTTGCTTGGCTGCACTTTGGATTGTTTTTTCTGGAACACAGAATGTGCTTACTGTGGGAAGCAGTGAGTATGCTTGGGAAGTAACAGAATAATCAATAATGCATCTGTATTTAGGTTATAATATTGGACATTCCATGGGTTGAAAATAAAGTTTTCCAAGTTTTATTTTAATGTCAACATTTTATTTTAATATAACTGCTTAGAAGGCAGCTCTTTTACCTTTCCTGGGATAAATTACCTGTGACATGTCTAGCCAGGCAAGCAAATAATGTAAAATTAATGAGAACCTATAGCTGAATCAAGGGAATCTTCTGTATGCACAGAAAATAACGTTGTTTCTGTGATAAAAACATGAAGGGGACTTCACTAGCCTGAGTGGGCAGACTTCAATTGTAGATGATGACTTATAGTAAAATATAGTGATGGAGTTGCTACTGTTCCTTTAACACGGTAAAGAAAAATTAATTCCAGGTCACATTATTACTTTCCTTGTTTTCCATCCCCAAATCCTCCATCACATAAAACAGATGTGGGCTATTGATGTTCTCCATCACTTATGTCTTAATAGCTTACCTCCTCTTTCATATTTTCTGCCTTCCAAGAAATTCACTCGTCTCTGTATTGTTCCATTTTTGCAATCTTTGCATTATCCTTTGTGGTCTTTTTGTAATATTGCTCCAGTTTACTGACAGGTCTCCAAGCAAAGGCTTTGAGGCTCCATTAAGATGTACTTGAGGTTTATTGATTGTGGCTGCAGTGCGGTGGTATCCATCATCCACATCCCAGTGGCATTTTACACTGGGATCGCTGCAATGGAAGGCATAGGTTATGTTGGAAGTGAGATTTTCATTGCTACTGAAAACTTCTGCTTGGAGTCTGGATATCTCCTTCCTGCTTGCTGCTTTTGTATTAGCACCCTGTTCCTTTAACCCATTCCCTCATTTCCTACCTCTGCATGCATGTGTGCACAGAACTCTTAATGGACTTGGATCCTCTCTGTGTGTTCTGTCCTTTCACCCCACAGTTTGTTGGGGTTTTTTTACCCCATCTATCTTTTCCTCTGCCTGACTTCTCACAGGTATAAGGCAGCAATGGTGGAACTGCATCTCCAGCAGGAGTGGCAAAAAAAATTCAGACACCAGCTAAGGCTTTACAATGGGGATTAAACTGAGGTCGTGCAGTCTTTTAGACTGAGGTTTGGTTGGTGTTCCAGATTCTGTCAGGCACTGTGTAGGTCCCTTCATTATCTTCCTCACAGAGCATACCTGCTAAAAAGTGATTTTCTTCTGAGGCAGAAATTCTCTAATATTAGTGGATTTGTTTTCACAGTTGTTCATATATTGATGCAAACATTCTGGATATGTTCAGAACTGAGCAGGTTACAACCTGTAACTTGAACCTGCTGCCTGATAAAAGCTACTGAGGAAGGACTGTAGCTTTCCTTGGAGTAAGCAGTGCTTCTCAGGAGGGCATTAATGTTGAGGAAAGGGAATTAGTAGGTCTTTCTGTAAGAAATCTCTTAAATACAAAGTATTTCATCTGTACTTTTTTAAATCTTATGTTACTAAAAGGAAGTAGTGTGACAAAATGGCATCAGAAGTATCTTGTGAATGAATATTCAGAGTTTATGCAGCTTTTTAAATCCACATAGATTCTTATAGGATTGACTATGAATGTTTACTGGTATGTCTGGAGAGCTGTGAAAACTGCAAGAAAGGATGTGTAAATTTATTTGTAGATTTCCATTCTTTACACTTCCCCCAAGCAGTGGAATAAATAGATACTCCACCTATTTTGGGGGCTACTTCATTTGGCATCCTCCAAACCCAGCTTTTATTTCTCTTGAGAGTGGGGTTATTAGCACAGAAGTGAGAATTTGGATGCTTTCTCTAGCTCTGTTGATTACACCACTATAGTTCAGGTCTTCAGATTTTGCTCTTTTGTGGTGGGGGCTGAGACACAGATCTGAAGGCTTTTTGGCTGAGAGTCGGTGCACTGAAATGTAAGATGATTACAAAATGGTTGAATCAGCCAGAGGATTTCTTTGCAGTTACAGCAGTCCTTCTGACTGTTCTGGCATATATGCCATTTGTTTCCGATCTACTCTGTTGGGAGAGTGGAAGTTAGAAATGGGTGGCAGTTGTGGCATCAATGGAAAGTGAGAAATTACTAAATGTAGGGTAGGTACCTCTAGAAGATGTAAACTTGGTTCGAGTATGCTAATTGTTACTGTTATGTCCTCTCTTCTGATGAATATGAAAGGAGGGAAAGATTTCTGAAGGATGCATTCAAATCCACAAGGATGAAGATAAAGAGAATTTACGGAGAGGAATTATTCTGCATATGTCTGGAAAAATTCCAGCTCGAATCTTTGTTTTCTTGTTTGTGCACATGGAAGCTTGAAAAAGCACCAGGAAGAAACCCTGAAGTCTTTATTTAATTTTTAATAATACTCCCCAATACAGTAGATAGTGGATTGTTGATCAGGGAGCTGGAACGTCACACAGAAAGTTGTCTGGATGTCTCCACAGGGGAGTGTCTGTGACAGACTGAGGGCTTGCTGTGGCCCTGTGTGTGGCCTGAGCCTTCTGAGCTGCGAGCGCTGTTATTGGAGCAATTGCGTTGTGCTCTCCTGCACAGGGGGATCGGATGCTGGGGAGGAAGCAGCGAGTGTGCTCCTGCATCCCAGTGAAGGGGTTAATTTGTCAAACAGAGAATACATGAATATGTGACAGCTTTAAATGAGCTACCCACAATTCCAGCATGCCAGTCATTATGTGCTGATGATGACTATGATAGCAGCTGGGGATCTTTTTTTGGATCTCTAGCTGCTGTCTGCTTAGAAGGCAGATGCTAGGCTTTCACTAATGCTATATCTTATGTTAAAAACTGCAAGACAGATTACGTTCAAATAATGAGATTTATTAAAAAATAGAAGTTAATGTTTGGATTTACATCCTATTTTTTTAGGCTTTGAATGTTCAAGGTTTTCTCTGCAGGCATGACAGCTAGAATTTTTTTTCCCTTTGCTAAAAACTAAGATTCAACCACGTGACTCAGGACTTGGAGGTATAATGGAGGAAGGAGAAGAGAAATATTTGAGATTCCTAATTAAATTTTCAAAAGTTTACAACACTGTGTTTTCTATTCTCTTCCCTTTTATAACAGGCTAAATTTTGGGGCACCAAATTTTTCACCTTAATGATGTCCTTTCTTTTCAAGGTCAATTTATTATAATGGGTTTATATTATAATGAAATATCTTCCGCTCCAGATTTTTCAAATCCTCACTCTAATCATCCCGATACTTCCTGCTCTGGATTTCCTTTTCCTGAGACCCTGAATTTCAATGTTGTTCACCCTCTGACCTCTGTCTCAGAGCTCTCTGTCCATTTACTTCCTGCTTCAGAAGCAAGGCTCCAGCTCCTGCCTTCCCGGAAGCTGCTCACACCAGATACTTCCTTCCCATTTGTGGCTGAGCCTTGCTGGTCAAAATCTTTGTGGCTTTCTTCCTACAGATGTAGGGTCTTGATTCTTGCTTCTGATGAAGCCTGAAACTTGTGGGCTATGCAATGAATTGATAAAAATTCTGAGGGAGAAAGATTCAGAGCTTGTAAAATAGGATAAAAAATTATGTGGGAGCTCCTCATTGTTACGTGTTTGATGCTTTGTATTCAACAGACTAGATGGAATTTCAGGTTAATTTTGACCTATCAGACCTTCACTGGGAGATAATTTAAGTTCTATTGTATCAGTTACCTTTTGAGCATTCAAAATGAAGATGCATTTGAACAGTAGGATTCTCAACAGCCCAAAGATAGAGACTCATGAAGTCTGTGGGCAAATATCTCTTAAGACTCTGCTTTGCTAAGAAGGCTCTCACGTATGAACAAGGAAGTTAATATATGCAGAGAGAACAGAAAAACACTGGCTCTAGTAATGGAGGTTGTTACAGAACATAATTGAACACTGACTGCAGCAAAGCTAAAAGGAGACTTGCATTACAATGACAAAAAATCTTTATTTTTTCCCCTAACCTCTGATTTCAGCTGTCTGACTAAGAGCAGGTGCTGGGCAATAGCTCAATTTCAACAACCCATTGCAGCTGAAAGAGTAGATGCAATTGTGCTGTATCCAGCAAAATTGAAAATTGCTTTAAAGGAGAGGAATGCAAATGTTTTTAAGACAGAAAATCTTCATTCATCTGCAGAATGAAGCATAAAATTAGCACAGCCTCATAATTTTTATTCCTCTTTATAAAGCAGTAATAACTGTGAGATAATTTGCTATTTCTTATGTATTTTAGTATCTCTCTAGTGATACATGCTTTAAACTGCATTGCATTGTGAATACACAGGGAGTAGAATTTGTTAACAATTAAAATGTTCTAATTTAAAAAGTCCTTCCAGACAGTGTTTCCAAAACCTGAAAATGTCTCTGAACCATTTGGGTTTTCAGCGATCCTTGGACCTTCCCTCCGGTAATCAATGGTTAAGCCTTTGACCTCTGTTCCTGCACCCCTCATGACCCGTCTGGGGTCATAGAATGATTTGTGCAATGAGGGACCTTAAAGATCATCCTGTTCCAGCCCCAATTCCACTAGACCAGGTTGCTCCAAGCCCCATCCAGTGTGGCGTTGAACATTTCCAGGGATGGCATATCCATGGCTTCTCTGTACAACCTGTGTCAGTAAAGAATTTTTTTCCTAATGTCTGATCTAAATGCACATTAATAGAGAATTACCATGTTCTTACCACCTGAAGGCCTAAGTTAATGCCAGTGCAGTGCTACTGTAATACCTGAGAAACCAACTGTATTTCTGTACATAAACCTCACAAGGCATCTCCTGGAGTTAAAAACTGTTGTGGCAATATGAGTTGAACAAGCTGATTCAGGCACTGACAAGATCCTTTCACTTCATGAAAGTCTCTATTTTCCTAGGTATGAGACTGAATGAATTTATGAAAGAAACATCTTTTTTAGCTGCATGTTTCATAGGTTTATTAGCTTAGGTCTTCCTGTTAGTTCCATAAGCCTTTCAGTATTTATATTTGGATCATCTGATCCATTTACTGTTGTAGCTCATGCAGTTCCTTCTATTTTTCTGGTGGGTGGAGAAGGGACTCTAGTATTCGTATTTATTTTAACTTTTGTTTTTAAAGGTGCATGCCTTTGCTGCTTTATCGACTAGAAGAGCTCTAACCAGAAATGTACTTCCTCCCTTGTGAAGTAACTATACCACATTAGAAGATTCTACAGTCTGAAAAGTTTTGATGATTGATCTGTCATGCAGACAGTTAACTCTGTTTAGACACATTTGGCTTCACTTCCCTGTGTTTAGGAGAAGTGTAATTTTGAATGTCTTAGCCCTAGAGAGTGTTAGGATTTCTAAAGTGGGTGTCTCTTTGGAAAAGGGAATCAGCTGAAATGCTTGCTGAGAATGAAGAAGCAGGAGTTCAGGTTCAAGCCCATATTAGCAATGAGAGAGTCCAGGATTTAGAGGAGGTGTTTAATCACCAGCTTGTACTAAAGCCAGTGCTCTTCTCTTTGTGCTACCCATGGCTCCTGAGTTGAGTTAGAACAAGAATGTCAGCATGCAATTCAACCACAGCTGGATTTTGGTGTGCTATTGCATGCCTTATAATTTCTCTTTCATTTGAAGTTGCTTTATAAATAAAGAATGGCTTCTCTATCAGCCAGCAATTTAAATCTCAATCTAGAATTTTAGAGTCAAATGAAGTTATTTTGTACATTATGCTCATTAATAAAAAAAAATGTAGGCTAATTTGTGACTTTGGTGGACCTTTAGGCACAATTTTTGATATTATTTTGTTAAGGCAAGACTTGTTGCAAATATTGTGCAATGCTGCAGTTTGTAATTCTATAACAACATTAACTCTGTTTTGAACAGAATGTTGTTAATGTTTAGCTACTGTAGCACAGAGGCTCTGCTAAAACTGTGTGTGTTTTGCAGGGAAGGGAAACATGAACTGCATTACCGGTCTTCAAAAATATTTTATTTAGTTAGAAAAGGCAAAAGAAGCAAACAAACAACCTTTGTATTGATAAAATGAAGGAAGTGTGGAAGCAATTGTAGGGTATTAGTTGGTCTCAGGACTTGGTGGATAGACTGTAAATATAAATCCTAGCTCAGCTTCTGCAAGGTGAACAGGTGTTATGGCCTCCAGTCCATTGATTCCCAAAATAAGACATGTGGAAAATTGCTGATCCATGAAACCCCATTAAGAGCTTGGCAAGACCCTTAAAGCATAAACAATTACACATTTGTTGGTTAAGGATTTAATGGTAAATTGTGATTGGAGAAATCTTAAGAGTTGGTGACAGTCTGCTAATGTAAACTCTTTCTGTTAAATGCTAATGTCATTTGTCAGGAAGTGATGGTTCAGCTATGACTTGAGGATTTGGCTCTTTCTCTTGAACTGTAGCTCAGAGCGAGCAATTTCTTCTCAAGCAATACAGAATACCAGTATGAACAAGTAGTGCCTATTTTTTTATTTGTTATTCAATTGTGTCTCATTGATTATTTAAAAATTTGTCTTCAACAGGATGGCTGAAGTTTTTTTTTTTCTTTCATAACTTCTATTGTATTACAACAGGGAAGAAAATTATGAAACACTTATTGTTCAGGGCAAAGAAGATGTAAGATGACAATTGAGAAATTTAAGGTAAATGTTTCTTGGAGAAATGTAATTTTGCTCCTTTTCTTATGCACCTGAAAATTAAAATATCTTTCTTCATGAAACAGTAAATTGCAGGGTAGTGTGGGTTTTTTGTATTTGTCAAGCATACTGTAATCCACACTGTGCAGAAAGCCTGATTAAATTTTGTCGCAAATTCTGCTTTCTTCAGGCTTTACAGTGGTTTCTGTGAAAGTCTGAAAGACATTAGAGCAAGAGCAATATGAGAATGAATAATTTAATATTTTGTATATGAAATGTTATGTTTTACATTTTATTGTAACTTTAAATTTTGCATTTGTTTGCTGTATTTTAAGTCATGTCTAGATAACATCCAACTAAAAGGAAAATTATAATTTTTTAAAAAAAATTAAAATAAACCATTGAAGATTTGGAGATGATTTGGGAGAAATTTTTGTGGGAAAAACAAGAGTCTAAGAGAAACCTTGAAGATCCAGCAATTAAAGGAAAGTAGTAGTTTGATGGCAATTGATAAAATGGTAATTTTGTCTCTGGGCAGAGATTTACTTATATTACACTTGCATTTGAATTTCTCTTTTCTTCGGCAATGGATGCATATTGAAATTTGAACTTTTAATTTAAAATGCAGTTGGGGGGAGGAAAGTGTGTTTAAATAGAGTGTTTGAGAATTCTGAGTGTAAGATCTCGGAATACAGGGTCTGAGAATACCAGCTGCATATTTGGATAAACCGACCAAATGCATGTTTAGAATATCTTATACGCCAGCATGAAAAGTATTTTGGAGGTTTCTCTACCCATTGTAACCTGTTCAGTTTGAAAATAAAGGATATTTCTTTTCACCTTCTCCATTATGTTATGACTGGAAAATTTTCAGGCCAAATGAGGCACTCAGTGTTGTTTGTTCTAGAATGATTTAGGTAACAACATGAAGAAAGACTGAAGCAGGGATCATTGGGATATTCAGTCTTCTATGCTAGTGAAATATCACCACTGATGTTACTGTAACTTGATTTATTTCATGTAATCTGCTATAATTATTTTTTAAACTCATTAGTGGCATTATTTATTTATTTGCTATTTGTTCTCTTGGTTTGTTTTTTTTTGTGTGTGTGTGTGTGTGTGTGTTTTTAACCCCTGTATAAAATCTCAGCTTTTGTGCCATCCAGTGAAGCATCAAAATACAAATCCTTGCAGCTTCAGAGAATAGAAAGGGACTCTAAAGGGCTTTGTTTATACGGCGACTTTTATGTCGGTTCTCGAATTCCCTGGACCTTCGTTCTCCCTGCTGCAGTCGCAGGGTGTCGCATGCCTTTTCGGAAGCCCTCTGTGCTCCTGTAATGAGGCGCTATTGCCACGCGAGGTCAGCAGCTGCCGAGAAAAAGCGGGAACTAAACTCGCTACACTGCAATCCGTTTTCATTTGCTTTATTTAGAATACTTAAAAATCAATACATCCTTCAGAACCGTATATACAGTGTGCAAAACCAAAGGATTTCTTTTGAACGCACAGCATCTTCAGCAAAAATACTTCCTTGCGAGTTACTATAGAGTGAAGATCTAGAATGGCTTTAGGGAACGTTTATTGGCTTCCCGAGTAGCATTGGGTAATCGCTGTGGTAGAGGATGCTATTCTGTACAGTGTGATGATGACAGGGTTTCAGCCTTATCTTTTTGTCTCTACTAAATTGGTGATAATAAATCTAAATTGAATCAGGTATTATTGCTGCAGGGAATAGTTTGGAATACAGAAATGGAAAATACCCTTCCTTTTTACTGCAGTAATAATCAATGTCCTGTCAAGATGTGGGGAAGATGTTGCCTGAAAGGTTTTTCTCCCTGCTTTAGTCTTTGCTTTATAAGCAAAACACTCCCCAACAACACAGGTAAAAAGCATAAGCTTGGTACCAAAGTTACTGAACAGGATTTGGGAAATAAGTATTGAGCTCTCTCATAGGCTTACTATTGGATAACCATTTCCTTAGCATAAATCTCAGTTTCCTATATGTAACTTCAAAGAAAATATTCACTTCTCTGGTAAAGTTTTAGAATAAATTCTTTTTGATGGGATTTTCTGATTTTCTGTTTTAACAGTGGGATTATTTACTGCAGTGTCACACCTGAATCTTGGTGTTCTTTTTCCTGAAATTCATATTGTCATTTCCTGTGAGTATGCCATTCTTTCTGTCCTAGATAGTTGTGTAACATTGCTAGTAAACACACTCCGTGTTTCAGAAGTGACTGCTTTTTAATAGTTTACAAAGTTATCTTCATGTATGATTGGCACCAACTGATATTCTTGTCAAACCTTTTATCCAAAAATCCCCCTGCACCAGGTAAATTTAACAAATTATACAGATGAAGATCAATTTACTCATCACCAAAATGCAACAGGGGAGATGTAGTTTAAATATTAGGAAATACTTTTTTAGCTATAATACTGATTAAGTTGAAAGAACAAACTGGCAAATGAAGTTGCGTAATTGCCATCACTAGAGATTTGCCATCACTAGAGATTTTTCAGGCTATGAGTATGCGTCCATTTAGCAGGGATGGCTTAAAAATAATGCAGTCAGTCTTGCCACAGTTCAGGACTTGGACTGAATGACTCATTATATGCATGTTTTATCCCAAATAATTTTTTAAATTTCTTCCTACTTTACCCTAGCTGGGGATAAAGCAGCAGGGATGTCAGCAAAAAAAAAACAAACTGTAACATTTTCTCTCAGCGTGTGCCAAGCCTACATGAAATAAGAAACAAGTTGTAGTGAGAGAGAAGAAAGCCCAGATTGATGTGACCTTTATTATTTTAACAGTGTCTTTCAGCACAATTACAGAGTTGCAGGATTGCAGAGAACAGAGCTGGAGTATAAAATAACATAAATAAATAGAACAGGAGCCAAAGCAGTCAGCAGGAGGTGGTTGGAATTGGGCAGTGAAGGATGGGTGAAGGGTTTGCATTGGTCAAAGCCTTTATGATTCAGCCACCATAGTTGCAAATTCTGGAGAAAAGAAAAGAATTTTTAAAAATATTAAAAACCCCAAAATTTAAAGGAGGAGGAAGCATATTACAATGAATACAGAGTCACTGGTGTAGCAGAAACATCACAATAACAGAAGAGCAAAGAAATCCAAGTTATTTAAAGGGGGAATATATTTTGGGAAATCTTACAGTGAAATGAAAGGATTGTTTGAGAGTAAGGGAGAAATGCTATACATGCCAGACTGCAAGACTTCCACCACTATTCATCTGAAGGACTTGATTAGTTCTTGGTTATTTCTTCGTAAATCTCAATGGGATGAAGGCAAGAACTAGAAATTTAATCTTGCAGTGAGATAAAATGTCTTTTATATCAGAGTTTGGCAAAGACAATAATTAATGAGTCTTTCAAAGTATTTGTGTCCTATATTATAGTTATATTGCATTTAAACTCAATTTTGTAATTGTAAATTGAATGAAAATGACAGATTACAAAAACAGAAGGCTGATATCAACCTATGTAGCAATTTCGACCATGTTGTAAGAATGAGAAAAATTCCTTTGGTGTGAGAGAGCTAGGATTTTACCATGTGGCTTTTTATTAGTGGTACATCCATAATATTTACATAAATGAATTTATCTGCACTTTGGGATAATGTTATGCTTTAGTATATATAATGCCTTTCAGCGGGGAGATAAAGCATGGAAAAGGTACATTTGTGTCCTGGTGAATAGCTGCCTGGTTATAATTCCTAACTTCCTCTAACCTTGGAAGAGTTACACATGAGAATACCTTGCACAGTTGTATATGCTGCAGATCACTGAAAATGACAGACTGGAGGGAATCCCAGGAAGGGCAACAATGACGATAAAGGGATTAGAGGGTATGCAGAGAGAGTGGTTTATGGGTTTAACATAATCAGCTAAGAGGAAAATGACAAATAGGGGAGGCAGCCGTCTGTAACTGCTCAAGAAAAAATTACTGAAGTTTGACATAATGAAGAGTAAAGTCTGGCAACTGGAAAAGATAGAAGATGAAAATTAGGTATTTTAAAGAATATTCTAGTGTTCAGTTGAAAAATGCTAACCTCTAAACAAGTGAGATCTTAATTGACTGTTATATGCAAACAGATAGCACTTTTGATGGTGTGTCCAGAAAACATGTTGCCAAATGCAGACAAACCAGACTGAAAAATAAAAAATGGTATTTTTTTAATATCAGAGCGTTTAAATTAATTCCAAATTTATCCATCGTTTTGAAAGATGTAAATCCAAATCAGAATTAGTGATGTAGATTACCTAACACAAAGCATGTGTAAATCCTGTACATGGTGGGTCCATAGATTAAAAGTGTTGCAAACTGAATTTAAGAGATAACATAAAGTGCTTGTCCTAAAACCCCCAACTATTCTGGGCAGAAAAGGAGAAAGGGTATGGTTATTAAATCTCTGTGTGAGTAAGTCCTGCAGAGGGAAACATGAACTGCAATGCATCAAACCTTTCCAAAAGGGAAAACTAACTATGCATATACTGTTAAAACAAGTTGTCATACTTACTGCAGCTAAATTAATACCTTTTATAATAATTTTTATCTGCAGAATATATTTGGAAAAGGTTATTCAGACTTGCAGCCAAAAATTTTCTATAATATATTTTGATAGTGCTATTATCACTTAATAGCAATGTATTTCATAGGTATTTTCTGATAGCCAGCAAACCATAAAATACTCCTTCTTGAATAATTGCAACAATTTCACGTTTCCCAGGATTTTCAATGCATTTTAAATATTTTGAAGATGTTCCAGGTGAATGGTCTTCTAAATTAGTTCACTACTTATTTTTGTATGAAGGTTAATTCAACCACAGGTGACTTGTAGAAGCATTGTTACAACGTGTACAATATATGCAAAACTTCTGAGATAAGGCATGGTATATCAGTCGCCTGTAAATGGTTATTGCCTCTGACTGGCCTGTTAGTGAGGGAATCCTTGTGATTTACTTGTTTTGGAAACATCCTTGTTTCCAGCTGTAGTTACCTTTCCAAACAAAATTAAGTTATGTGTTTCTCTGCACAAAGAGTGGCTTTAAATTGCAAGGATTTAGACCATTTTGCCATGTAAAATAATTTACTAGCTGTTTTGTGTCAAAGCTCTGACTTAAAAGGAGAAGACTGTTTCACTGTGTTCAGTGCAGTTTAGTACTATATACCAGCCTAATGCATGCCCTCTAGTATTTTACTGAAATGACAGACATGATTACAGAGGACATGTTGTAGGCTCGTGATTTCTCTCATCAGATTGTGTTTTTTACATTTTCTTTACAACAGCAAATCTGTTTAGGGAACTTTGTAAGTAATGACTTACACTAATTTATTTTAGAAGATAGAAGAGCACAAAGCAGGAGAAGAATTCCGTTGTGTGGGGTTTTTTTGGTTTTTTTTAGTTTGTTTTTTTTTGGTTAAGGCTTTCAGCTGGCAAGGTCATGACTTAATAGCTGTGATTTTGCATGCTTAATGTCACATTTTTACAGCATTGTGATTTACAGGGATAAAAATTTGGATTTATGCTGCCCACAGTATATGATCTTTGAGAGTTCTCTATGTACTTTCTCAAGTCTATTAAAATCAAGAAACTGAAAGGCATGATATGCGTGTCCAATGCCAATATACAAAACAGATTTTAAACAACATTATGATGAGAAATTTTCTTTTTTTTTTCTCTTCTCTCTTATAAATATTTTCCCATAGCTACAAGATCTGCTTCAGCATCATTTTTTATCACGATCTGGAAGCTAAGGTTGCTTGTGTTATAAGGTAGCCTGGCCTAGACCTGCAATTTTTTTCAGATTCATCATCTTCTGACCATATTGGTGGAATATGGAGGGGGTTTGACACTGCACAGAAGATGATCATGTCTTACAGGAACAAGCTGCAGATTTTCAGGTCTTTGAAACTGCTTCATCAGCCACAAGTTCAAACCATGATTGGACAAGAGGTAAACTGCTGCTAGAGGTACTCTGCTATTTCAGAGCTGAATGGTCTTGCAGGAACGAGAAAAGATTTGAAGCAAGAGACCTAAGAGAAAATTTGTAATCTGAGACCCCAGCTAGAAGAGGGCTGATTAGTTTGGATTAATGTTTGTGATGATACAACTGAAAAAGTTGTCTCTGTGGTGTTAAAAATCCCTAAAGATCAGTTCTTACAACTACTGTGGGCTCCTGAGGGACAGCATTCAAGGGCCATCAGGAGAATTAACATTAACCCTTGTGAAAGGCTGCTTGTTTGCGATTGTTTAGTGATTTAGGAAGCTGATATTTGAAACAAGGGGTAGAAGTAATGCCTGACAATTCAGCTGCAGGGAAACAAAATTAGTTTGTAACAGAAATACAGCATTGCAATACTGCATATGAATGCGATGTACATTCATGACTTTACGTTTTATTTACATATACAGTTGTATTCTTGAATTGGATTTATGGGCCAAAGGAAAAGCTGGGAAGTATCTGTCCTCCTTGTCCTTGGAGTCCCAGCTATTAACTTTTGCATGTATTTCAAGCCTTTCTCGTGTAAAAATTGGCTGTTAAAGTCAAATTGAAGAAATGGAAAAGAAACTGGTAGTATTGTATGGTAGGGATATGGTCAGAAGAATCAAAGGAAAAAAGCACATCATTCTCTTTCATTATCAAATGTAAACACAGAGTAATTCCATTTCAAAGTTAGGGAAGAGTAAAAACTGCAGAAGAAAGAGATAAGGAAAAGAGGCATTCCATATTGCTTTATTACAATGTACTGGGTTTCAGGCATTGTTTCAAAAAAAGAATTGATGGTAGTCTTAAATATAAAGATTAATGCTGTATTTTCTTCTACAAGCCAAAATCATTATGCTATATTGTTATTTTATTCCAATTAAGACTATTTTAGATTTGCAGCCTTGTGGAATAACTGAAAATTTATCTGATATGAGGTTGGTGGATCAGCTGTAAGCTTACTTACCTGAATTAACTTTTCTTTTGAAAAACTTGCCCAGTGATTTTAGTACTACTATCACTAATTTTAGTGTGTATAGAGAAGACCCATATGATAAAGAATTTGAAGTTTCAAGAAATGACACCCACGCTGGATTCAGCAGCACTGCTGAAGTTTAGCAGGAGCTTCGACTAAACCATAATACAGTCATGATTGGAGAAATTAAGAGGCTTTGGTCTAGGAACATGGCCATAGTCACTGATATGCCAGTGTGCATCACCTGACTGATATGTCAGTGGCTGATTTCACGTGTCATCTTCTAGGTTGGGAGACTGTGTTAGTTAACTTTGCTTTTTATTTCTCTTTTAATTGACTTTTTTTTGAGATAACATTTTTTAAAAATTCTAGAGATTAGGTAACACAGAGAGGTATGAGGGGGTTTAGGTGTTTTTTAGATTTCAGCTTATGATGTGGCTTATCAATATGTCAAAACTCTAGCAATTGCCTGCTCTCTAGAGGATTTATTACTCTGGCCACAAACTTCTATCTCCTGCAATGGGGAAAGCTTTAGTTTAGAATTGCATCTCTTCTTGTCTCATTCAGTGTGTTTCATTCACTCTCATCTCAAAAAAAAAAGGAAAATGGAGAAATTTTGTATGTGGGCTGGCCTGATTCATCCCAAGTGGGAATAGAAAACAGCACTAGCTTTTTAAGCAATGCTGTGAGAGGAAAAGTTGTTCTTTTCTTGTGTTTCTCATATTCAGTAAAAGGGAGTGACAAGCTTTCTTAGGTGTGAAGACCCACGTAAACACTAGCATAAGCTGAGTAGACTGTTATTGTATAGAAATTCTGTAGCAAAATGGGTGTACTTTGATTTTTAAGAGCATTGCTTTGCTAAGTCATGCACTACTTTCCTGCTAAATAAACATCAAGCAGAAATGCTGGCGCTCAGCTTTTATTCTTTCCAAGCTTTATAGTTAAGCCTCGGTCTCTGAACTCGTAGTGTCCTGATCCTCACTCCACTGATATCAACAGACAAATTACAGTAATTGAAGTAGAGTTTGGCTGGGTACTTAGTCCTGCGCTGCGGAGTGCCCGACCCACAGCCGGGTTCTGTAAGCTCCGGCCCCCTCTAGTGTCACAACCGACTCCTCTTCCTCTAACGCCTCCAAGCAAGGTATTGCAAATGGAGCAGGACTTGGCATTTCATTAGACCCAAACTGTGCCCTTCAGAAGGTCACAGTCCTCAGTGATCGCTAGGTTTCCTCAGTTCTTGTGTGTAAGGGTAATATTTAGCTGTTACTGTCAAAGTTTACTCCTCTAATTACATACCATCAGCGCCAATTTTGCCATCACCGTCCTTATCTCCAGCAGCCAGAAGAGCCTTCGTTTCTTTGTCTGATAGATCTCTTCCTTCTGGGGTAAAACCCTTCAGGACAAACCTAAGGAGGAGGCATAGAAGAAAAAGGAAGGTTTGCTTGGGTGGTTTTTTTTTTTTTTTTNNNNTTTTTTTTTTTTTTTTTGGGTATGTTTTTTTTTCCACAGAACAATTACACTTCATATTTATTTGTGCCACTGATTTGCGACACAAGTTGGAATCCAGCGTTGTGTCTTCTGTTGTTGGCCTTTAACAATCAGAAGCGCTTTACTCTGAAACCGCATTTGGCTGAAGAGCTACCTGTATGGTATTGACCATTCGTGTGTTTCAGGGATCCTGCAATCCAAGTAGACAACTAGCTATCTCCAGCACCCTTTAGATCATGTGCTCAGCAAACAGCTGGCATAGCACACAAATACTAGTCAAGAGTTTAAGCTCGATGTTACTACCTAGAGTCTTGTAAAAATAACTCACAGGAAATTAGACTCTTAATGAGGGATATTTGAGAGAGGATGTAACTTTACTTACTTCAATTCTTCCTCTTCAATGAAGCCGCTCTGATCTTTATCAAGAATATGGAAAACCTTCTTCACATCTTCTGGGCTCTTCTTTTTCAATCCTACCATCTCGAAAAACTTTTTGTAGTTAAAAGATTCAGCCGCTATAAGAGATGAAAAACCAGAGAACTGCTTAGAAAAGTCATTGAAACACACATACCAACACATACCCGTGGTTTTCTTCCATGCTGCTGTTTCTCCTGCCCTGGGAGGAACAGTGGAGCCCAGCTGTGGTAGGAGCTGGGTGTACTCAGTATAATCATCCGTGCTTCACAGGTGCTAATGGAAATAAACAAAGAGGCAGAGGGGCAATATCTCAGTTTTGCAGATTAAGAGCTGAGCTACAAAAGGATGAGGCTTGCCCAAGGTCACACAAGAAGTCTATGATAGACTTGTGAGCTTTGGGAGCTGAGGTCTAATGTGCTTGGTCTCATTTCAGTGCCTTAAACCTTTTCCTAAGTTTTACACTAGAGCAGACATCTGAGAGCAGACTGACTATTAGATAGCTATCACTTTTTGATATATCCACCCCTGGAAAAAAAAAACCAAAAATGCTCTTGCTGAAGCATTGGCTAGAAGTGTTTCAGAGCACTGTTTGTTTTTTTTTCCTGGAGACTTACGAGAAATCAGTGTTGCATTTCAACCGCTAAAGGAATGTGCAATCGTGGTGTGTGAGCTCAGACACTGCAAGGAAGTGCTGCACGGCGCGCTGCCTGCAAGACCTTGTGAGGAGCTTTCTCCGGGGAGGAAAAAAACAAACAACCCAGAGCCCTTGAAATCGGAGCCGAGTTTACCTGCTCCACCTCCTTTGTCCTTTAGCCGCACCCGCTTTTGTCCCACCCAGGTAGCCTAACAACTGTGATGTGGATTAGAAATACCATACAGTGACCTCCAAAATGTGCGGTGGACTTTTTTTTCCCCTTCTCCATGCATTCTTATTCCCGCGGCATTAAATTTTCCCATTACATAAAATTAAGGAGGCTCAGACTGCCGTGATCTGCCTGACTGAGATTTGTCATTAGTTGCTGCTATTTGCATCTGCTCCCGGACTTGGCGGTGGCCACAAAACAATGGAAGCTAATGAGTAAAACAGCTGCTGGATCCAGCAAAGCAATTTGTCGCTCCCTCTGACTCTCCGGCTTCTGAGCTGAGCCGGGCACAGCGGGTCTTGCGCTTCTTTCTGTTCGGGAAGGTCATCGCACAGAGCAGGACAGACAGAGGCGGCTCCCCGGGATGGTGCGGTCAGCCAGGTAGTTTGGGGGAGGGGGGGGATAACGTGCATCCCGGAGCACGGTTTCTGGCTTTCTTTGAGAGCAACCTTAACTACGTGAATCTCTGTAAACGCAAAGAGGGTTTGCTGTCAGTTTTGGGGGGGTCACGATGACTGAGAGACGTAGGGAACATCTGATACCCGGAGGAGTCTAAGAGAGAAGTGTGGACCACTGCAGCCATTCGACCTGCAGGGAGCCCCTGCAGTCGAGCAGCGCACCCTCTTGCTATACTGTTGCCTTCTTTCCATCCCGAAAAGCAAAGCCCACCCGGGGGTTCTGCATAGGAAGTACAAGAGTGGTTTCTTATATCTTTGAAACAGGAAACAGCAGTTCTGCAACATCTGAAACTAAATTTCAGGAATGAGTGGGAAGCTGCCGACATCCACTGCTGACTTCTCTATCCCACACCAAGATATAATGCAGCTTGGTTCGCCGAGGGGTTTGCTCCCTTTGAAAGTATGCTCTCAGTAGAAGCAAAGTCTGTCCGCAGTTACTGCTTACTTTCCTTTGAAATAAATATTTCAGCTCTGTAATGTGTAGGACAACTTTGCTGAGGATGCAGCCTTGTATTTCATAAATCTGTCAGAGGCATTCATTGAACATCTGAAAACACATCCTCATTTGAAATTTAGTCAGGCTAGTTTCTGTAATCTTCCCATAGCTGAAATAAATGCACAGCTATCCTAACCTGAAGAGATGAAAGGAGGAAAAGAGAGAAGAAAAAAAAAATAGAAAAAAGCACTCACCTGAAAAGGCTCCCACAGCCTTCTTGATATCCTCAGCGCTGAGCAAGTCAGTCATAGCCATCCTGCAACTGTTTGAACAGGGAAGCAAGTGCGAAAAGATTAAAAAGTGCTTTTCTCATCATTTCTGCTCATATGACCAAAGCTGCAGTGCTGTGTGGGGATGGCACACCGGGAAAGGCTGGACCCGTGCCAGCTCTATAGCTCTGCGTGGATAAGTGCTGTGGGCTGTCGCTCTCCAGTTTGCAGAGCACCAAGTAGTCCACAGACGCAAGGGTTCAGCTAAAGAGAGGGCACGGCGATGTCTTTGTGGGGACTGGGAAGGGGGGAGGACGCGGGTGGGGGTCGCTCCCTGGGAGGCTGGAGCCTAAGCCTTACTGGAGCAGTGCCAGAGTCTGCTGTGATACCGGCTGGAGAAAGAGTTTTGCCAAGGTCAAGTCCTCGGGTGCAAAAACTAGTGGTGCAGAGCAGAGCCTTTTCCTTTAGTAAGTCAGGATGAGCTTTACCAGTTATATTTGGTGACAAGTAAGGAACTGCATCATATGCCAAACTTCAAGCTGCTCTTGAGGTCGGGAAGCAAATGTAATGTAGCTTTTGAACATTTGCCTTATCTTTCAACCACTTTAAACATCTCCCCCTTCTCCCTTCCCCCTCCCCTTCACACACATATTCCTTTTAGACCTTGTTTCTTTCGGGCCAGTCCATATTAAGCATCATCCTCACTGAATTAATTATCACATCCCAGCGAATCCTACAGATCCCGTTTGTAATGCACAATATGCTGCAGAATATACTGCGATAGGGTATGGCAAAACGAGAAGCAAGGTGACAACACACTCGTGAGGAGCTCCTGTGCAGTAGTGGGTTTCTCAGGCAAGACTGGGCACTTCCCATTAGCGTCAAAAAAAGAAAGCATTTAGGATTTGTAATGTGTTTTCTAGGGGTATTTTTTTCCTCCAAGAATCTGTGCCGATTTTTCACATAAAATATGGCAAATAGTCCAACTTGCTCTCAGAGTTTGGGCAGGAGCCATTAGGCTAAGGTAGCCAAGGTTAGGGCCCAGTAGTAGGGCAGATCTCTGCAGGAGTATTGGCATCGCTGCTCCAGGAGAGACGGGGGAGGACAAAGCGGTGGCAGCGAGATCCCCGGGCGCGATCCACGGGTACGGCCTGGTCCCACTGTCACAATCACACCTCTCCTCTGAATGGGGCCGCTGGAGAGCAGCCTTAAAAAGGGGGTGGCTGGTGCATAGCCTCGGATTGTGCTGTCAGTAGTTGCTCTGGGCTTTTAAAAGTACGAGCCCCATCCTTTTTTTCTTTTTTCTTTTTTTTTCTTTTTTTTCTTTTCTTTTTTCTTTTTTTTCCCCACGGCACAAGTTCAGCTACAATGGGTAAATCAGTAAATTACCATGACACTGAAGGCAGAAGGACGGAGGAGGAAGTGACATTGGGGTCCCCCCCACCTTTTTTTTTTCTTCTTCTTCTTTACTTCCCTAAAGGTTGTCTCTTCATTGTGGAAGGGAGTGTTGTTTTTCTCTCGTTGGAACTTTTCCCCTCGGCCTCCATTTTCTGTGTATTTCTCAAGATGCAAAAGATGCTTAGTTTTCTCCCAGGACAAACAAGGAGATGGATGGTGGAGGCAAGTCCCTCTCCCTAGGCTGAACGTATCCTTCCCAGCTCTACAGGGGGAGAGGAGCGCTGGGATGCTGAACTGAGATTAACAGCAGTCCTATAGAAGAGATTGCTCTGCGCACTTTCCCACGTATATCATTCTTACTCAGCAGCCCTTGTTGTTCTGGAGCTGTTGTTCTGGAGATGGAAGGATGAAGAAGACAACACTCGGGTTATTGGGGTCTCTTGCTTTAGCGGAGTTCAGGGTTAGAACCCTATTTTTAGTCCGTTTTGAACGTAGGATAAGTGCAGACCCATCAATATGCAGCTATGTGCCAGAGATCAATGTGCCATATCTGATGAAATTCATGTCCCTTTACCTTTCCTTAACTGAGGGAAGAGAGGGCAATCTCTTCTTGCTCCCAATGCAGACACCGCCGGCCCACTGCTACATCGCCCACTGCTTTCCCTGCTTTGCTGCGTGCAGCGTCGGTGCGGTCTGAAGAGGGGTTGGGCCTCAGTCTCCACAGATTTCCGCCCTTTCTTACGAATCTTTTGCAAACCCGTTGTTGAGCCACAGAACTTCCTTTTAGGTCCCTACAAACAGGAACGCACCTGCCCACCCGCCAGTGAAGATGGTCTCCTAGCGGGTGACTCGTGTTTCAGTGTTAACCCCGCTCTGCTGACAAGGCAGACCACATTTGGAAGGCCGCCCTCGGGGGTAACTCGAGCCAGTGGCTGGCAGAGGCGATGCGCAGCGCTGCCTGCTGTGCTGGCAGACGCTGATCAGGTTAACAAGCCTCATGCCAAGCAAACCGGCCAGAGGCGCATTCCGGGTGTGTGTCCTGGGGATGGGAGCCCGGCGGCTCCCTCCGCATCTCTAACGATGCGCGAACTGCCCCACTTTCCCTCCGTCATCGGATCTGTCAGCCCTGTACGGCCTAATCATGCTGTGGAGGCGAAAAGTGAGAGGTGTCAGAAAAATGAAGCTTCAGATCAGGTGGAGCCATCTGTAGAGCGTAAATAACATTTCCCCCAGCTCAGAAGCCGTGTGTACCCTCCACAAGCCAGAAAGGTGAAAGCAGCGACACAGGGTTTGCGAAGCAGACGGCTGGAATCTGACATGGAGGAGTGGTGAGGCCCAGCTCCAGCCTCAGCAGTGTCTCTTTTTAAGGACAGCTAGCAAATTTCCAGAAGCTTTTAACCACCAACCTGTAGTCGGAACTGTTATTCTAATAAAAAAGGCGTTTCACGAATTGACACTTTCTCACTCGACCCTTCATCTTTTTCTCATCATCCCTGCGAGATGAATGACGCGTTTTCCTTTATCACTGAGATTTTGCCAATTTTCCTGCCCGAACTATTTGCAAAATCCACACCGTGGACTTCCAAGCTGTCTGCACCAAAACTTTTGTGTAGAACAACTACCCCTTCCACCAGTGCGGGAATGATGATATTGTTACTAAGTAAACGACCAAATAAATTAAGTAGAAATCAGCCCACCCTTGCCAAAACCAAACAATTCAGGGAGAATTTCCTGAAAAGCACGAAGCCCTCACACCAAGAACTGAAGCAGAAAGACGGCGGTCCTTTGCAAAAAAGGATGACACATTTCCTTTAGCTTCCTAGTGGCCACACCAAAGAGAACAACTTCATCCCATTGCTTAAAGTCATCTTTGCAGAAAGAGAGATGCCATTTCTAGACTGGACTGGGCTTTGTGGGTTTTTTTGTCATTGGTTCACAGCTGTCTATTTCAGTAAAATCTCTTCGCGAGCCGTTGCTCGCGTTCTCCTTCGCTTTCTTCCCCCCTTTTCCCAGTTTTGTCATTTCCACCTTCTCCCCTGCTTTTCTCCACATTCCCCCTCAATGAGTTCACCTATTTTCTCCTTTTAATGATCTGTTCTTCTCATTTGGAGTCTTCTCTGCGGGAAGCCATTCCTCAGTGTTTGAGAGATTTGCATCTCTTTGTTTCCGGGCTTTTGTTTATGGAATGGGGGATGAGCCTGGAGTGATGGAAGATACCCTTATCTGCGAAGGTCCTGCTTCTTGCCTGGAGCTGGTGAATCCACTTTTGCTGTAGAAATTTGAGCATTTTCTTGCTACTTACCTCTTGGATCTCTCTTAGCACGCTTGAAAAGGTGTTAGATAGGGAGGTGACCAAAAAAGCGGTGGAACTCGGGGTAGGAACCCCACTTATATAATCTCTCCCGCTCTTTCTATTTTCGGCAGGTGATACCCACTCCTCACTGGTATCAGATATTCAGGGGTTTTGTTGGTGGTGTCACATTTATCTTTCCCTTAACTAATCGAGGAACGCTATTAATAATCCTTGGCGCTTACCTTCCCCTGGCTGTGAAAACCCATTACACTGGCAAACTGATGGTCCGCATGAAACTTGGACGTTAAGGGGAGAGGCAAGCAGTACAAGTGAGCTGTTAAAGGACAAATAGGAAAATAACAACGCTAAAAATGCCATTGAGACCTATTGTCCATTGTGTCCACCATCTAGGGACACTTTTCCTGATATTTAATTTTTTTCTGGCAAGGGAAAACGTTTTGCAAAGGACCACGAATCATACATCAGACGAAAGTGGCATTGGGGAGATCATGATGCATTAGGAGTTTGAGTTCGAGAGATGGGACTCGGCCCATGAAGGGAAAAGGGAGATGTAACCCCCTCATCAGCGTGAGGGAAAGCAAAGATAGGCTCTTCGGTTTGCCCTTTTCCTTTTTTTAGCCTTGACAGATACTACTTGAAACAAAATAGAACAGGTCTAAACTGCCTCCTGCACCTGAAGTCACAACATTCAGCTTTACCTCTTGGCCTTGAAGGAAGTCAGAAATATTTTTTTTTCCCTGCAGGCAAAAGCAAACTCAATTGTGTAATTCTGATTGCTCATACTTACAGGGGCATGCAAAATCTGCATTCAGGGCCCCATTGGGCAAGATGCTGTAGAAATCTAAAAAATTTACAACCTGAGCTTTCTTGGGAGAGATAGGGAATTGTAAAAGAAGGCATCCTATATATACAGCCATAATACATTGACTGTAACCTTTTCAGCATATCAGTTCTCTTTATGCTGAGTTGCTTATTCCAGGGAAAGACAACTTTGAAGATACTTCTATTTTTACTCTGTCAAGCAATAACAACAATGATAAAAATGCCTATGAAATATATTTCCCATTCTGTAATCCATCTGGGGACATGTTTCCTGATATTTAATGTTTTTCTGGCAAGGGAAGTATTTTATAAAGGATTATGCACTGTATTTATCTGTAGTACACTTATGAGTAAAAAAAAAAAAGTTTTTTCTGTTTCAGCACTCAAAGCCAACATTTCTTACATTAAAAAGCAGCCAACTTTTGTGATACAATGGAAGTTATCTTTTGGGAAAGGTAGGTGCTGCAAAAGTGAGCTCTGATTTTTCTAGCTTGATTAATTGATACTATAAATGAGGAAAGATAATTGACGTATGTATGGAATAGAAATATTTAAAAATATTTCTCTACTGCCCATATAATTTAGATGCTGAGTTCTGTGACAAATTGAAAGTACTCCAGAAGCTTCAGATAATTTCTAAAGAGGCAGCTTTATTGAATCAAACATGGCAAAGGTTAATTCAATCATTTATGTTCTGTCTCTTTTTTTTTTTCTATTACCCATCCTGTAGTGGTTTTTGAGTTTTCGGTGTGCTACAGCAGTATGGGAAGTAATATTATTCAACAGCATTCTTAATTTCTCACAAACACTGTGTCCATACCCTAGCTCAGAGCAGGTGATAATTACAAGAGGTAGCTCTTGTGGGTCCAGATGCTTCAATCTGTGTGTTTCCTTTGGAACTGTATAAGTCATCGTATGCTGTTTGCTAAATTCAGTCATGCGGGGTTTGCATTACACTTTCATATATTATAAACCCTTGGTGTAGTACCAAGATTAGATTTTAGTTTAGAGATACCAGTATCTCATGGTTGTTAGCTGCATGCTTCATTTCCATTTGGCAGCTGGCAGAGCAACTTTTTTCTTTTACCTTCCTTTGGCAGCTTAGAGAGGACAAGGATTGTAGGACTGTCTTTTTGGCTAACGGACTGTGACTTCCATTTCTGTCTATTCCACTGGAATGACTGCATTTGTCCACTGGTGAAAGGAGAGCAAGTGCAGGGCCAGTCATTGTGATTCCTCTGTGTAATTTAGCCAAGTGAAAGTAATCCTGATTAGTGGAAATTCTTTCTTATCTTCTTAGTTCGTTCCTACTAAGACTTATTTACAAAGAGAGAAGCAGATTTATGACCACATTGGGCATATAGTGAGGTCTTTGTTACATGTCAATTATTTAATTAATTAAAAGGGGTTTTATTGTTGGGATTTTTTTTTTTTTTTGGTTCGTAAAAAGAATACAATCAAAATCTGACACATTTAGGTTATTCGTACAAATCTTCCAGAAGCTGGAAGGTGTGGAGAGTTGTGGCAATAGGCTCATTGAGATTCTGAAATTTCACCGATTTGAAATGGTAGAATTTCGGGAGGAAGTTTGTGTTGCTGGTCTTGTCAGTTTTGGTAATATGGTTGCATATTTACTATCATCTCAGTCAGGTTCATTCGCAAAAAGATTAAGGCCGAGTTTCCCCTCAGGATACATATACAGTGTGGAGTTGGGGATGCTCATACATTATAATTTCTTTTTCTCTTTCCCACCACACATAAATAACTGTAATCTGAATAATAAGGTGCTCAGCCAATGTATCCAAAATTTGGGATGGTATCATCACAGCACTAGCATAACACCTTAAAACAGGAAGCTTGCCCTGCTACTATCTTCTATGTCTGCTAAATGTTGTGACAAGCAACTTCCATCTTCAAGGATACCATCCAGCTATCTTTTGCTCCCCATAGATTTTCCTTATTTGTTAAAGATGTAATAGATTTACAGAATCATTAAAGTTGGAAAAGACCTCCAAGATCATCAAGTCGAAGTTTTGACTGAACACTACCAGCTCTAAGTGCTACATCTAGTCATTTCTTGAACACTTCCTGCGATGGTTACTCCCCCACTTTCCTGAGCAGCCCATTCTAATGCTTAGCCACCCTTTCAGAGAAGAAACTCTTCCAGATGACCAACCTGAACCTTTGTCTGCCAAGGATGTTGTGCTGATGGGTGCTTATATGTGTTGGAGAGGAAAACGGACAAATTCATGGAAGAGAGATCCACTGAAAGTAATCAAACTTCTACAGGCCACATCCAGCTTGTGAAGTTGCTGAGTAAAAATGGTTGTGATTTGGGATAGGATTAGGGAAAGGTGTCAAAATCTGACTTCCTTGCGATTATATTCCCCCAAACACTTTTATCTATGTCCACTGTCACTGTTTACACTACTGAAAATGTCCTTTGTTTTGTATATACTAATTATAATTTCCTCTGCAATGGCCTGTTCTTGGCTTTGCCTGAGGGAAGTCTGTATTCCTAGGTCCAAAGCTCAGTGGTTCCATTTTTACTGATTTTTCCATTCCTCTGATAATTGTCTCAAAAGCTGAAGATAGCAAATAATTGCAAGAGGTACCACAGGGATAAGAAATAGGTCACTACTAGCCCATGCTACCAGTGGGCTTTGGGGACTCCCCAGCTTGTGTTACAAATGGTGTGGAAAAGAAAGCGAAATGTCTCACCCAAAGGGGATAATACAAATAAAAAACAGAGAGAGGTGTAAACCCCTGGTGAGAGTTAGGCTCAAATTACCAAACAAGAAAAAAGCAAGTGCTGAAAGAGTAGGTCTGTGTATCATAACACCTCCTAGCAACTTCAAATGGATATTTACAGCAGGAAAAAAAGTTGTTAGTCCCAGTGGGAAACCCTGACCCCAAGGTTAAGAGAATGGAAACAGTTGGTTTTCCTTACAACAGACACTTGTGGGTATCAGACATTTGTCATAATTGACACTCTGGTGGTGTTCACACTGGGATGGATAAGCCCCATGTAATTATTACCACAGGGGTTATATTCCAGAAAAACTAGCACAGCAGAAAGATGGTTTCATTACTTATTCCTATTTATACAAGGCTGCTGGTAGGAGAACAGTCAAAGTATTTAGATCAGGGTAAACAGTTTTGGGGAAATTGGACTTTAGTTTTAGCATCTGGAATCCTATGGTAACCCAAATTTTGATAGTCATTCTTTAATTAATCTGTTGGGGGTTTGGTTTTTGGTTTTGGGTTTTTTTTTGGTGGGTTTTTTTTTTTTTGTGTGCATGTGGGGTTTTTTAATTTTCCTTTTTTGTTGTTGTTGTCTTTTTTTTTCTTTTTTAAAATAAAAAAATAATGCACTTATAATTAATTTCAGAGATGTTAGTGCCCAGTGAGATGGATTTAAAAGTCAAAGGTTTGTAAAGGAGTCATATCTTTCTGGGTTAACTGCAAGTTAACAGTTATATCTGTGATGCTCAAATGGTGAGTAGGGGCTTTGCTGCCAACATCCCAAATGGAAATTGCTAGATTATGAAGTCTACAGCTATTACCAGAACAGGATTAGAAGACAGTTCTCCCATTTACGCAATTGGTAAATGAGATATCTTCTCAAATTTAAGTGATGATTTGAATCCAGCTAAGGAGAAAAACAGTAAGTGAAAGTCTGTAGTGCTGTTTCAGTCACCCTGATGAAATGAGTTGAACAGCATCAGTCCAGTTGTTCATAAACAAATACGCACAAAATGATCTTATTTGCACTAAAAATATCTCCATGTTGTTCATGGCCTGAATCTGACCCAAATGCTGAATTCTCCTGTGCTTTCACACTTCTCTATATCTTTAGGTTGCCTAAATGGAAGACTACAGGAAGGAAGTATCTGCTTTTGTTACCTGTTCTAAACTTAAGAGAATGGACAGACATTCAAGTGTTAGCTTGTCCAGCAGCATTCACCTGGGATCCCCTCAGGTAAATGTCAAATTGAAAATTTGAGTTTATCTCTTGTAACATCCTTATCCTCTGTGTTCAGAGGATAAAATATTAAACAGAAAAAAGTATTACAAGAAGACTCACAGGCATATTCCTAAGGGAAGTGTATTTTCTCTGCCATTTCCACTGTGTCCCAACTTCTTACAATTTCCTTTTAGATATTCCTTCTGATAATCATCACATTGTTAGTAATTTTATGTATGGGGATTTCTTTATATTCTTATGAATGTGAGAAAGTATATTCCTACTATTTAAAAATTATTTGCAAAAAGGAAATAGATTTATTGGATTAACCATTTTTATAGAAACTTGCATTATGTTTTTTTTATTTTGCACATCTGAATTGATCCTCATTATGGGCATACTTTTTTTTGCTTGGATGTTTGTATTGTTTCTCCTTCCCCAAAAGGTTCACAGTGGCAATATCTTGCAGAAATCACCCTATTGCAGGGTCTTTTTGAATTTCTGCTTTCAAAACTTTGTATATATAACTTGTGTAGGTGAAAGAATTTTTGTGATCTATAAGTAGAGCACTAATGCATTTGATGATTTGATGATCAATGCATTTGATGATGAGATGCATCAGCACTTTAGGCTTGTGCTTTAGTATTTTGATGGTTGTTTGTAAGAGGCAATAGCCTCCCAAGCCTTTTGAGTTTTGATCTCACTGGGACACAGAAGCTGCTGTCTTGAAGAAGAATGAGATATTTCAGAAAATTGATTATTAATAACTTGCTTGTGGATGATGCAGAGACTCACAAGACACAACTGATGTACTGGTTGGCAGCATTTTGCCTCTGAAATTTATCTCAGTTATTTTTCTGCACTTCTGTTGACAATTCTACTCTGTAACTTGTGAAGGAAAAAGGAAATATCAGGGCATACTAAAAACCTTATTGATCTCTGAGGTAATGTACTTCCATGTCTTTTGTTACTATCACCTGGCTGCCTAGGGACTTATTTTTCCAACACTTTCTCCTGTTAAAGGGCAGACAACTGAAATAAAAACAAACCAACAGTTTACATGAGACCACACAGTATAGTGGCACAAGAAATTGCATGTTACATCCTGTTGTGGGGTGGTATCTTCCAAAATGGACCATCCTTTTCTTTTTTGTTGCAGTAGATCTTGATGGTGAGAAGTATAGCTTGTGACAGCAGTTTCACTGAGGTGGAGCAAAGAGCATTCCTTTCACATAGAGGATTTGTTTGTTACTTGACCTCTTCTTTACTACAATATTCATTCACCCTGTTTATTGCACAGAACATTGTCTCTTTTCAGTTGGGCTTCTTTTACCCTTTCTTAATAGAACTAGATTTATTCCAATTAATTCTATTATTGATAAGCATGCATTCATAAGCATACTGTAAAAATGCCTAAAGCTGTGTTCACAAGAGACAGAGGGAGTGGGGCTCTTCCTTCTCCCAGGAGAGGGAAAGTTTGCTAATGTCCCATGAGGGAATGACAGATGATTTCTCTCTCAGGTTATACATGCTCTAAATCCTTGCCACCATTTTTCTCCAGCAATGAGGAGACAGATGCTACTGCAACAGCACAGAACTTGTGCAAATCCCTTACAAAGACCTTTATTACTGTTATGAGTAAAACCAAGTGACTTGCTTAACCTTTCATCCTATTTTTAGCTGAGCTTACATATCTGAAGGATGTATTTGTTTGCCTTTCATGGTTTTGACTATTTTTCTGTTGGTTTTTTCCTTTTCTTTTAGTGTGATATGGGAGGATGAAGGTGCGAGAAAGTGTCTGTTTCTCTGAGCTGTTGTGTTAGTATTTGTTAACCTGACATTTTGTGTGATGTGCCCAATTCTCTCTTTAGCAATTTCTAGTAGCCATGGGAATAAAGACAGAAGAAATCACACTTTTCACACACAATTTCTCTCCTGAAAAAAACCCCAAAACTGGTGCAAAGGATAGACAAATGTGAATAAATCTGATTTGGCCTCAGTGCAAATGCTATGAAGTCCTGGGAGAGGAAGTTGGTTTTTATTTCACTAGTTTAGTGTAATCCGGTTTGCAAGAATTGCTTTTACATCCAGAGAGCTGCAATTTCAACTCAGTTGTCTTTTGAGGATCTGAGCCATCTTCCACAGTTGTCATTGAGACTCTTGTGGTGTTTTTAATGGAGATTTCACTGTGGTCCTCTTCTGGAGCTTTTCTCAGGAACTGCATTGTGATGGGGATCAATTAGTGCCACCGAATAATTACTTTGTAGAGAGAAGGCCAATTGGTTGGGAGTTTCATTGACACCATAAATCTGTGTGGGTACTGATCTCTTGTTAGATATCAGTAACTGCTGAAAACTACTGATGTTTTTAGATTATAATCTAAAGGCAGAAAAACCAGGTAAAATATTTCTCTCTTATACTGTTTCTTCTTAAGCATCTGTATTTTATGCATGTGCTTTTTTTTTTGTTTATAAGAAAGTGTACATACCATACTGCCGTATTATATTTTGTTTTGAGGATTTTTTGTTGTTGTGGTGTTTGTTTTGGTTTTGGGTTTGTTTTTTGGGTTTTTTGTGTGTGTATGTAAGGATACATAATTGTCCATCTTCTGACATAGAAGAACCACATAAAGTGGTTCTTAGTGGTTCCAGTCCAAAGTTCTGGAATGAGGAATTATCATACATGGTCACCAAAACTAACCAAGTATTTACATACAAAGTTTTAAAACACTATGTATTTTATTAGTCACTAAGACTGGGGGGAATATCTGTTCCGGTAAGTACTTATGAGTATGTGAGACAAGCAAACAAGTGAATGATTGATTGTGTGAAGGTGAAGACTGGGGAACAGATACATACATGCTGAGAGAGCGAGATGTAGATAAATACCTTTCCACCGTGGGTATCAGCTGGAACAGATGCCTCAAGCATGCATGCAGCCTTAAGCTAAGTGTGTGTGTGTCTACATTCCTGCTCCCTAAATAATCTACACTTGTAGAGGAAAGTATGTACCTATGTGAAAAAAGCAAGTACATACCTGATGTAGAGTTAAATGAAAAGTTGTTTCAGTAGCTGAGTCCCTGCTCTTATAAAATCAGGGAAATTGTGGTCATCTTGAAAAATACGTAGAAGCTTTGAGAAACCTGTAGAGAAAAACATTGTTCTCTTATGTTTCGGTAAGTGGAACATTTGGAACTTTCTGCTCTCCTACCAAAAGTGCATCTGATACACTGTACAGGGATTTCAAAGTTTAATTTAGCTTAACTCTTGGCTGCAAACAACTGCTGATAAATTTAGTTGGGGGATTAGGGAAGACTAATAGCTCCTTAAAAGGAGCCTGAAGATGAGACAGCAAAACAAAAACATCTGCTAGACTCTCCCTTAGAATGGTAGCACACCATACAGCCATATTTTAGAGAAATAAATAGGTTGGTTTTGGGCAAGAAGTGATCTTTGTAATATAGACACTTGGAGAAAGAAAGCCAAATGTGTGTTTAAGGGAGTTGTTCCTTTTCCAAAGTGAAGGAGGGGGTATCTTGACTGGAATCAGTAGCATATAGCAAACACCCTTCTCCTGTTGTTCTACATAGTTTGTTAGCCCTTTAAAATTAGCTATTGTTAACTTCTTTTCCCCATTATGTTTTTGGAGTTTTCTTAATAGATTGTCATGTTTTTATAGTCTTTGGATTTCTTTGGCAGCATTAATTAAAGTGTACATTCTTAAGCAAGGCTACCACATCTTAAATTTCTCTATGGCTAGTAAAGTAGTATTAAGCAGTATTTCATATGTCCGGTCAAAATGGAGACTCAGACCAAATCAGTACAAGAAAACTCACTCAGGTATTTATTTGGAGAATAGACTTATTGGAAATCACTAAAAGTTTCTCTTCCTAGATGCTTCTTTCTCACTTGTTATATACTCCATCAAATTTTCTAGATCCAACTGTAATTGTGGCCTTTTTAAAGTATTGTACTTAGATGTGTCATAGCAAGAAACAATTCTTATGCCAAAGGCACTGTGATCTTGAAGAGTCTTCTTTATCCTTAACTTTTAGACTATGAATAGCCCCTCTGAAGCTAGATTTGGAGCTTAAATGAGAATGAAGTAACTATTTAATGCCTTTTTTTCCTGCCTTCTTCACATAGCCTTCAGCTATCCCACAGTTAAATTTTTAGTTTTTCCATTGCCCAAGGACCCTAGAGAAAACTTATGTGAGAAAAGGTTAAAAAGAAAAAAGTATTTGAATAATTATTATTCAAACTAAGAGGGAGTAATCATTTGATAACATTTCAATCTACTTTAAAAGAAATGTCCTTTTATAGAGTGTTTAATTATCTTGTGGGCTTAGCAGCTGGGTGGCTATTATTTCAGCAAAGAATTTATTGAGATTTGAAGAAGGATTATGTGTAAAAGCAGAGTGTCTGTTGTTAGCCTAGCTAAATCTGACGTTGAAAGCATAAGACACTCATCTGTAAAAATGTGAACTATATTGTTGAGTCAAGCGAGTGTGTTTGGTTTTCAAAATTTTTTTGTATTTTGCAACAACAATTGAAAAGAAAGTATTCAGACTAGAAATACATGTCTGCTCTGATGAATCAGAATATGGATTCAAGAGTGAGAGAAACTAACAATTTTTCTAGTATAAAAATTTTGGTTATGTTCATAAACTCTTTGTATATTTACATGATGATGTAGGTGGACTGGTAAGCCGCATGTCTTGCATTCAAAATATGTGAACAGTAACGTTTCTGTAACTGAGACCAAAATGTCACTGACTTTTCAAGTTATGTATCTAAAATACCAGTTGGAGTTATGTAGTTATGTGGTGAAAGTGTTATTTTCTGGGATTCTTGCTTTCCAAATTAGGTCTATTTATAAAACTCCACAGCCTTTCTGACTGCTCACTAGTTAACAGCCTAAAGAGCCAAATTTCAAGTTGTGTAAATGTTTCTTCATCCTTTGTTTCACTGTATCAGCATGCCAGGCATGGTGAATGTTATAACTGTTTTATTTCTTATACTAAGACTCTTGATATCTAAAGGCCACAACATTTGTAAGAATAAATAGACTGAGGGTAATGGGAGACAAACTACTAAGGCAAAAGAAAACCCAAAGAAATATATTATTTGCTAATAAAAGTAGTGCAGGTCTAGCGTTTGTGTGATGCATTGTTTAAGTCTCTCTATTCATTTTCATGGCAGACATATTTCCCTCCTCCCTCCCTTTGGAGCACTGAATACTTGATGTGTCAGGCAACTTTTGAGGAAGGCTTCTCAAAGATACTTTACACATCAAGCTCTCTTGATTATTTTACAAGTATCATTAACGCAGACCACATTTTCCCTGGGATTACCACGTCACTTTATAGGTTTCTTGCTCATTCCAAAATTTCCCCACACACTTGATAGACTTGATGACAAGAGAGCTGACAAGGCAGGAGCAGGCCCAAAGCCAAATAATTAGCTGCTATTTAGGGGAGGTGCCTTGAGGAATTATTTTCCAGCTCAGAGGTTCAAGTCTAGAAGAACATTGGGATCAATAAAGGAAATAAAAGGTTATGTGAAGAGAAAAGTAGGTTGAGGAGGAAGATGGGCTTGGAGAGAGATGAATGCCACCAGGAGAAAATGGTGAGGCAGGAAAAGTCGGTGATCAGAGAGAAAAGAATTTGCAGATGAATTAGATGAGAAGTATAAGCAAGGCATGGATATCAGTTGATTTCTTCTTTCTGTCAGTCCAGTCTGAGAATATGCATCAATACATTTTACTATGATGTTGTTAAAGGTTTTAGAAGTGTTGAATTTAGGAGAATTTGAGTTTCATCTCATTCCTTTATTTTTTTTTAATACAAGAAATTTAACTTTGCAGCACCATATCATAGACTGTCTGAAGTGTTCATGGTTGCCAAATGCCTGTGAGATTTTAATTTAGGTCAAGCAGATTGTCTTGGCTGACCAGTAATTCTGATGTAGACTTTGGTTGTCTGAAGATAGCATCTGGTATCTCAACATAGAATAAGTAAGGTTAGAAGGGGCCACCAGATGTCATATATGCAATGAATAGCTCCAAGATTACCTAATATAAAAGACAGATTAAACTTGTCTAGTCAAAGTTTGCACATTTTTAATGATAGAGATCTCATAGCCTTTCTAGGCCCTTGTTCCAGTGTCATGTTGAATTATTTTTTCTTATCTCCACTGTTGTTTCACTTGTGCAACTGTCTCTTGTCCTTTCATTGTCCACCTAGGAGAAGACACCTAGCTGTGTCTGCTCTTTAATCTCACTTTGTTTAGTTTGGGTAACAATTATATCTCCCTCCCAGTCTTTTCCTTTTTAAGCTAAACAAAGTAATTTACTTCAGCTTTTCCTTGAATATCATGTGGTCCAGTCTTATTTGTCCTTGGTGGAGCTCTATCAGACTATCACTATTTGTCTTTCTTCTGGGGATCCAAAACTAGTGATAATGTTCCAGATACAGTCTTATATTATTCCAGGTACAGCCTGATAAGCATTTGCTAGACAAGAAAAATAATAACTATTGACTTACTGGCTACTGTTTCACTACTGCAAAAAAATCCCAACAAACTGAAATAGAAGTATAAAGAGAGAAATAAAGGCTATAAACAACGAAGATCTATGAAAGAAAAGAAAAAACCAAGGATTTGAGCAAAGCTTGGTCAGCAAAATTGCAAATGTTGTGGATCTGAGTCTGTAGTTGTGCTAGGCAGCTATTCTGTCAGACAGTGGAAAAAAGGCTCTGATCTATTACCTTTTATGATGCAGAGGTCTTGGCAAGGAATATTACTACTTCAGGGCATCTATAGACTTTCAGGTACCAACAGAGTATATTCCAGGCAGTTCCCCAGGGGGTAAGGTCAAGATTCTTATTCATCACTTTTCCCTTCCTATCTCCTAATGTAAATCATATTGGCATATCTAAGAGATATGATAGATATGATTTATAACCAGCCTTCTGGGTGGTCAGCTTCACATCTCATAAATCAGATAGCCAGGGACGTGTGGGTCAAATTTGGAAATGCACTGCATTTCTTTAGAGAAAGGATAGATTCTTCCTAATTCTTCCTTCCATTTAATTGTTTCCACACGTCCCTGTTTTTACTTTTTATATTACTCTTTTTGTCAGCTGTGCATTGTCCCTATTTTTTCTCTCAATCTGTTATTTTTCTTCAGTGGAGCATGTTAGTGGTTGTAGTAGATCAGTATATGAAGTTATCTGACTTTTATGTGTAATCTTTTGTTTATCTGACTTTCCAGATATAGAATAAAGGACTATGTTCCTCTTCCCAGCCTTCTCTCCCTTGTTCTCTCTACAGAGGCACATATTTCACAATGAGATGAACTGCAGAGGAAGTTCAAAGAAAGTTCTTTGGATGTCAAAGAACATGATGCTCTCTTGCAGGTGAACAGCAGAAGGAGATGTCCCAGCTCTTCTCAAATTCTAAAGAAAGATTTAAATTAGTCTCAGATGGGTCTGTGGATTATCATAGCACTCACTGTACAGCTGGGCCTGAGATACTTTCTCTTTTTTTCAGGCTAGGTTTGTGCTTGATACTGCTGGTCAAAATAATTACCAGAGAAGAATCATTAGCGAGGATGATGTTGTACCATCCAAAGAAATCTTTAGGCAGTGCAGATTATTTTGTTCTGACATAAACATAAAGTGTTTACAGTAGAAGTTATTGATATAATTCTGTTATCAAAACACCTTTTTTTTTTTTTTTAAATCCTGCAGTCCCCTCATTGTCTGTTTTTGATACAGTCAAGAGAAAGAAGATTGGAGAGAATACAGTGGTGTGGGGTGTTCTACTTCTGGAGATATCAACACCAAGGAAGAAGTAAGTAGTATTGAAAATGGATCTAATTAAATACTGTGGAAAGGGATGATTCAACTAAAAGGCACTGGAAGCAATGAGGGGAGTCTGCTTTTTTCTGGGTAGTTAATGGTAATACATCCAATACAATCCCCTACTGAGTATATCAGCCCATATTTTGAAGTTGACTTCACCATTCTCACTTTAGTAGAATGTATTACAGTACAGACTATCTCTGTGAGATGCAGAGATGTTAACCAAGGTGGGGAGAAAGAGAAAACAGATTCTCTTTCAAATCCTTGATTGAAATATTGCAGAAATCAGTTTTTATACTATCTCATTAGGATAGTATTAAAAGACCCTTGTGGCCAACAGCCTGATTTAGTTTAGTTTAGTTTTAGAGCAGCCAGACAGAATCTAATATGGGGGAAAAAAATGAAAAAGTGTGTGTCTTAAGCTGACTGAGTCTTTGCAATTGCTGGCAAATCCACTGGTTGGATTGTCGGACAAACTGGACAGAGTGAATTGGAGATAGATCCCTGGTAAATCTAAGAGCCAAAAATCAGCTAAACATCTTGGACAAGTTTGGAAGCTTGTTTCTTGTTTGGCTCATTTCCTTGTCCCATCCCCCCTTTCTCTGCAGCAGAAGCAGTGTTGAAGGGTGTGCACTCTGTCTGGCAGGCTGTTGGAGGAGTCTCTGGCCTCAAATTACACAGCATGAGAATTCTGTGCACAAAATTAGCAGCAGAGCTCTGTGTATTAGGTGCCAGAGAAAAATGTCACATTCAGCAGAACTCAAGAGGAGGGATGTGGAACAGAAAGAACTGGAACAGGACATCAATCCCCCCCTAGCTTTTACTATTTTTCAGCAGACCTGTGTTATGATTCCTGATGAGAAACCCACTGTTATGGCACTGCATTCACATCGTGCAACAGCTAGGACAAATTGTTTGTAGTGAAATCTGGAAAAATGAATAAAGTGGTGGCAAATGAATAAAGTGATGGCAAACAGGGCAAAGGCACTAAAGGAGAGAGGAGGAGCTACCCAAGAACTGTGTTCTATAGATACTACTTCAGCAGCTGCTGTCTCATTCAGAAAACCTATTACAGCAAAGGTCAAGGTTTTGGCTTCTTCCATACATCATAAAAGTGGTAAAATTCTTGCCACGCCACTGTTAGATTGGCCTGAAGCATATGTGTGAAAGAGGCTTCATTAGTATCTGCACATAGAGATGGATTGTCAGGAGACAAAATGAATTATTTGGGGCTGTGCATGTACACATGTGTACATATGTGACCCTGTGTTTTCAGACCAGACTGCTTTTGTAAGAAAAAGTTATCAGGCAGTGCTTGTTTAATGCATTCCTCCCCATTCACTCTCCTCATCATGTTGATGTCTGCACTGTGACCTGGGCTGGGAAATTGATCTGTGGCTTAAAAAAGTGTTTTTACAGCTGGCTTAGTTAGCTGATGTATTTCGCAACATAGCCTCAGATGTGCCATCCTGTGAGGCAGGAAAAAAGCAGGAGTACCCGAAGACAGGGAATTTCCTAAGTTGTTACCATTACCATATACTCATTTCTTGAAATCACGACTTCAAAGCTCTCCAGTACCTTTGTTTGGCTCAGATTATTGAAGCAATCCACAAGCATGATGATGTATTCCAAGATGAAATAGCACTCTGGGCAGAAAGTTATTCTTCATTTCTTTTCCTTGTTCTTTTCTGTTGTAGGACAGGCTTGTTGGCTACTGCTGTTTAACATACGTGATAGTTTAGCCACTGCAGTCTTTTCTGGGGGTTTGGGAATCTGTTCTAAGGCCTGGCATCAGAGCATTACTGGCACATTTTAAAAGAGCAACCTTTTAATATTGTTTTCTGTTTGCACTGCAGGTGATTTTGAGTGCAGGTGGGTTGCAAAGGATAATGGTTGTAGTTTCTCACTTTTTACCTGATTTTCTCCAAGAATTATATCTCTACTGACCATTTTTCCTTCTCACCTCCTCCCTCATGAGAAAAGTCTCAGTCAGCCCTATTTTACAGATGGCAAAGCAAAGGCAGAAGGGATTACACACAGCAAGCCAGTGGCTGAACTCGCTATGGCAGTTAATTAAGAGGTCTCTTGTTCAGACCCAGTTTCACATAACGAGGCAATCTTCTGCCTATTGAGATATGGGAGATATAACTTCACTTGAAATGGACAGTCTAGACACTGATTTGGGATTGAATTGCTTATTGAAATGTTAATTGGTGCATTAATTCCACAAGTTTATCTTTCAAGGAATGAAGGCTGAGGTAGTAAACGGCCAGTAGGTGAGGCAGCAGATGAGGCAGGCATAAGTATATGCTGTGAGGAATAGACAGAACAGAACTTTGAAAATCACAGGACTTTGCTATTTATTGCCTTTATGTTTGCCATTTGCCTGCCTATCCTAATCTCTAGCCCCCTTGCCCCCTGATTTTATTAAGGAATATTGTCCCAATTTATGAACCATTAGAAAATGAGCCATAAAGTCTCTATAAGGAGCAGACTGGATATTTCTGCACCAGAAAATGGTGCTTCTTTGACTATATCAGTGTATCTTAAGTAGTACAACTCCCCTAGGGTAAAGACAATTATACCAGTGTAAAAGTGCATATCCAAATATAGCTGAGTCCCGAATGAGAAGGTACCTTTGTACCAGTAATAACTAGGTCCACAGTAAGGGACAGATTTATTACTTTACCTTTAGAAACCTGAGGAATAAAAACTGAGAATATAGACATTTCATAATTCGTGTATATTCCTAGGAGACAGGTAGAACATTCCTAGGGAGAATTGGCCCACTTGAAGTCTTATTTACTGGCCAGTGGTACCTGTCTCTCTTCACTTTTCAGAAAACTTCACTTAACTACACACACTTATCTAAAGTTTCTTAATAAGGTAAAAGGAATTTGGTCACAGGATTTCTTCAAATGGGTGGGGAAATTAATCTGTTAGGAACAGTGTAGGCTGATTTGAATACATTACTGCACAAATTTTAGCAAATCTCAATCCTGTTTTGCCATTTGGGGAAGTTCAGTGAAGTTTTTTTGAGTAATTTTAACAGGTCTTTTGAACTTGTGAAATAGACAAAGCAGAATTTTCTTTGTCTTGAGTAGCAATAACTCTGAAAGATTTTTAGTTCTCAAGATGATTAGAAGATTTCAAAAACAAAAACCTTTCTGCCATGAAGCTGCACTGTTGCTGTGCACTAAAACTAGGTTTTAAAGTTATGGAGGGATGGTTGTAGGCATAGCTCTCTCAGGAATGCTTGAATGGAACTTCCCTACTTCTTCGTCTGCTATGGCCAGATTTTGACATTGGAGAAGTTGGCTGGAGCACAGTGCTCCACCTCCAGCCCACATCTGTCATGCACAATAGCAGTGACAAGCTCTGCCCTATTTCTTCCTTATTTGCCTCTTTTGTCCAGGAAGTGATATGTGATCTGGATGAAGAAATGTTCTCTTGTTGTTTCTGAGCTTCCATTTTTCTCATTTAGTCTAGTCCTGCGCATCAAATATCCATCTGAGCTCTGCAAGAACAAAAAGATCCATTGCTCATAAAGAAGTTTCTTCTAACTCTTCCAATCTAAGTGATTCTACTCTATCTGGAAGAAATCTTGTATATTTTAAAAAGATTTTTAAAGGAAGCAAGTTTGTTTTAAAAGAAGACTTGTTTTCCACAGAGAGGAAGATCATAATACTGCTTGTGATATTGGTCTGCATAAGAAAAGCTGGTGAGATCTGCCTATTGAAGCACGAACTATCAAACCTCAGAATGGTATTGTTGGTTGCGTATTTCCAAAATAGCTAATAATGTCAAAAGAAAAACCTCACTTTTTGGGTTTTTTTTCCCTGCAATACTTATTCCTTATTTTGCTCAGGCAGTAGAGGTGAAAAAGCCAAGGTTCAGATATGTTATTTGGTTTGATGTTCTGAGAAGAATGTAATTTTAAAAAAAGCTGCTCGCTCTTTAACATTTGGTTTTGTAAACCTCTTCCATGTTGAGTAATAATTTATTCTGGAAATGACACCATTAAATTCACTGTCAGGAACAGTGGTAGATGCTGACCTTTAAATTTCTTCAGTCCAAGATGGATTATCTAGTTGTGTTTATATCAGCAGGGCATGAAGAGTCTTTTTCTGCAAATACCTACTAGCTACATTTCACCCTAAAAAAGCAGTCATGGAAACTGTGTCCAGATTAATTCAAAGCACATTTCCAAATTCTGTCAATCCATACTCCTGTGGCTTTTTTAATCCCAACACAATGCATGACAGGGAGAATATCCGTACATTCAGACACTATGAATTGAGCCATTATCAAATGAAGAATACAAAACCAATTAGCTCAACTCTCAACTTATGTCCTCTTTGGATTTTTTTCAAAGTTTCAAATTCAGAAAGATATGACAACTTCAACTTGTTGTTGTTGTTGTTTTTTATTGTTTTTTGGTTTTGTTTTTTGTTTTATTTTCAACTGTCCTGAAAGCATACAGGAATGAAATAGTCTTATTACTTACCATTATGCCAACGCCTCGTAAGGATTTTGTAGCACTAACTGCAAAAGAGCTCCAAAGACTGCAGGACAGACATGAATAGCTTATCTAACTTTTGTCCAGCAAAATTTTTGTCCAGAAATTTTACAGAATTGTAATTAATTATTCATGTTCTATAATAAAAATATTATATAGTTTATACACAGCTGTATTTGAAAATAAATATTGTATCAGTCTTTTAAATCATTCTGTAAAGCTGGTGGTCTGTACAAGTATTATTAAAGGAAAATGGAAAAGGTCCCCAAATGCTTGCCAAATCAGTGTCATTACAGTTGCAGCTCTGTATTAAGCAACCACAGGAGTCAAGGCATCCAACTGCTAATGATATATATGCCACAGAAAACAAATATTTCACATATCCTTTGAAAACAATAGGTTGAATGAAACTATCTTGCAAGCCAACTCCGCCGTATGTGTTTCTATTTTATGTTCAGCTCCCTTGCAGTGATGGCTAATTGTTATTTCCTTTGCAGATTAATCTGTGATGAGATCAGACATCTTTTAACAATATTATTCTTGTTCGCTTTATCCTATCACTTAAAATGTTTATTCTGTGGCTGGTTATTGAGCATAACTGCACAGCACTTTTGTAAGATCAGGTGCATCAGAGAGAAGCCATTATTCTATAGAGACATGTAAAATGATACACTAGCTGCTGCCCTAGCAGACATGGTATGTAGTGCTGTCATTCAAACTTGATTCAGCTGAGTATTTCTGGTACATTTTTTGGTTTACCTTTCATTAGTGGTTCATGTATCTGTAGTGATTTGGGACTACATTCCTGTTTTTCATTAAAATTCCTCACTCACTTTGGTTGTTTGGTTCTAGCTGATACTGTCAGATTTTCAGGGTCCTATGTATCCTTGTTACATGTGTTTTCTAACAACAGGTGCGTTGGACAGAAGGCCACAGTTTCACAGCTCACAGGCATGTCCAAAATAATAGACTAGATTGTGAACTGTGAAGAGGCATATAGTGGTGGCAGCATATGGTCATGATTCAGTCATCTGAGGATTCTCTCAGTAGTCTGCTTTAATGAACCATTTTTTGTTCTTTATTCCTTGCACTTGGATGAATTCCTGCTTTCTCTTGCACATGTATTTGGGTTGGTGCATAGCACCACAATGACCATGCCAGCCATAGTGTATGGATGGGTTTTCTCAAAACTGAGAGCTGGCCATGTCAGCCAATGAAATTGGGTACTTTCCTAGTGTAGGCATACCTCTTGACATAGGTACTGTCATTAAGGATATCAGTTTTGTAATGAATATTTATTTCATTCTTAAAATAATAATTTGAACAGAGAAAGGATACGTATTTGATTAGAGACAGCCTATTTTCTTAGCTCAAATAATAGAAATTGTTTTTTCTACTCTAGTAGCCCAATAGTAAAAATGGAAAGAACACATGGGGTAGTTGAGGCACTGATTTGGCACAGAAGAACACGGCAAAGCAGTGTTTCCAGTCTTAGTCTCACAGCCTTGGTGGTCTCTCTAACAATCAGCTATCTACTCTTCTGAGGTGGAAATCTGCCTTTTGTCAGAAAAGCAAACCTTTTTTCTGGTTGAGTTCAGAACAAGAAAATACTGAAGAATCATAAGCATTCTTAGTAGGTTTAGCGTTATTCTGTCAGGTTAGTATTATTACTAGCTGTAATCTCTAGTAGAGAGTAGTGGAATTGAGCTGCTTTCAGTTTGTTTTACTCATCTTACAGCAAAGCAGTTGCATAGACAATTTGTCTGAGAGTTTCTGTCGACCTGTTTTCAAAAAGCCACATCCCTGGATAAACAATGAACATGTATTTTTGCATTGTGTCATACCCTCTGTCTATTAAAAGATGTACCTGCATTGTATCTAGATTATCTTTCAGGACATTTGAAAAAAATAGGATACCCTTTCTATGATTTTCTTGTCAAAGCTATGATATGTAGCAGAGTAGCAGAACATACACTCAGAAAATGCAGTTTGGAATTTTGTTCTCCTGGTCCCCTCTGATCAAGAGACACTATATCCCCTCTCAAAATCTATCATGGTGCCTAGAGTTATCCATTGGAAGGAGATGGGTGAAGGATTTACTTCATTAAAATGCAAAGCAATGCAGTTACTCTCAAGGCTGATGATTACAGTTGTAAATAGAGTTTTATTCTGAAGGATGCTGGTTGATTTTTGCTCCATTCAGATGGGAATTTTTGTTCTTGTCAGCAGAAGGAGGACAAGGAGGCAAATATTTATTGAACATGAAAATGGAAGAGAGTCAAAGACTGAATTGGAGGCAAGGATGCACATAACAGCTTGTGACTAAGGCAGATAAGTTGTGTTACAACTTAGCCATATTGTTAAGAAATCATGGTTTCCTCATCACTGTCTTCCTTTTATTTTTCTTCTTGAAAGATTGTCAGCTGATGTTATATAAATGCTTTTTCACTACAGTTTGAGTACAAACCAGGGCGAGCCATTACCTTGTCTTTGTATATGGAAAATGTGGGTTTTTTTGAGCACATGAAGCTGTAAAGATCTCTGGCCTTTAAAATACTTCTGTCTTATTTTCATTGCTCCATCCTTCAAAGCTGTGCCCAATGCCCTGGTGTTTGACAAGGATGATTTTTCTGATGATATGTTCTGCTCCCATTTTAAAATTTATTCTTTAGCTCCACCTCCTGGCTCTTGGTCTGTGAAAAGGAGGACCCTTGGGAATCACAGAGCTTCAAAAAGGGATCAGAATTATTCATTCCAGTTTACAAATATTAATGCAGAGGTGTATATGGGGACATTTTAGCTGAGGCAAAACAGACTTTGCTGAGCCCACTCATACTGCCTTTCAACAGAGGCAAATGTTTCAGTGGAGGGTGGACAATGGAATATGTGGATCATAGTTTCTGCTTTTTCTTGGACTTTCAGTTTCTCAATTGTGGCAGTTCTGAGACATGACAGACATTACAGAACAGTCTCTCTTTATTACTGTTTTCCCCCAGTACTTCCTCAAACTCGTGGGGGTGGGGAGGTACAGCAGAAATCGTCTGACACTGAAACATTAAAAAAAGATCTCTGAGGCCTTGCAGAGGAGTCTTGTTGGGAGAGTTACTTTGACTTTGTGCTCATCCTATTAAACCAGGAACTGCCCAAGAAGTAGAAGAATAGATCTTAGTCATCTGGATTTAAGAAGTACCATGTCTCTTCCTCGACAGCTGCGAGAAAAGAGGTAATGTGTGTCTCCCTGCTCCTGCCTCCCCACAAGCCTCATGTAACTCCTGTGATCTGTTGATTTGGATGCATCTTTGGTGATTGTAAAAGGCTTCTAGTTATTGTAACTTCCACACTATTAGGCTGCTTAGGGTTGAGAAGATAATTTCTTGTGCTGGAGTGGACTTTCTTCTTCTTGTGGGGAATATTCACCACCTAGGACATAGTGGGTCATTGTCCTCCTTATAGCTGCAAAACAGTTTCCCATTTACTGGAGTTTATGATATGCGTGTTTGTGATATGACTAATTATATCTCTTGGTCTCCATAACCACATCCCTCTTCACAGTAAGAGGTAGTATTTACAGTATTGTGGGTGGTGCTGATTCATGGCGTTTTCCTCGTACAGCAAACTATTGCAAGATGTTGCATCATTACTTCAGAATTTCAAATGGGCTACGCCTTGTGGAAGCCCCTGCTTGGGATATCCTCCTAGCAGAATAAACTGAGACAACTACCACTTTTTTTTTGTATTATCATTTCACATTTTGTCAGCTTGGCATTTCTTAGATTATACTTTTAGAAGTCTCTCTTTATCTCATTTGTTATTGTTTTTTCCTCATTCTAGATGCTTTTCACTCACATGTTAATATAAATACCCTTCTAACAACATGAGTTATAAGATTGAAGCAAAGATGAATTTGTCTGCAGCTTGTCAAAGCTGTTGCACCAAGGAGAAGGTCATAAAGGAAAAAGCACCTGCCAATCCATGTTTTTTTGTTGTGTGGACAGTATAGACCAGTAACATTATAGTGTAGTCATATGGCTGCTTGTTAGGTGTTCCTGCAGGGATCTTTCCTTCTCACTTCAAATCCAATTGTTTCTAGGATCTGCAAAGTTTATTCTAACCTTGCCTACTACCATGTGTTCCTTCACACATTTTTGACATTTTCAAACAAGTATCTTTGTGCTTGCTTCAGGTTTTCTGCTGTGACTGGGAGACAAATGCCAAGGTTGTAGGTTTGATCCCTGTGCAGGCCATTCATTTAAGAGTTGGACTGGGTGATCTTTGTGAGTCACTTCCCACTCTAAATATTCTGTGATTCTGTGATGCATCTTACCTGCTGTGAGTGGGAGGTCTCTCTCCAAATATTTGATAGCCTACTCTTTTTTTTTCCAAGCCTCTTTAAGAGTTTGCTTTATTGTGATGTTTACAAGAAAACTTGACAACATTTTAACAGCTGGTGTAGGCACCACTAGTTTTGATATAGAACAATTCTATGCTTTTGTTTCTTTGTTCTTTTTCTGTTGGTGCTTATCCTGTTGTCTCTTTTCTTTTATGTATGCGGTACATTTTACACCTCTTGCATAGAGTATAAAGTTTTTAGGATTTAGCTTTGTGCTGTCAGTTTCTACAGCACCTCACATAACAAGCTCTTCTCAGAACTGTGTATTATTTCCTATAGTAATAATAACAGCATAAATCAAAATACGTAGTGATTTCCTTAGAATAAGATCTACAGATGCAGAGTTCTTATTGTAAATCTCCTAGATTAAGGAAGGATTAAGAATGTATCCACAGCTGATCACATTTCTCAGGAAAAGCTTAGCATTTCAAGTGTTTGTTTTGTAGTCCTATTCCTCGAGCAAGCCTAGGAATGAGAGGGGTATTTTTTAGGCATGGTGGATCTTCACAATGGTCACTGACTTGTGCTGAACTTACTGAAACCTGACATCTCAAGATCAGACCTCCAGAGGAAGAAAATGACACCATGAGTTTCTAACGTTTTGATACTAGAAAATGTGATATTGCCTATGTTTGCTCTGTGTTGCATAAGATACCTCAAAGGCTATTATCAGTATGAATAACCTAAAACTTCTGTTCTTGCTTCACAGTGATTTTGACCAGCTTCCAGATGATGTACCTGTTTCAGCTAATATTGCAGACATTGAAGAGAAGAAAGGCTTTACTAATTACTATGTAAGAAGGGAGATTTATCCTGCCTCTATACAGCTTCATCTGTGACTGGTTTGATTGTGGGAAGCAAAATGCAGTCACTCTGGTGTAATTGCTTTTTGGCATGAGTAGTTCCATGTGGAAGACTTCTCAGTGCTTTATATTTTTGGAATGGAGTATAGTTTTCCAGATTCAGTCTAAAATTTTATTTTCTGAATGAAATGTGAGAGATACCCTCTAACACAGTAATTCTTTCCTAATATCTGATTTGTTTCCTGTTGGAGTACAGTTGGTGTACCGTTGGTAAAGATAGTGGGAAAGTAATTCAGAGGGTAGAAATGCAGAGTCTTGCTTCATTATTCTGTGGTACTGGCAAGTTAGGATGCTCCCATCTTCACAGGAGGTAGCATATTAAGACACAAAAGAGCACACAGGAAGGGAATAGTAGGGAAAGGCACTAACGTTTTCTGAAGGTTTGAGTATGACCAGCTCAGTCTGACTTCTGCTGGAGACACTGCTCATAAAAACCTTCCCACTGCAGAATTCAGGTTTTACTCTGGAGTAGAGTGATATTTGGTTGCTCTGTCTTTATGTTTGCTGAAGAATCTGGCTGCAGTGTGACTCAGAGGCCAGTGCATGGAAATTTTGGGTTCCTTTAGAGCAAAGCAATTTTTTCAAGAGATAAATAACACAGTGGTTGAAGGAGGTCAGACCACAATTTCTGCAATTGTGTACATTAAAGTCAAAAAGAAGTATGAGTGCCTTCAATTCTGAAAATCAATTCATTTAGATGTCTGTCTGTCTCTAGATTTAGATGTCCAAGGCATCTTATTGTAAGATATTTGTATTTGTCTCCCTGATGTATTTTGTTTGTCACTGAGGGAAAGTGTGGAAGCATAAAGTTAAATCTAGTAATTTCATATTTCTTTTTAAGATTATATAATATAAAGCAGGCACAGGGACATGCTTCATGTGTAAGCTGGACCCACACAAATACCACACTCATGCTACCTTGTTATTTCCTAGTTCCTGTAAGTAGCAGATGCCTAACTGAAGGCTTGCTTTCCTCTCTACTCCTAAGAGAATATTCCCACTAATGGAGCACTGATCTTATGTTCCTATTTTATTCCTCACATTCATTTGGTGAGTATTTGTAAGAATGAACATCAACCTGAATCCCTCTTCTCTCTTTCAGATGTTTGTCATTGAAGTAAAGCTTAAAGGTGGTGGCAGATACCTCATTTTCCGGCGCTATCGTGAGTTCTATGCCCTGCACACCAAACTAGAGGAGAGATATGGGCCAGAGAGCAATAACAGCCCATTTACCTGCACACTCCCTGTACTGCCAGGTAAGCTCTCAGTACCAAACCTTTGCATAATTAGCAGCTTTCTCAGCTTTGGGCTGTCCTAAAGAGGAATGCAGTGAGAGAAGTAGTCATGACAAGAAACTCATTCCTGGCCATGGATACCAGAGAAGTCATGTTGCATTGACAGTCCCTTCACTTGTGGAAATTTCATTTAGAAACTTAAAATCCTCTAGAAAATATGTAAATTTTTGTGAGTTTCTGCTTCCTCCTGATTGCTTCCTTTCCCTGGCAGCCTCTTTTTTTCCCATCAATAACTGTCACAGGCTTTATATTTTCCAGGAAAGGTTTTTGTTGGTGCCAAAAAGGAAATTGCTGAGAACAGGATTCCTATCCTAAATGTCTACATGAAGGTAAAACTTAATTTTAAAATAAAGAATGCACCATTGAAATCAACTAAGACAGACAGTTCTAAGTATCTGCTTCTCTCTGTACTGCCTTCCTGAAGACACAGTGCCCACACTGTGGTACAACCTGAAGTCCCCTTCCCCAGATTGTTCAGACTGTAGTATCTGCTAGAGTATGCAGTTCACAAAGGCTCACTCTCTGTCTTCATACACAGATAGATATCCTTACCAAAACCTCCAAAGATTTATGAGGAAATGGTGAATATCCAGGTGTTGCATGAATACAGAGTTGGTGTATGCATCCAATGGATTATGAGAATGGTGTGTGGGTTGTGCTTTAAGCCCACCCACCATCTAAGTCCACGCAGCCTCTTGCTCACTCCCTTGTCCCGTAATGAAATGGGGAGGACAATAGGGAAATGGTAAAACCCATGGATTGAGATAAGAACAGTTTAATTATTGGAACAAAGTAAAATATAATACTAATAAATAATTGTAATTAGAAGGGAGGTAACCAAAAAGACAGAGAGAAATAAAACTAAAGAAAACAAACAAATGATGCACAGTACAGTTGCTCACCACCTGCTGACCAATGCCCAGCCAGTCCACTGAGCAGTGATCAGTGGCTTCTGGGCAACTCCCTCCAGCTACATACTGGGAATGATGTCCTATGGCATGGAATATCCCTTTGGCTAGGCTGGACCAGCTGTCCTGGCCATGCTCCCTCCTGACTTCTTGTGCAGCTCCTCAATGGCAGGACTTAGGAAACAGAAAAGCCCTTGGCTTAGACCAAGTAAGCCACTAGTTAAAAACAACTAAAACATGTTTATTATCAACATTATTCTCATGCTAAATCCAACACACAGCACTGTACCAGCTACTAAGAAGAAAACTGACTTTTTCACAGCTAAAATCAGGACAGGTGGGCTTCTGAGAATACCTGAATTACAGTGAAGATGCAGCATACATTAAGGAGAGATATTCTTTGTGTGCAGATTAACGAAGACCTGAACTTTAAATCAGTAAAAGTCTGAAGCACTGGCCAAGAGTTCTACTACTTAAGATTGCCTTCTTTCCACAGTCATTCATGTTCTGAAGAGAAACACTAAAAATAATTTACTTCTGCAGTAAATGAGGTACAAAAAGGAGCGAAGTAATGCATTGGCCAACTCCAGGAGTCAAGAGGAGAGACTGTCAGTTATTCAGCTGTGTCCTGCTGAGTGAGAAGGGAGAGGAGGGAGATTTCTGGCAGTAATGAATATCCTTCATGATCCTGTAGGTCAGAGAGGCATATTTGTTACATGTAAATAAGTAGAGAATTGGTCTCTCCCACTGTTACACTCTGCTTCTTGCTTGCTCTTGGCACAGAACCTACTCTGCCTCCCTGCTTGGGTGTTGATGGATGAGGACGTACGGCTGTTCTTCTACCACTCAACCTTTGATGGTGAGCAGGTGCCTCACAGACTGAGACGGCTTCGTCCACGGACACGCCGAGTGTAAGTGATTGACATGTGGTTTTCAGCATTGCTTGATGTAAGAGATGCTGTCCAGTTTTGGGGGGAGAGAGAGATGAGGATCACCAATGTGTTTTCCAAGTGAATCCATGAATCCTTAATATGAGGGTCTTTGTGGTGGTGTGAACAGAGTATTGCTTATTTTCAGTAATCTCAGATTTTTAAAGTGGATGTAGTACTTGCATTGAAAGAAAATTCCAAAATTAGAGTATACCTTGCTTTTTAAAAATACTGCCCAGCTCTATCTGCCTATATTTCTTTAATGGTAATCTGTATTATAATGTGCAGAATATACAGGACAAACTTAAGGACATAGGCTTGCACCACTGAAGTCAATGTGAGTTTTGGCACTGAATTCAGTGAGATCTGTTCAGACACTAAATGAAACTGAATACTTAATTTGTTCCTGTCCTTTGTCTAAACAGGGGCCTGTCCTACATTGCAGCATTGACACCCCTTTGGAGAACTGATAAGTAGATGTCATACTTCATTACCCTTCAGATAAATTAATTCTCCTTTCAGCCTTCCAAAGATGGACTTGCTTCCTTTTCACCTATCTCAAACAGTGCAAAAACTGCATGTGTGTATGATGGCAGAGTTTCAACTAAATGCCATAAATGCTAGAAACAGTGATGCCCAGAAGGCAGAGTAGGGGGACTGAGCAGTGCTGTGGAAGAGAGGTCCAGAATACTGACTGTATTGAAAACTCCATCTGTTCTCAGCAGCAGACACCATCAGATTGCTGCTGCTCTGCACTGAAACCGAGAGAACTAGGGCAGTGTTGTTGCATCCATATTTATTTACTTCAGTGCTGCACACAGATTCTCATGCAGTTTCTCCAATGATCTATGGCTTACATGCCCCTTAAATTGTAAAAACACAGACACTGCACTACTGATTGTGTAGCATTTTTAATGACTTAGAAGGATGTTTACCTCCCTGTTGTCTCATTTCTTTGCAGTAAGAGCATTTCAGATCAAGGGCCTATTTTTGACCGCACAGCAGCTCCGCGGGCTGAGGTGAGTACTCTGCACAACCTGTCATGGGACAGGAGATTAAACTCTGTTTTACTTTGGTACCTCATCCATCAAGTTGCCTTTTTCAATTAGAAGTTGGGGGAAGAAAGTGAAATCAACAGAGAAAAACAATTGATTTTAACAACAGGGAATGAAAAAAAGGACAGAAAGAGGTGTTCTGTTCCTCATCACTTGAGTAATAAGAAGGTCCATGGTGAAATCAGAATGACAGGGGATTCAAAACTGAGACATGTACAGCCTACTGCCAAATGGTCCACGTTTGCATAGTGCTACTCATAAGTTAAATCTAAAACAGACATAAGCTTCAGCTTCATTCACTTCAGCATACGTTTAAAAGCTATGCAGGTGAGGCATCTCAGTATTTTCTGTAATATAAATATTCTGCTGAAAAATGCCCATACTTTCGTCTTTTGTGGTATATTTTCTCAGTATTAAGCACATGAGACTGCTTTGTAACCAGTATTTGTCTGAGCAGGATCTTGCTTCCTGAAACATGTGATTTTTGCCATATAAGATTAAAAACCCCATGCATCTGCTTTGAGGTTTGATGGTTTTGTTCTTTACACAGAAAATTACGGGCCTTGGAACAGTCATATCTCTTGGGTTTTATCTATTAATTTATTAATATTGAAGATACCTACCAGAACTTTTCAAGAGGTGAAAAAAGGCTTTTGAAAGAGCTATTAAGTAGACATATGAACCACTAACACAACAGAAGCCATTGTTTTGTTTGTTTTTTTCATGAAGAGAGCTCTTGGCATTAACAAGACCAAAAGAACCATTGCAACACAGAATAAAGAACACCTTCTCATTTTGCTCCTCCAAGACTATTTAAATGGCTGCCATGTTCCCTAAGGAAAGTGGGAGAGATGTGCATTTTTGATAACTTAGCCACTTCAACTATCCAACCTTTTGTTAAGGTGGTAGCATGTATTTGTCTCTCTTTTTTTTCATGAAGAGGGCATCTAAGTTCCATTTTAACAACATGTCCATTTCCCAGGCTTTCCCAAGTCTCCCAGTTCAGCAGACAGACCTGAAAGCTAGATATAAAAGCAACAGTTAGTTACCCTTAAATTAAGACACAATAATTCTGCAAAATTTTTAAGACTCTTTGCAGTATTTTGCAGCAAATCTAAAAGCTATAAAGTTGCAATGAGAAATAATATAATTTTTCAATTCTCAGGATTTCAAGCTGTCAGTTGGCTTCAGGTCTGTTGTCTTACTTGCTCTTAAGTGCTTTCAACTTATGTGTGTTCATTTCTCTGGTGCTCAGTGTTTTGCCACTTTAAGAATCCTTGTATGTAGCTCTCTCAGGGCCATGTTTATCCTAGTGCTTTCACTGCTTCTTCAAGGCAGTTTTGTGTGTACTGAGTAGGAGAAGAGATTATGAGAACTACAGATTATGGTCAAATATGTGACCTTATCCCAGAAATACATATGTGATGACAAAATGCACACTATCTTGCTGTTTTATGCTTTCTCCTCCAAAACACAACAGAAAGATTTGCTTTTGTAATTCTGTGAATTAATAGTTTCGAGGTTATTACTTTTCACAGGCACTGTTTGATTTTCCTGGAACCAATAAACTGGAACTCAGCTTCAAGAAGGGAGATTTGATCTATCTACTCAGCAAAGTAAACAAAGACTGGTTGGAGGTAAGACTCCAATAACAGTACTGAATTATTAGCATACCTTGAAATATGAGAAGAAAGGGCTCTCCTGGTCCTTGTGACCTGCCTCTTCCTTTCAAAGAGAAACTGTATCATAATCAGGTCTTACTGTCAAGAATAAATCCTTGATTCCAAATTAGTAATTGTTTGGTTCCATGATGGTTTTTAGCTTACAAATTCTCTGCGCTCCAGACTTCGGTTTTCATTTGCATTTGCTGGAATGTTTTTAAATTCTTTGGAAATGATTAGAACACAGAAAGGACACAGAAAGGAGATGGAAACTCCATTTTAGTCATTAATTGTTTTCTTGCCTCAGGGTGAGTTGATGTATGCTTCATGCTTCATACCACAACACACGTCAGCCTGATTAGAGAGAACTTGGGTAATGCAGCAGTGTTCTGAAAAAAGGATGAGGGGAACATACTGTGTGTTTGCTGTTATGATATCTCTGCTTGCTCAAACACCACAGCCTTCCTTGTTAACCATCTGATTTTCATTTTTTACACACTGTTTCACTCCCCTGCCTGGTATTTGACTATGTAATTGTATAATCTTTTTTGTAGGGATCCCATCAGTTCACTTCCATAGAATTTCTTTTCTTGATTACAGTGGAAAAATTCTTATTATTATTTCTATGAAAATTACTTGAATTCTAGAACCTATTGCATGTGGCCAAAATGGAATTGGTTTTCTTGATTCTAATATTTCCTGTCATTCCAGGGAACTGCTGATGGTGCCACTGGGATTTTCCCATGTGCTTTTGTGAAGATCATAAAAGATTTACCACAGCAGGAAGTCACAGTTAATAAAATTCGGTGCTATTACTATGATGAGACCATGAGCACAATCAGGTAGCAACAAAATAGTCTTCCAGTCTACTGCTGAAGAAACACCAACAATTCTCTTGTCATGATATGTAATGATTAGATGTATTCTAAATACAGGGATATCTCAGTGGAAGAGGATCTAAGCAGCATTCCATCATTCAAAGATCTAACGGAATTGATGAGGTACAATGCAAGCACTTGGCTGTATATTTGGCACTTAAACATTTGTCAAGTTCATTCTGGTTTGAGATTTTCCACATTCTACTTGGTCATCACCATGTTTTCTGTATGAAATACAGAAGAACCCAAGGCAAACTGTGCAGACACTAGTCCTTCCTGGGATTGTCAATGAGTAAGGAATGACACACACTTCTGATTCAGTTGTGATGGGTAGAAATTTCCATTTCTTGTACTAAGATGAGAGCCATACCCCCATAAAAGCATCTTTTGTCTAGCACATTTCTTCAGGATGCAGGATATGACCTTCTAACACTTGTTAAATTAGTGTTAAACTGAATTAATCTGGTGTTGAACACCAACAATTTAGAATATTAAATATAAGTAAATATTGGTAATAGAACACCTGCTCTAATATTCTTGCAATCCTCAGAAAGGCTAAAAATAAGTAGGCAAAAGTGGGCAGTAACAACAGTCAGCTCCTTTGCATGGTAATTCTATCAAACACACAGATTAACTGTGTCATTTAGGGGGTGTTACTGGAAATGGTTCTTGGTTCTGATAGATTTCTTAGCTTAAACACAACACAGCATGAATGTGTCTATATGGTTTCTAGTACTAGCTGTATAAGGAAAGCCAAAGACAAGGCTTTCTGCGGCTTTTATCAAAATTAATTAGATTGTCACTTTATTGTTCATCATGTAGCACCTCCCAGGAATTCCTTGATTTCTGGGGATCAAAACGTTTCTTTTCTCCCAGGCAGGAGTTTAAGCAAGATGACATTGTTTTGAATTATCGGGACCCTGGTGGTGATCTGATCCGCCTGCTCTCTGATCAGGATGTTGAACTCATGGTGTGTCAGAGCAGAAGAAGTCCCTCGGAGAAGCACTTTTTCCCTTGGAAGCTGCACATCACTCACAAAGATGACTTGGGTGTCTACAACACTAGCCCAGGAACAGGTGCTACTCAAGCAGTAGCAGCAATGTAACCCTAACCCTAACCCCTAACCCCTAACTCTAACCCTCTATGCAGGCAGTTTCCTTTAACATGTCTTTGAAGTGTCCTTGAAATGAGTAATTTTTAGTAATGTATTACCTTTCAGTGTAAAATCTGTACTTAGTTAACTTTTTCGGCCTTTTAGCACTCATCTACAATAGAGGCATCTACATAGAGACCAGAGAAGGTGAGGAATAGAGAAATAAAATCACGGGCCATGTTCACAAAGCAAGTCAGTGTCAGCCTGCAATAGAGGTCTCCCAAGCCTTCAGACCTGCTCTAGTTTCTGTTCTCACTCCCAAGGCTAGTTATTTGTCCAGAATGTCTTTATAAGCTTGTCTTTTTTTTTCTAGACTCCCATAAATTTCTCTTCATTTGCTGATCTGAAGGTTTGTGTGCCAGTGTGTAATAATTTCTCCCATGTTGGAGTCTGACTGCGTTCCAGAGTTCATCCTAGGAGCATCAAGAAAACTTCTTTGGATTTCAGTGAAGAAATTGCAGCCCATTTTAGCTTTCTTCTTTTCCACTGACCAGTATATTGAATTCTGTGAATCAAACCTTGTATACCTGTGGTGTTCCTCATAGACCTTTACATAATTGTACAATCCATTTATTTTCATGTTCTGGAAAAATGTGTAGAATATCTACTCAAACAGCAATTTCTTCTCTATCTTCTGCTTTCTGACACTGCCTTTCAAAGTAAAACTAGCAAGAAATTACTGTATCAGATTAATCAACAAATAAAGTTAAATATTAGTTTGTCAGTTTTTATTTTAAAGTGCTTTTTTGGGGGGGGGGGAATTGTTGACATTATTTTACTAAAATATTATAAAATGTAACTTCCTGCTTCAGAGGCGTTTCAGCAATACATTTTAAAAAGGAGATGAAGTAATACCAATGATTGTGTCAGTGATATTACATGTTGTGATACATAAGAAAAAGCATTTTAAGTTTGAAACCTAATGGCATGTATGGCCTGCAAAGCTTCTGGTGTGCAGGATTCCTTGTTACTTGTTCCTGGAGTTCAACAGAGCAAGTGGCATGGAGATTTTCACTGACTGCTAGGTCCTGTGGTGTAACTGCAACTCAGCATGTCTCTCTCAAAATGGAGGAACATTTTCAATGAGAAAGGAAAGGGAAGGAAAATGTCTGCGATGAAGCAACTGTCATCTTTTATAAGAGTGATGGAAGAACATAAACACACGGGCCTTTGAAAATCAGAGCAGGATGATCCCTATCTGCCTTTAAACTGCAATGCAAAATAAATTCTTCCCAAATTATATACTCCCCTATTCTTTGTCTTGCTTTGCATGTTTCCCTTACTCACATGATGCTTTTTTTTTTTTCTTGTTTATTGATGCAGTTCTGATGAGAGAATAACTGTGCTAACTGTGATTTTTGTCGGTATCATAGGGATTGAGAGGAGGAGTAGCAGTGCATGACAGACAGACTCTGGCAGTTATATTTCGTATCTAGGGACTCATCTGAGCCCTCATAGTTTATCCCTGAGAACACAAACTTGAGCTTGTCTCTCCATTATGGCTGCTTAACTTTCCTCAGGTTTATTTTTGAAGGCTACTGGGCTAAGTTTCATGATTGGATTGAAAGACCAGGCTGCCTTGGATGTAGGATAAGTTCAGATCAACTGCTCTCACCAGTTTTCTTTTGTTTCCTCTATGTACTATAGTACTTATAATGTATTATTAATTGTTGTTGAAATGGGTAAAACTTAGAAATATTACTCAAAATAAAGAGTTACAGAGATAAAGGTAGTTCACCCTTCTCCAGTATAGATGGTCAAATGAAAGTCCAGAGGGATTCCTGCCATGAAGATTGTCTAGCCTAGAGTAAAGCAAGAAACAGCACTGAAGAAAATTCTTTCTTCATCTTTCTTACTTCTTCTGCAGTCAGTCCTTTCTCTTTCTTAAAATACGTAGGTCTCATGATCTGGTAATTGCTAACACACAGATTGGCAATGACAAACTTCCTTTCCCTCCCTTCCCAGTCAATCTAACAGTCCCATCTAAGTGCGTGCTTTAGGGGCTAAAATAGGAAGTACAGACTAATTGCACAGACTTTCCTTGAAAGGGGGGTGTCAGCTTCTCTGAAAGTGGCATTTGAGGTTCACAAAAGATGTAGCAGTTATTTTGAAGACTTACTTGCCAAGAAAATCCTGTGGTTGGTTTATACTTCTGTATCCAGTTCTAGACAAGTGTGGGTTTGCTGATTTCTGCATCAGAGGATTCTGGTGCTCGGGGGGAGGCTGGACAGGGAGAGTCACCCATCAGGTTGAATCCTCTGCCTCACAGACACCCCTGGATCCAGGTAAGGGAATGGCTTCCTTTCTGGGGGAAGCATAATGGCAGAGTCTGCTCTCATACAAGGACTTGTGAGTTACTGAGGGATTCCTTAGTTGCAATGATTATTCAAGGGCTCAGTCAGCTGTTTGCAGTCTGAGGAAGTGGCATTTGGGAATAATCTGTAAGTCAGTAGGAATTTAAATGGAGTTTTTCTATACTCTCCTAAAGTAGAAAAAGTCTCAGATCTGTAACGTGCTTAAGCAGGTGTGTGTATTATGATTTTGAGACAGCAACGAGAGATGGCCAAAAGGACTTAAATTCCAATATTGAACAGTGTGGTCCATGGTCCTGGAACTGCTCAATCTACTTTCACTCTCTACAATCACCAGAAAAAAAAAGAAAAAAGAAAAAAGAAATAATTTTAATGTCTTTGGTACTATGTCTACAATTTTCAATTTGTTTGGGGGGCACCTAGAAAAGTAACACGTTGAAGGAAATTCTCAAAGTGAATGAATATGGAAATCCAACCAGGATTGCTGGTTGGACTACAGCTCCTAGGAACAGGGTGGTTCAGATAATATTTTTAAGAAATTAACCACTATTGTGGTTCATTAGGAAGGCTTTGACCATAAAGAGCAGAAGAATGAAATTCATTTTAAGGATGAGTTCTCATAAAAAATTAGGATTTTTTTCTTGTTGCTACTCAGCTGACTGAATCCCTGCACTTCCTTGGAAATGTACATTTACTTCATTCTTTGCTTGCATTGCAGCAACACGCAACAAAAAGACGTGGATTTTGTCCTACAAGAAATGGTTGGTAGAAGTTCTTCCTGAATGTCATTTCAACGTGATCTTAAAGAAGTTCCCTTATTTAGTTTTACTTCTCTTTATGTGAAACGAAAACAACCAGCTCCACTGTAAGCAGGGCAAGAGAGTACCCAGTCGGCAATGAAAACTCTGAAATTCTGAGTTAGGATCAAGCCTTTGTGCCAAGGACAATATGAACATGAAAGAGATTTTCATCCTGCTGCTGGCTCTGTGTTTGGTCTTCCATGTTCAAGCCATTCAAGGTGAGATTCAAATTTATATTCTCTTTTATCCTTCCATTATTGCTTTTCTCTTTATATCTGTCTCCTTTCAGCTAATGCTCTTCCTCTTTTTCTGCTTGCTTTTTTGGTTCCTTCTCCCATTTTCTAAGCTGTAAGAGAACAGACATCCTGATCAAAACCAGCATGTAGCAGGTATGTGTGCAGCCAAATCACTTGTATGTTGATGGTATGGACAGGTGAAATACTGTATAAATGGATGAGATAAACAAGCTGATTGGATAATGAGTGAAGGAAAGGAGGGACAGATCCTGATAGTTAATGAAAACATAGGAAAATGAAGGGCTGCATAATTCAGATGGTAGTGCACAGGAGTAGAGACATATGGCCAGACACAAGACAGTGTGGTGGGGGCTACCAAGAACAAAATCCAGATGACCTGATTTTCTTTTTGTGGAATAGCTGACAAATAAAGAGACCATCTGCCATATCCATTGCTTGTGTTTCCATTCTTACATAATGAGAACTTATTTTCCCTTCCCTTCCCTTCCCTTCCCTGTCCTCCCCTGCCCTCTAATTTGTTTAAACAGAGCTGGGAATATGTAGTACACCATACCTGCCACAAGGCTAGGCCTATAGCCATCCTAAAGACAGCAGAAAAAGAGTGTTGTCAGGAGTTCTGCCCCGTGGATATCTACCTTTTCTAATGCAGATGCCTCGTGTCTGCAGTAGCTGGAGGAGTTGTGCTGCCTGGCCCAGCATCAGTTACAGGATATCTTCTGTGGAGGTCTCTGAGGGAATATGTATTACTGTGCAGGTCAGACTGGGTTCTTGGCATTCTGAGCCTTAGCCCCACATTCAGACCGTCCCTTTCTATGTGGGATGCTCGATTTTCTGGTTATGCAAGGAATGCAGTAGAACTTACTTGGTATTGGTTTTCAGCAGATCAAAGTAAGGTCCCTCTTATGCTGCTAAGACAGCATCTTTCTGTTCTGATGGATTTTTGCCTGTAAAAAAAGCCCCTCAAACAAGGTGATTATAGCTCTTATCAAGAGATATTATTTGAGAGAGCACACTTCTGTATGCACACTGACATCTTTGTCCTCTGAAGGTACAATATTCCAATAGTGCAGCATGGATATTACCTTCAGAGAAAATAAGGAAGGATAAGAAAGCAGCTTGCTTCATAGTGCGTGTGCCAGAGGCAGTCTATATTTTTCAGCTTTACAGTTGTGAACTTAAAAAAAAATATATCCTTGATGAGAGGTCTGGCCATCTCTGGATCATAAATCTAGTTCCAACAAATTAATTTGGACATTCTTCTGAGTCATAACAAGGCTATTCCCAGAGCATCTCACTTTTAAATAGACCTTTCTAGCATTATAAACTTTACTAGGAAGTTAGTAGCAAAAAAGCTCACACAGCAACACATAAGGAGGAAATGACCACCATATGTCTGCTGATCATGGTATCTACTAACCCTTGGAAATACTCAGTGTTTAAAAAGTGATACCTTGGCTAGAGCTGTATGCCATGCAGGCACAAAGATTTCACTTAATTGTTGTTAGTTGTAGCTTGGTTTGGACACTTGTGTATTGTGGAGATGTGCAGAATGGTCACAACTCTGCACATATTTTCATGGAGTCATGCCCCATGCCTGGAGATGTTCAGGGCCAGATTGAATGGGGCACTGAGTAAAGTGGTGCAGTGGAAGGTGTCCCTGCCCATGGCAGGAGGGTTGGAACTACATGATCTTTAAGGCCCCTTCCAACCCAAACATTCTTATGAGTCTGTGATTTTTCTGGTGCCAAGAAGGAGAACACTGTTATCAGTGCCTTACCCATTCTGTACCTCCTGCTATCTCTCACCATTTATATTTTTAATCACTGTAATTTTTTTGCCTGAATTCCTTTCCCAGAAAGTATCCCAATGAAAAGCTTGAAGTGCTACAATGACTACAATTCACGAGTGACGTGCACATGGATGGAGCATTCAGAGGCTCACGACCTCGTTGGTATGGTTCTTTACCAAAGGGATAATATTAAAATGTAAGTACCTGAAATGTGCTGAGCTAGATAAAAGTCCAAAGGGAAACTGGCCATAATGTGGAATCCTAGGGACAAGCAGTCAAGTTTTCAGAAAGCACATCCACCTCTCTTTTTGAATTAAGCAAAACTTGTGGCTGCTATGAGGCCTCAGGAGGAGCGGAATGAATAGGCTGTGCCAGTGGAGGGGCTTTTTTTTATCACCATTACAATTATTTTCCATAATTTTGGTGTAGGATCATAGATATGAAATAAGGTGGGGTATATAGGCTGTTAATAATCAGCCTTAGGGGAGAAGGAGGTGTCAGAACAAGTGTGAGTATTGTTTGTAAACCTTAAAGGGAGGAGACATTCCCCTGTCATTTTGCTCATTTAGGAGTTTCACTGAGAGTGTGGTTTTGATAACTTTTGAGAATGTGTAGACTGTATATTTATGAGATAGAGAGAACTGGTAAATTCTCTATCTGTGCCATCAGTTTTCCTCCCAGAGATACTGGTGTGTTTATGACAGTATCTCTCTGTTACATATGTTTCCTTTTCAAAAGGGAACCTAATCACCAGACTGGATCTTTGATGAGGATAAGAAAGGACAGAAATGGAGGAATAGTTAAGGGAGAGAGGAAGGCAAAGATGGATAGTTGAGAAGAAAATTATTTAGAGTATGGGGATACAAGAAGAAAAGAAAAGAAGAAGAACTCTTGATTTTATTGCAAACAAGAGGGAATTAACAGACCTATAAGCAGATGAAAACAGTGGAAGGACATGCAGGTTCAGGACTTTGAAGTTAAATACTTCTGGGAAAAGATAATAGAAAGTTCCTTGGACTTTTGAAGGATTCTCTGAAACATTGTTTCAGATGAAGGGTGTGGATCATGAAACATAACTGAGATGAGCTAATCAGACAAGCAGGTATTAAACATGAGTAGTCACACAGCTGAAATCAAAATAGCCAACAATTAAACAGGATCAGCTCATACATTAAGAATAGTTTACTAAACCCCAAACTGTAAGGTAATGCTGGTGAGTAGATAACTTCAGGGTTTCACACCTCTTGGGCTAACTCTTTTGCTTAAGGCTACACACATACTGCAGTGTGCAATCTATACTTCAGCAATATCCCTGGTTTCCTTGCTAGTACCCAACTTATAAAAATAGCAATAGAGCTGAATAATGCTTGATGACATATAGTTGGCTAGAAGACTCCATCCTATCTTGGAAGAGAGTATTTGGCCTTAAATACTCATAACTTAAGATTTCTCATCTGAGCTGGGACAAGATAATATACTGGGCATGAAGCCATAAGCACAAACAAAATTCCACAGGGTGCATAAAGAAGCAACACATCTCTCCAGCAACTAAGGCTACTGCAACCACACAAAGATTATCCTCTCCTGCCTAGTTTAAAAAAATGTTTCTAATTTTCATGATGCTCCTTGGCCTGGAGAAAGGCCATCTGAAAGGATGATTAACATTGTGGATGAAATCTTTAATGAATACTTAAAATCCCTTGGCAGAACAGAACTACTAAGGACACTGAAGTGCATTTTGGTTGAGAATCTTTTTCTAAGTGTTTTTCTGGTACTGCAAAATGAAAGTCTTTAAGAAGCTTAGGAGCACCAGAAATTTTATGGCTTTTACCTCTGAGTAAAAGGTGTATTTATATGATATTAATTTTCATCATACTATTTGTCCCCTAAAAATATGAGATTCCACAGAGCTAGGCTAAAAAGTAACAAAAATTAACTGGTACTGTAACATTCTGCTGCATGACTTTGAAATGGGGAGGAAAAATTCTGGTGTTAAAAATGTTTCTCGTATTAACTGATGCAAACCAGGACTAATAGGAACAGTGAGAAGAGGATATAAGTGCCTTTGTGAATGATAACAGCAGGATGGGATGAAATTGGTTTCAGGTGTTTAATTTTGCACTAACTACAGGTCTTCAGATCAGATCTTTATAGATCACTTTCTCTGTACACAGGGAGAACAAGGACATGTTTTGCAAACGCCAGACAGAAAATTACTTACGTGAAACTCCAGACGTGTATGTGCACTGGGTCTGCCACAAGACTACAGACTATTTTGGAATAGGAGTAGATGATATTTATGGCTTCAGACCTAAAAAGGTGCTTCAAACAGAACTGGATGTTGATCTTTTCCAAAATGGTAAGTCTTAAATACCGAATTCTTGTTTCCCAATGAATTTTAAGTATTTTTGAGAATGTATTTGCCATTCATCTCGAAGTGAATTCCACTTCCATTGTGAAAACTGCCAAAGAGTTCCACATTGAGAGGGTTGGGCAGGCAGAGGAGAAGGCAAGTTTCTGAGAGCAGCTGGACTTAGTACCATCTCAGGAGCCAGTCAAGCAGGAGGTACTTGGTCTGTCAGTGATAAAATACTCTGGAAATGAGGAAGCTTACCTAGATGTTTTATTCCCCTCTTTGTGCAATTTCCTCATTATCTCCTCTCCTGCATTGTACCTTCACCTTCCAGTTCAGCCCCTCCCACCTCAAAACCTCTCAGTCAGCTCAATGACATCAGGAGACTTCTTGCTGACCTGGAAAACAGCTGATGGAAGCCAAGGGTTGGGCAGTGCACTGGACTATGAAGTCACTTACAAGCAGGAGTGGGAGTCCTGGGAGGTAAGAACAGAGGAGCTGAGCAGTCCTGGTTTGGGCTGCACCATTTTGGGCAGTTGAAAGTCTGTGGTAAAAGCTGTGTGAATGAATGGTCTTTCCATTCAGACTGTGAAGAGATACAAGTGTTGTTTTGGGTCAGGTGGAAAGGGCTCTCTTTCTGTTAGCAAGTGACTAATCCAGTGAAATACCATTTTTCCTGAACTGAATGCTGAACTGAGTGCAAAGATCTCCACACAAAGAAACCTCCAACCACTGTACTTGGATTTGAGTTGGAATTGAATCCCTCTTAAAATGAATTAAGTCATGTTCCAACAGAAGGCTGTGGGTTCATGTGGGGAAAATAGCAAAATACATTTGAAGCTGCTCCCCTTTTGAGACATATGTTTTGGGTTTTTCTTTTTCTTTCTTTTTTTTTNGTCCATATCCTTTGCCCTATCATTTCTCTAGATCTGCATATGTTTCTGTTCTGTACCTGTCAACTTGATCTTTAGATTTTAAGGGAATTATCTTGGCCAAATTCCCACATAATTCTGTGGTGAGCAGTGCTATGAACATGTGTAGCTGGAGCTGAAGACAATCTGGACGTTGCAAGCTGCAGGAGTTTGCTACTTGTTGCAGGGGGAGATTGTGCCGACAGTGGCCATGCCTTGCCCTGTCTGAGTTGTGCTGCAGCACATGCTGGAGCCCCTCTTGTGTGGTAGTGAGGAAGCACTGCATGGCAGCATGTGTATGAACCATCACATTTGTGGGACTGTTGGAGATGCAGCCTGACAGTCAAGTCCTCCACTCACTCTCTCCCTGTGTTCCCTCCACCTCTCTGTTCCCCAATGCCCCAATTTCCTTCATCCCTTCCTCTCCTTCCTCTCCTTCCTCTCCTTCCTCTCCCCCAACAACAGGAAGCTGTCTCGCTCTTGCTCTCCAACACCACACACTGCAGTCTCAGCCATGAGGACCTTGTCCCAGGGAGCAGCTACGTTGCCCGTGTGCGAGCCAGACCGGGGCAGGCCAGCGGCTTCTCTGGGCGGTACAGTGAATGGAGCATGGAGGTGTTGTGGAACACCACTGAAGGTAGCATGGGATGGAGTGGGGCCCTGCAGAGTTGGAAACTGAGAAGCCAGAATTTTCCTGTCATTAACCTTGCACTTGTGTTCTCTGAAGGTGGCCTTCAGCCTAGGAACCTTCTCTGCCTCTTCGATGGTGGAGATCGTCTGACATGCAGCTGGGAAGTGAAGAAAGTGATCACCACCTCTGTCCTCTTTGGCTTGTTCTTCAGGGCCACCCCAGCATCAGAGTATGTGCTCTGCCCATGGCAGTGTGTCTGTGCCTCTCCCATGGAGCTTCTGCCTGTCCCATTCCCCTGACTTCCATTCATCCTCTTTCTTCCCTTCAGAGAAGAGGAGTGCTCTCCTGTGCAGGAGAAGACTTTGCCCCACACCCTATATGTGGTCCAGAGCTGTGAGATCCCTGTTAGCAATTCCAGCAGCCAGAGCCAGTACCATGTGTCTGTCCGGGCCAAGACAGAGGACAAACTGATTGAAGCCTACAAAAACAGTGAGTTTCTGTGTTGTTTTTTGCTTCTCCTTCTTGTTTCTTGGGGAGTTGCCTGTCTGAGCAAGTGGGGCTGAGGACAGTGATGATGAGGAAATGGGAGTGGGAAATGGAAGAAACAATCACTGATGAAGAAAGGGACTGTATCAGGTCAGAGATCTGGGGTGTAGGTGTGCAGTTCCTCAGTGGCACTTGTCACTCTGAGGAAGGTGACAGTGATGGAAACTGTTGTGCAAAATCCAAGTTGTGACCTGGAGCTTCTCAGTGAGCATTTGCCACCCTGCTAACTTCTCTGTGATTTACATCCATGAGTGTCACAGGTGACAGGGGACTGTAGTGAGAGGTGTTTGTGGCGAGTAGGAGTGTGTCACTATGTGATTTCTCAAGAAGCCAGTGAGCTCTTGTGAGTTTGTGCAATGGCCCCTGGAACATTGGATGAGGTAGGAAACCTTTGCCCAGTGAGGTGCACCAGGTAGGCCATCTCTGCCCGCGTGTATCTGAAGGTATTTGGGTGACTTTTCAAACTCTAAAACTAGAGCAGCTCCTGCAGTAGGTGACAATATCAAGAGGTAGCTCCAAGACAACTGAAAATTTCTGGAAATGTGGTGGACAAGTACAGACAAGCCTATTGCTTTGCCACTTTTCTGTAGAGCGAATGCTGTTAGTATTCATGGGTATGGATTTTCCATTATTTAGTGGTCTACTGTGGTATTTGACTAGAAAATGAAGATGCAGAGAGTTAAGAAGTGTTAAAAAGCTAAGCCACTTTACATTGCACAAAACAACCTTGTTTTCAGTCCCTGGAAATGATTCACAATGTGGAAAGAGAGCACTGGACCATTAGGTTGGTAAGTTCTCTGAGACATTCAATGTGTTCCAGTTCAGGTGCTGCCGCCTGCAAATGTGTCAGTAACAGCAACAGAGAACCAAGAGTATGAACTAAGGTGGATAAAACACAATATGAGTTACAGCTTCATAACACAGAGATACCAAGTCAAGTACTGGGAAAACAACCAATATGAAAAGGTAACTTACAAAGTCTAAGAGTCATGGATATTTCTTTGCTGGTCAAATGGAAAGACAATTCTTCTCACCTCTGTCATTTGTGCTCCTCCCCTCTCCCCAGACTCTCCAGGAGTTAAATATCAGCAATGATGAACCTCCCTTCGTCTTCACCCTGCAGATGTTGGCAGCATCTACAGAATACAGGGGGAAAATGCGTGCAAGGGTGAATAGGCCTCTGGAATATGAGGGACCTTGGAGTGAATGGAGTGAGGAGTTCACCTGGAAGACTGAGAATGGTACTTTTAATGCAGTTGATTCTGTCAGGTTTTGGTGGACTGTTAATGGCTGGAATGGCTCTTTAGTATAACACATTCTCTCAGCTGGGGTTGGAGTGAGGTGCCCATGGCCTAGCTGGAGTCACTTACCAAGGCAGCTGCCCTGCCTGCATCCTTGCAGTATGTCAACAATGTTAGGGAAGGAAGTTAAGCTTTTAAGCTTCTTTTTTACTTGTCTTCATAAGGTGAGTACAACTAATGTGGAGTACAACTCCATGTGGAGAATGACTCAAAGACATCCTGTCTGAAAGATTATCATTACTTTCTGATTCCAGTAGTCCATTCTGCTGTCAGTGACTAAAGGGCCTGATACTTTAAGAAGATAGAACATAAGCCATCAGCTTTTTATATTTGCAGAGTGACTATAAGTTTGTGTAAAACACAGTGAAGTCTGCTGGAGATAAAATCTTTACATGTTTTTGCTGTTTATGGACTTGGAGGCAGAATGTCTGCGATCATACAATCTTTTGCTCAAAGTAATATGATCTTCCATGATTTGTCCTGAAGAAGGTTGTAGTGGTTATACTGTGGGCAAATTTTGATGTGTTCATTCAGGGAGAAATTAGTGTGCTGTTGTGGCTGTTAACAGGGGGAGCTCTTAGAAAATCTCTGAGACCCCATTTCCTCAGAACTCCGCAGAGTCAGGTAGACTTAAGATGTCATGCCTGTTGTTCGGGCCTGTTTATTAGCTTAAATAAACATGCCTGTTTATTAGCTTGAAATGTTTAATTCTGATGTCATTGAAAGCTAAGAAGCAAATCAGTAAAGGAAATAATGAAATCCTTTGGTCAGTATGTTGTTCAAGTCACATTTGGCCTGTCCCACTTTGGAGGATATTCCAACAGTTTGAATGCTCTATAATCTTGTCCCTGCACATATCAAATTCCCTGAATAGTTGCCAGAGTGAAAAACCTGTTGCAAGAAACAGTCACTCTGCAGGTGAATAGCTTTTTCTCCTTTCTCTGTTTCAGTTCTGGCACCTGTGGTTCTCCCAGTGATGCTCCCAGTTCTCATCATCATTTTGCTGATAGCTGCTTATTGCAGCTATAAGTATTTCCTCAGGTAGGCTTGCATTGCAACATGGAGACTTAGCAGTCCATGTGGGTGGCATAAAGTCTAAGGCAATTCTTGTCCCCCAGGAGAGAGGCTTGTGTGGAGATGGGCCTTGGTGGGCAGCCTTGTGCAGGGCTGTGCAAGGGAGAGAGTTGGGTGGTGCTGTGCCAGTGCCTCGGTTGTGCCTCACTGTGCTGAGCAGCACAATGTACGGGGTGCAGTCTTTTCTGGTAGCAGCCATGTTGAGAAGCAAATCTTGAAAACTATGTTCTTGCTGCAGGAAGAAGAAAATGTGGGAGGAAAAGATTCCGAACCCCAGCAAGAGTCTCCTGATCCAGAGCTACCTGGGGGTAAGAGGGAACTGTACCTTGAAGGATCCATTATTTCTCTTTCTTTTTCAGGACTTCCAATAATCTTAAGAGCTCTTCTTGTTTCCTAGTCCACAAACAGATATCTTCATTTATCTATTACTTGGTTTTAGGAGAAGTTCTGGTCCTACTCAACAGTGCTCTTATATTTAGCAGATCTCTTTGTGCTGTGCTTGTCAGCACAACTATGATGTAAAATCAGTGTAGAAAAATTTTCAGTACTTTAAAAGTTCCTAATCCTGTGCTTTTAAAAGGGGGTTCTTAAAACCTGCCCAGCACTCATGGACTCACCAACTCTCAAAAGCAGGTTTCTAGGGGACACTGCCAAGTAGCTCCCTGAACAGCTTGAAGTTTGCTTTCGTGAAGTCCAGACTAGCAACTCTACTGTTCCTTTTTCTTTTTTCCCATTACTCTGAAAATTTTAAACTCAATCATTTCATGATCACTGTGGCCAAGACAACCACCTACTATCAAGTCCCCTATGTCCTCTATTCACAAACAACAAGTTTAGGAGGGCATCTTTCGTAGTTGGCTCACTGAGTACTTGTAGTTAGGTCAGTGGTAAGGCAATATGGATTTGAAGAAACCATCTTCTGGAGAGGAGAACATACCTTTGAGTTGTATTAGTGAAGTTGTATCCCTGTAACCAAGTGCTATAGGCTCTCCTATTTGTTTTCTTTGTCCACAAGGAATGTACAATTGCTGATTCTACTGCCAGTGAGGTGCTGCTCTTTGGTCATGTCTGCTTTTACATTTTCAGAAAGGACATTTGGGAAGTTGGCCAACAAGCAACCAGCTGGACTTCAACAAATACAACCTTTCAGAGAAGATGGAGCAGGCTAGCTTCCTTCAAGTTGTGGACAGGTGAGTGAACAGCATATGATACTGACATTGTGGATAGTCTCTAAGACCTCACTGTGTCATGGCAGAATATAATCAAGTGTCCTGTTACTAAAAATCCTATACAAGTTGCTTTTGAGGCGGAGATTCAATTTTTTACTACAGAGGTTACTGCATCTGTAAGAATTTTTTTTTTCTAAGCTTGTGTGTAGCTATGTGTGTTTTTGGCTAAGATTGGTTTATATTTTGTGTTTAAAACAATAATCTCTCTCACGAGTAACTTTTAACTTCCCCACATTCAGGCAAGGGAAGACTTTGGCAGAGTGCATTGAAGGGCAGACTAGGAAGACAGATGTTTCCCCTGTTACACTGGACCTAAAGAACTCATACCATGCTTTAAATGAGTCAGAACGCACCGCAGTTGCCTGCTCAAGTATGAGTGCTGGTCATTCCTTTCCCATCTCAAGGAGAAAAAGTGCTGATGCAAGTACTGCTTGCCACACAGCAATTCCTTGCTTTGCTTTCAATGGTCCATACTTGTACAGCCCAGTTGTGTCCTCTCACCCTGATACACATCAGACCCTGGAAATGGACCCTGTGGGACTCAGTAAGAAATCGGTTTCCCTTCAGTATGTGACTCTTCCAAGGGAAGATTCTCCTCAGGCCCCACAGAGTCAAGAACAGCCAGGAGCAGCTCCTCCAAAGTACACGCTCCCAGATCAGAAGGAAATGATGCAGCACCTCAATGACAAGGAAGAGGTCTTGCAGGCCTCACAAGCTTGTGGGGAAGGCATCAACAAGAGGACAGAGGAGCAGAACTCTCCAGTGGCTCTCAGCGGTACCACATCTCCTCAACAGTGCCCCTTGGAGTACATCACCACAGACAGCCCATTACTGCCATCTGCCAGCACCTCCACTCATCCTCCACTTGTCACAGCTCAGGAATCACCTTGTGGTTCACAGGAGCCCCAGCCTCCCAGTGACCACTCTTGCCATGAGTTTTCCCTGGGGAAAACAGGTGTCATGATCCCAGTTTCAGGTCAAGCACCAACCTCATCTCCTGAATTGCACCTGGATACCTTTGGTGACTATCTTACTGTGCCTGAAGGTCTCCACGAACATTCAAACCCCACAGAGATTTCTTTGCTTGTCTCACAGAAGGAAAATGGTATTCCTAGAAAGCAGCCTTTGTCAGAAGATAACTTGGTGGTTTTAAACCCTGACAGCACTGAGCCAGTATTCCTTTGCCAGGTTGGTGACTACTGCTTCCACAGCCTAAAACCCATTGTGAAGATGGATAATAGTCACAAAGATCACCAAGTCAAGAAACTTTCTGAAGGCGAGATTGGGCAGACTGTATGTGATGATGAATCCATCACAGGCAAGGAAAAGGATCTATGGAAGACGGAAAAAATACAGGCCATTCAGCTTTTCAAAAACCTGAAATCAGATGATTACTTTTCCTGGCAGCAATCTTTAAGGATCAAAGAAATCTGTTAAATGGATAAATATTAATGAATACCAGAGAGACAGGTAACTGAAAGAGGTTGCAACTGTCCGGTGAAAATGAACCCTCAAACCTAGGAACAAATAAACACCAGTTCCATTTTCAAGCTTCCAGTCCAATGTGTTAAAAAACTTGAAATAGCTCAGTATCATTCTAGGTGGTCTTCACAGATTTGGCATGAAAGACAACACAAATATTACCCTTTAGTATTTTTCAAACTTTTTGGCTTATCCATGATGAACAGTTTATCTTCTTCATGATCCTGTAACACATCACAATCATCTTGCAATCATATCAGATTGCTTGGCAAAACTTGTGGCAGGAAATGCACACTTAACAGCTTGAAATGCTATCAGAAGAAGACAAGCTTGGAAACCTTGGAAAGAAAAGTTCTATCCTTAAAAGCAATTTTGTTTAATTTCTGTGCACTTGTAAAATAGCTCTAAAAGTCATCAAGCAACTTCTTGTTTTTCTATATCTCTGCCTTTCCACTATGGCATGAAATAGGTATTGTCTAAGGTGAAACAAACCCAGACAGTTATAGAAGCATAAATAAAAAGTGAGAAAAAGTTGTTGAAATCCAGGAAAACTTTCTTAATGTTAATGTGCAGTATATCACGGTGGATTCAAAGGATAAGAAGGAAACATTATTGGAATACATAAAGCAGGTCGTAGAGAACCATTTGGAAGAAGAAATGTTACTGAAGGAAAACCCAAGGGCCCCTAAAGTTCAGTGAGAGGGAGTGGGGCAAATAACAGAAAATTGCAGGTAAAAGATACTGGAAAGGTGCACAAGCCTGTAATTGCTGGGGTTCTTCTCTTTTTAAGTGTTGAAGTACTATGCAATTTTCTTTATGGTTTATTGACTGTTTATGCATTATATACTTCATCCTAAAATGTTGATTGGTTCTTAGTTCTTTTTTTTTTCTTAAATAATAATAGTTGAGAAAGAGGAGACCTTTTTTCCCAGTTTTGCTGTATAGAAAATGGTGCAAGGTAAGAGCATTTGTTCAGAACTGCCACTCTGTAATCAATGAAGAGGCTTTGGTTTCAGACCTGAAGGTGGACTTGACTTCCAAAAAAGCATATTTTTATTTGAAATATAAAATCTGTATTAGTAAACATATTATTTCTTCCTATAAGTATTTAATTTCATATGTTAAGAATACTGTGTTTACAATAAAATTACTATTTGCTCATTTGCTCAGGTCTCAAAAAATTCTATAGGTTCAGCTATACCATATGTGAGGTAGGACATTTTCTCCTGACTTTGCTGTATTACTTGACAGAGAAAATGTGTTCTGTGTTTGTGCCATCCAATTCCTCCTGCTGGGTTAATGAGACTGTGCTGATTCAGAAATTACAGTGAAATTATTTGGATTTTTGAGAATTTATTCCTTGTAAATACCATTTTAAATCTGAAAGGTGTGCAAGTTGAACTTGGTGCTCTTCACAGCAGAAGGCAGGCAGTTGCCGTCTCTAATAGAGAATAGTGATGACCACTTTGAGAGATTTGCAATTTAGACCTTTTGTAATCAATGGATTTTTTTTTTTAATCTCTTATTTGGCCTTTTATAAGTGGTACAATTAATTTCTTCCAGACTGTATAATTGTGCTCCATCAAAGCATGTCCTAAAAGGAGAAGTTCATATGCAAATGTTGTATCTGAATTAATATCTTAGATATATATCACTTTACTGGGCCTTGAATTTCTGGGGTTTAACAATCAAGAAAATAATGAGTGGAAGAAGTTTTATTGAACTCTGGCTTTTGGATAAAGCCGATTTGCATTGTGATCAGTACTCTAAGATGTGATCAGTACTCTGACAGCTCTTTTCCTTCTGTTCCTCTGCACTTCACTGGGCATTTGCAGAGGCTGATTTTGGAGACAGGATTTACAGATAAAAGCACATTTGTTATGATCCCACAGAGATGATATTATCATCTCAAGGAGCCTGGAACTTGCAGATAACATGCCATTGTCAGGATAGGGGAACCGCACAGAGGTTTGCTTTCCAACTATAATGATTCATTTAGAGCAGAATGAGTTTCTGCTCTAGGGACTCTTTCTTCAATATCCACCTAAGTATCATTAAATAAAATATGTAATGAAAATTGGAAGCAGATCTTATAATCTATGGCTTTTGTCTGCCAGAGGAATCCACTTCTTACTGGAATCAAAACTTCTATAAACTTCACCTGTTGCTGATCCTATGAATTTTCCATTCTCTTCTGCATGAGGTCCAGATGCAGTGAGGGTGGTAAAAAGCATTTTACAATCCTGTAGCCTGGTGATTCAAGACTTAGCAGCAGTCATGAGTTCTGGGTCTTCAACTTCCTGATCATTAGCTTGAGCCACAAAGTTACTGTGCAAAGGCAAGCTGCTGCTCCCTTCCCTAGTGCTAGGTACTGATATGCAGGAGACGAAACATCATTCTGATGATTCAGGAGCCAATTATGACATGCTCCTCTCTGTAGGGCTTCTCAGTAAGTAGTTCCAGCTCCTCAGCCTGTATATCTGCATGATGAGTCACCAGTGTTTCCCACATTGTCAAAAAACGAGTTATGAGATGATTGCAACCCTTTCCTTACTGCATACTCAAACATAAAAGATTGTGACCATGTTTTAACAGCAGGCATTTTTCCTTGCTCTGAAGTAATCACTTTATTATTCCCTTATCATACTCTTCATCAACCAGAAACATATTACTCAAATTTGCATGAGACTAGGGTAGGAATTTTGTTGTTACCTCAGTAGTTCTAATTAAGGTCAAGGCTGAATTGGTCTGTTGCTGTGTCTCTGTAGGCTTGGGGGTTGTCTCTTATGTAAGGAAGGAAAATGGGTCTGAATGGTTTGCTAGAAAAAGAAACCTACCCTCCAAGGCCTCAAGGAAAAATAGCAGGAGAATTTCAAAGAATCTCGTATCTCTGCTGGGTAATGGAAAACAAACCAACTCATCCTGCAGTCCCTGCCTAGCTTCTTGTTCACAAGCATGTTGTACACACAATCTTATTCCCATAGAACTCCACTCTATCTCTTCTCCTCATTCCCTACATGCTCCCTCTGCTCTAACTATGGAGATGAAATTTCCATTAAAAGAAACTTCACCTGTCACATTCTATACATGGGGAATAAGTAGCACTACGACTTCATGCCTCTTTTTGCCCTTTAGAAGTCTTTTCAAGAGTATGCCAGGATTCCGTATGCTCCAACCTGACCCTAACAGCTGCATACTACACAATGGATGTTTTACCATGAGATTCAGTGAGTGAACCCAAACTTCTCTACAAATTTGTACAACATGAACCAGATTCAGGTCAAAGCCTTTGTAGGTTGGTTGTGTGCTTTCCAGCTTGTTGGTAGGGAACCATTTGGTCCTCATTCTTGAAGGATGATTTGTTTGTCTAGAGAAGTAGTTGTAAAGCTATCTGAAACAACTGGACATCTTTTCCTTTTCTCTTTTTAAAAATTTTCCAGCTCCTTGTTTGCAGAGTGCACATATATTGCAAAGGTTTGAGAGGAGTACTTTTTAATCTTCTAAGCTGTTTGTCCTTCTGTGGCACTCAAAGTTACATAAGATGTTGACACACATTTTTGAGTTTATTTCATTAACTGCAGATTCAACCTTTGAATCCCATGACTTCTCACTTTGTTTTTATTTCGTCCTGGATTTGAGGATTTTAATCAGCATAATTTTAGCAAGTTTCTGTCTTTCCAGTGCATCTCTTTCTATCTCCGTTTATGCGGCATAACCCTAATCCCAGGCAGAGCAGTAAAAGCAGCCTTGGGCTGAAGCTGGTGACAAGTAGAAAGGTGTGGAGGGAGCCATGTTGTGGCAGTCCTGTATTCCCATTGGCATGCCTCTTGTATCTGCAGGGTCCCTGGAGCTCTGGGCTTTATGGTTTTCTGAACTCTAACCCTAGGCGTAACCCTAACCCTAGGTGGAGCACTAAAAGCCGCATGGAGGTGAGGCTGGTGCCAAGCAGAAATGTGTTGCAATCAGGGGAGACAGAAACATGACATGATACTCCGAGGTTCGTGCAGCAGAGAGCTTTTTTAATGGTTTACACAGCTCTTATATAGCCTATTCGAAAGACTTGCTGTTTGAACCTTATTGGCTATGATTGGTTACCGCCAAGCTCAGTGACCAATAGCTGCCTGTTTATGTTCTTGTTAGGGTTTGGCTTTGTAACCAAATCCCTCCTTCTTTCAGGCTTCACAGACCAGCTGTTTTGCTGTCACAGAGAGGTGTAGAGGGAGACGTGTTGTGGCAGTCCTGTGTTCTCCCTGGCATGCCTTTTGTAGCTGCAGCGTGCCTGGAGCTCTGGGCTTTGTGGTCTTCTGCACCCTAACCCTAGGCATAACCCTAACCCTAGTAAAAGCCACACGGGGGTGAGGCTGATTACAGCAGAAAGGTGTGAAGCGAGCCATTTTGTGGCAGTCCTGTGTTCCCTTTCGCATGCCTTTGCAGCTGCAGCGTGCCTGGGCTTTGTGGTCTTCTGCACCCTAACCCAAGGCATAACCCTAACCCTAGGCAAAGCACTAAAAGCTGCATGGAGGTGATAGTTCGGCCAATGAGAAAAGTGTGGAGGGAGCCATGTTGTGGCAGTCCCGTGTTCCCATTTGCATGCCTTTTGCAGCTGCAGTGTGCCTGGAGCTCTAGGCTTTGTGGTTTTCTAAATCCTACCCTTAGGCGTTACCCTAACCCTAGGCAGAGCAGGAAAAGCTGCATGGGGAGGTGAGGCTAGTGACATGCAGAAAGGTGTGGAGGGAGCCATGCTGTGGCAGTCCTGTGCTCTCCCTGGCATGCCTTTTGTAGCTGTACAGTCCTTGGAGCTCTGGACTTCGTCGTTTTCTGAACCCTAACCCTAGGCGTAACCCTAAGTCTATGCGGAACAGTAAAAGCCGCATGGGGGTGAGGCTGGTTACAAGCAGAAAGGTGTGGAGGGAACTATTTTGTGGCAGCCCTGTGTTCCCTTTCACATGCCTTTGCAGCTGCAGCACGCCTGGAGCTCTGAGCTTTGTAGTTTTCTGAACTGCAACCATAGGTGTAATGGTAACCCTCAGCAGAGCAGAAAATGTAGCCTTGAGCTAAGGCTGGTACCAAGCAGAAAGGCGTGGAGGAAGCCATGTTGTGGCAGTCCTGTACTCTCCTTGGCATGCCTTTTGTAGGTGCAGTGTTCCCAAATCAGGGAAGAAAGGGGAACAAACACTCTGGAAGAGAGATAAGATCAAATAAAACGTGAATGGAAAAACCAGAGAATTTGGAAATGGAGTGTTTACAGCCAATTATACTATGAGGAAAAGAGGTGCAGTGAAAAAGATTGAAACTTGCCAGTATTATTCCCATAGAAATCGCCAAATTAGGGAGAAAAGCTAAACAAAGAGACAGGAGAAGAAACTGAAGAAATTGAATGCTTAAAACAGAAAGAGACAATTCTGAAACAAAGTGAAAACTATAAAAGTGAATGGGATGACATGAAGTTTAGGGAAATGGACCGAAGCTTGCCCAATTGATCCTCACTGGAATCACAAGATTTCATTCCTGTAGTGACAGCACAGTGGGCAGCAGTTTTAAACTGAAATAGGATAGAATTGGATTAGACATAAGAAAGAAATATTTACAATGAATTTGGCAAGACAAAGAAATTGGCATTTCAGAGTAGTTGTGGATGCTTATTCATTAGAAGATTCAAGGCCAGGTTGGATGGGGATTTCACCAACCTGTTCTAATGAAGATGACATGGGAAGATGTCTTTGCCCATGGCAGGTGATCTGGATCCTTCTAACTCAAACCATTCCATGAATCTCTGGTTCTATGATTCTAATCTCATATCCCATTTACACCTAATAGCTTAGTGTTTTCTCCATCATCATTAGGTTGGAGCACCCCAGAAAAAATGTTGCCTTTCTCAGTCACTCAGATCTCTCAGGTAAGAGATCTCTCACCACTTGGTCTGCCATATAATTAATAACCATGTTGAAAATTATAATTTTACTGGGAGAAAGCACTTAAACCCTTTCTCCAATATGAAAACTAACCATTACTTTTTCCCATTTGTTTTCTGTCTTTAAATTACTTCAATCTACATGAAAACATTCTTTTTATCTCTTAGTTGCTCAGAAGTGCATTTTTGAGGGACTTCAAGCTCTTTAGACATCTAGGTATGAGGCATTAATTGGATAACCCTGTACATGTTTGCTTCTAGAGTTCTTTCAAGAACTCTACCAGTTTTATGAGGCATGAATTCTCTCTTTTATAGAGAAATGCTAACACTTCTTCAGAACATTTTTCTCTACTACTTCTATTTTTTCTTATAGTTTGTATCATCCTGTACAAAACCCAGCCTGATTGGTCAGTAGTTCCCTGGATAATTCTCTGAATATTCCTCAAAAACTTTCATTTGGTATTTCTTTTTCTCTGATGCTGAGGCCTTCTAAAGCCTTTGATTATTTATCTCAATTACTTGTTCAGCAATTGAATGTTTAAATTCTGTTGCAGATTTATATGATAAGAAAGCAACTGAGTAACAGTATAGGTTATGCAAGGCTTGTAACAAAAGTAAATATGTTTTATTAAACAGTAAAATCTAGTTGGAAAAGATCATTCTAAATTATCATTTTTCTCTACATGTCTTGTCTCATTTACTTTTTCAGAACATTAAGGCTACCATAACTCTACCTTTATAGCATGGGTAGACTTAAAAAGGCCTAAATTCACTTTTTAAATTTGTATATGATTCTTTAAAAAGCTCCTTTGTCCACTGAAAAATTTCATCCTTTAACAGTTTCTTAGCCTTATTTTTGCCAATTATTCCTTAAAACTTTATTGTAGTAAACTTGTGCCTTTCATTATTTCAACTTGTACTAGGTCTTGTATATTTTTCAGGACTAAATCTGTTTGTTTTCTTGTGAGTGCTTTCACAAATAACTCCAAGAAGCAATCATTTACAGTGGCTAAAAAAACAGACTTTGTGGCTGGATTCATACTAGCAAATAAAGTAAAATAAAACAAAGCATTTGTCTTGATTTGATTGCATAGTTTTACATGCTCTACCTATGCAGATTTTTGTTATTCTATGCTTTTCTTACCTTCTATCCTATCCCTTTTTCTAAGTCATAGGCTTTCTGTGATTCCAGACCACACAAATAGATCAATTGGAACCATTTATTTTCCACATCTGGCATCAATTCCTTGGTTTTCATTTTAAAATTGCCTCATGGTGTCTTTAATCTTAAATATCAGCAGAGCTGATTCTGTTTTGATTGGGTGGAATCCATTGTATATAAACTTAATCTGCTTCAAAATGTTATCAAATACTAATAAATATAATCCCCTTTTCCCCAAAGAGTTTAATCAATCATGCAGTGAGACTGTTATCTGACAGAGTGTAAAAAAGCAGGACCATTGAAGAATGCTACTATGTAGGACTGCTTTTTTCAGCCTCCTGGCTTAAATTTTGCTTTCAGAACCTCTCACCTGCTGTTTCTTTGTTGTTGGGCCACATCATCGAGTTTTTCTTGGCACATACTGAGAGAATGCCTAGATGCCTTGTGCTCTGTCATCTTTTAAACTGCGTCTTTTCTAGTAAAACATTTGTCCATTTTTGTATTTACTTGGTCATGAGAAATAAAGGAGATGTTTTCTTTTTTTCTGCTCCTGAAGGCAGCCCATCCTACTTAAGAAAACACCTTTCAACTTTTCCGGCATCTTATAAACAACTCACACCCCAGGTGGGAATGAGTAAATAAAATTTAATTAGAACCTATTAAAATTACAAAGAAAAGGGGGAACAGTGCTGGGAGCATAATGAGACTCTTTTGGCTTACCAGAGCCTCAGTTTACAAAATGGTGTCTCAGCCTTTTACACTACTCAAGGTTGCATCAGCCTCATTAATATTCATAAGCAGTCCTTAAATGTTCTTCCAGCACCTCTCACGGTCTGCGCTTTATCCATATATGTGTACTTGGCTCCTCCGTGGCCTCATCCTTATATGTAAACTTGACTCCTCCCAAGGCCTGTCGGTCAGTCCTTCCGTGCCTTTCATTGATGGAACTCTTCTTGTATCTTGACTGGTGGGGTCATGTTACCCTACTAGGCCTCCCCACAACAAGTGTCCCCCGCTCCCTGCTGCCTCTTGCAAGCAGCAAGCTACGCCCTTCTCGCACATGTTTTTACAGCCCTGTCAGCCAGAGTGGCCAGGCAGCCACGACACAGGGGAAGGATTGAAGTGAGAACAGAAAAGGCTTCAAAATCAAACTGAAACAAAACCACTTGTCAAAAGAACTCTAAACCTTAACAGAACTTTTCCCCACCATACTTAATAACTCCTCGTTTGTGTGAGCCAATCACTACACTTATTCATAACACTGCACATGGTACCTGTTGAGTAACTCCTGGTGCAGTGTTGGTAGTGTTCCTGTAACTCCAGATCTCCTTTTGGGAGGTGACCACCTCCTGAGAGTGGAGACCAGATCCAGCAGGTGGTACCTGGCTACTGTGATGTCAGTCTGTGACATCACATGCCTGACAAAGCTTCCACTGTGTCCAAGAGAAGCTGTGGAAGGCTATACAGACATGGCAATACCCATATGGTGTCTAAACAGTGATTTGGCTTCATCCTCATGTCCTGTCTTGGAGCTAAAAGGCTTGATTTGTCTATCTATTCAGTCAGGTTTTGTCCCACTTTGGGATTGAAGTTTTTAACGGCTTTACAGATGGCCTTTTGGTGTCTTGTCAGCTCATCATTCTGTGTCTCCTGAAAGGATTTATTAAAGTATTTCTGGTCAAAGAGCCCATCCCAGTAGCCCTGAAGAGATTACCAGTGAATTTATGGTAATCTACCCCCTGCTTTTCATATACACCCATGGAAGTTGCTTTCATAGAGAAGGAGAAATTCTGGGATTTAGACTGATCTCTCCTGCTTGCTCTTTGTACCAGAAGAGTTTTCTCGAAACTCTACCCTAAGCTGCTGCTGAAGGCTCTAACTGGATTTCACTTTAAATGAGGAATTAACACGCCAGTTAACTCCTTTTATGTGACCTTTAAGAAGAAAGGCACCACTTCACAGCCTGGCTCTGCAGAGGAGATTGCCTTTCAACCTTCCTGAGCCAGAGCTCTTCAGGCGTTTTTAGCATAGGTATGTTCATAAACAGGCTGCTGTTTCACTGCAAACTAACGAGGTAACTGGTGCTGCCAGACTCTGCCATGAGACCAGCGTGGTGAATTTGCTGTCACTGATCCGTCACATTCCAGCAAGCACAAGTTGCCACAGCTTTGCTGAACAGAGATGCCTCAGTTCCACTCTAGGGAACTTTAATCTCATGTTCGCCAAGCATTGCTCTGTTGCAGAAACATTCCATCTGATAGGCAGATCCCCGGTGTCTAGGGGTGCCAGAACCTAATTGGAGTAAATTAAGTGAGAGGAGTAACAAAGTATTGCTTGGAATCACACACAGTGCGACTGTGTTTAACAAGCATGAAAAAAAGAAAAGGCAATTATTTATGAATGACTGAAGTTCCAAGAGACAAAGTGCATGGGTATTCACTACCAGTCCTCACCTTTCTCCACTGAGGTCTCTCCATCTAAGTGGGAAAATTCTTCTGCCTGTTGAGAAGAAACTGAAAGGATAAGGATTTTCTTGTGTTTTTTGGGGGGTTTTGGTTGGGTTTTTTTGGGGGGGGGGTTGTTTGTTTGTTTTGGTTTTGTTTGTTTATTTTTTAGTCTGGGAAATGAGCATGAAGAGAGAAGCATACATGTGTACCCTTTGGGAAACATGAAGATGAAAAGTCTCCATTCTCAATTTCATCTCCATGCAATGTGTACAACGTTCATTTTCACAGTATACTCTGAAAATTATTGTCAAGTACCTTTCCCTTCTTCCACTCCTTGGCTTACTCTGTTTTTCTTTTAGCTTTTAAAATTTTTATTTCTGATGCACTTCCAGCTGTCGCTGATTCCTAAGAAACTGTGTACACTGGGCCAGATGTAATCCAAAGTTGCCTGAGCTCTGGTATTTTTAATTGCTGAAGGTACTGTCCAAACCTGCAGAACTCTCTTCACAGAGGCTGCAGTCCAGGCTGGAGAAAACAGTAAGAGACTTCACTGCCTCTCACTTCTTTAGATACCACCAGACCCTTTCTTTTCCCCCAAAAGATTAAAAAGATAAATATATGTTAAATTACACTGTCTCTATTTGAGTGTATTTACCTCACTTCTATTGATGCAGAGTGATATTATCACTTAAATGAAAATATGTAATCAGAGTGTGGCTTGAATTTTAATCCCTCAGCTGTGTGGGTTTGGTTTAAGCAGAATCCATATTTAGTAGTGCTACTATGAAGTACTCAATAGTGCCATTACATACTCAGTAGTGCTACTATTTGAATGGAGACAGTTTTATACATATCAGGCTTAGCAACAATGTGTCTTTAAGACAGCATTCACTATTTAAACCAATATTTTGTTTAATGACTGTTTAAATTTATGGAAATGAATTTTCCTTTCAGAAGGCATTGCACACCAGGAGAATGATGATTTAAAAGACAGGTTCTGAGTGCAAATTAACAGAAAACGGAACAAGCAGCAAAGTTCAGCCTCTGTTAAGAGATCATTACATCTCACTGGCAGAAAAATATCACAGTTCTGGGAAATTGGTTAAGCAAAATGTGACAGTGAAAATACTTACTTCCCTGTTCTTCTTAATTTTATGACATCTGACCAGGAACCTAGTTGTTGGACCTATGCTAAAGTCAAGATTTAGTTAATAACACAGCTGGCAGAGCAGAGGAACAGCACCTGTGTGAGTGAGGAACTCCATTACTCATAAGTGTTAGAGCCTCTGGGGTGCTCAGGAAAAGGTATTGAAACAAAAGGTGATTCCAGCTGGCAACTACCACTTCAGCACCTCTTGGTGGGATTGGAAAAAGAATGGGAAAGGGAAGAGTAAAAGTGAGAAAACTTGTGGGTTGAGGTAAAGACAGTTTAATAGATAAAGCAAAACCTGCTTATAGAAGCAAAACAAAACAGGGAATGCATTCACCACTTCTCATGAGAAGGCAAGGGTTCTGCCATCCCCAGAAATGCAGGGCTTAATCCATTACATGTTATAGTGACTCAGGAAGACAAATGCCATGACTCCAAACATTCCTCTTCCCTCTTCTTCCCTCAGCTTTATATGTTGACCATGATGCCATGTGGTAGGGAATATCCCTCAGGTAAGTTGGGGTCAGCTGTCCTTGCTGCATTCCCTCCCAGCTTCTTGTGCACCCCCAGCCTCCTCACTGGTGGGGTGAGGCAGAAAAGGCCTTGAATCTGTGTAAGCACTGCTCAGTACTAACTGAAACATCCCTGAATTATCAACACCATTTCCAGCACAAATCCAAATCACAGTCCCATACCAGCTACTGTGAAGAAAATCAACTCTATCCAAACCAAAACCAGCACATCATTGCACACAGATCTTTCCAAAAATAAATACATACTGGGAAGATTATAATCCCTTGCCTGACATGTGATTCACAGTACTGAACGCCATGGACTCTGTGGTCTCTCAAGCAGTAACTCTACAATGGCTGAAACAACCTGGTCTTGGCAGCCTGTTTCACATTTTGCTCCTGACAGTGACTTGGCTCAGGCACATGCGTTTCTTGCAAGGTTAGGCTGCCCTTGAGCTGCTAGGAAAGGCAAAATCATCCCTTGCCATCTTTTGGCTGCTGTTTCTAAAAAACTGTAGCAGTTTCAGGTAGACCAATTTCTGTATCTGAGTCACGGCACCAATTAGTGTAGTAGTATGAGTGCCCACTAGAAATATTCACTCTGTTTCTGCTGTGAGACAGTATTAGGAGTAAAAGCAAAGCAGGCTCAGACTTAAAGGGTATAAAGAAAGCTTTATTAACTAAACTACAAGAGAGGAAAAAAATTAATAAGATCCAGAATAAAACCTTCAAAACATTTCCCCTCCCCCACAACTTCCCTTTCCCTTCTCACTGACAACCTATAGAGACAAAACTTGGAACCCAGATCATTATACCAAATTTAAAATAGTCATTCATTAGCTCTTTTAGAGAGAGAAGTCTCTTTTGGTCTGCCATGGAAACTTCCTCACAAGAAGAACTGTTCTCTTGTGGCTTTTAATTCTCACAAAAGCAGCTGCCCACAAATCTGCATTCCTGAAGTCCCTCCCATATCACACAGCCTTCCCACAGCTGCATTATGAGCCATGTAAACTCATGGGGTACCATTTTAAGGATGAGCAGTTCAAAAGCAAAGGTTCTCTTCATCTCTCTCTGAGATAATTTTTATCTCTGGGAACAGAGGTATTCTCTTCCTGGGGGCAGATCTTCATCTCATCTCTCTCTCTGTTCAAGCTTCTCATAAGATCACAGTTACTTCCATATTTACTTAGTTCACCACAAATGCTTTTGCTCATATCTACAGTTTGAATACTCTTATCTCCACATCCATGTTTTCCACAACTTAAAGGGATATTCTAGTATATTACAATCCATTACCATGGCATTACAAAAGATTTTCAGCCTAAAACCAAGGCATCTTCTCGTTCTCATCTAAGATGTGACTCTTCCTGCACTGACCTTAATGTCTTCATGTTGTTTCTCTACATGTCCTCACTCTGTCCTTTTCTCTCACTTAAGAGAGGATTAGTGCTTTGCAAGTTTCATCTGTGCAAGGAAAGAGTTAATATTTCTCCCAGGTCTACAGAGGGTCATGATGTTTTCCCAGGCAGTGGCTGAGGGTGGTAAATTCAGGCTGTGCTGGGGCCGACCAGGATCTGGAGCCCCAGCTACACCCAGCTCCAGCTGTGGGTCACTCCATATGGCTGGCCCCACCCCCCTCAGCTGGATGAATTGATAGCAGTGGCCAGAGCTGTCTGTGGAGAAGGATTCTTCAGAAAGCTGCATTGTGGGGGCAGTTGAAAGTGGCCTGGCCCTGCTAGGCCTCCTGGGGCCATGATGTGAGGAGCGGCTTTAGCAGCAGGATGTTAACAGCCACTGCCAGGACGGGGCCTTCTCTCCTTCCCTGCCCCTGGCTGGGCCCAGCCCTGCCAGGACTGCAGCAGCAGCAGGGCCTGGCCAGGCTGCACCAGCCCTGGGGAACACATGGTGGAGTGGGGCCAAACACACCAGCATGCATTTACCTCTCCCCAGGTGAGAAGAAAAGAGAACTTCCCAGGATTTTTTCCCAGTTTTTAACCTGTGAAGTTCCAGAGGCATATCCATGTCTTTAATTGGTTCCACAGGTTGTCAATATTCAAAGCTAGTCACATTGTTTTCTTCAATCAATGCAAAACCAGCACACAACCAAGATGATCCTGGGCATGTAGTTCTCATGACAGCAGAGACAACTTCAGCTCCTGTTCTTGGAGTTTGAATTCTCAGGGAAGGGCACATTCATTTTCCCTGGTTAACAGTGACCTTTCTTCAACATGAACTAAGCTCCCTCTTGCATAGAGGTTTTTCACAAAAGAAAAAGGAAAAGTGGGTTCTCTGCAAATTCATCTATGAGGTATGTTTGTTTACTGATCGAGGGACATGAGTTTTTCAGCTGCTAGGTTTTTGAAATATGTTTTCCTTGCCAGGAAGCTTTCTCCTTTCTGTGACTTTGTAGCTAAGCAGAGTGGGTGTCTCTCACTTTTGCATATGACTTCTTAGAGGCAGAACTCTTGCTAAGGCAAGTGGGCTTATTTGGTGGGCATGGCAATGTATTCACCAAATGAAAACAATCCACAAAGGCAAAGTTGAATGTCTTGCTTAATTAAGCATCTAATTTTTTGTCTTAAACAACACATCATTCACTCATATCTTGGCCTTACTGACTTTTTACGGAGATCTCTCCTGACTGTTAGAAGAGCAGCGGATTGCTGAGAGCCTTTGTTTGGTTTTTAAAAAATCTGTAATAATGTTCTTAGAAGTTGTATTTCTAAATGTCTGCCACATTCTTTCTCATGTTAATGGGTACAAAAGTCAACACTACACTTGCTTAGGTCCTGAAGGTTCTGTCATTCAGCTTGAACTCTTGCTTATTGTAAAACTATGCAGAGAATTACAAGAACTCAGAATTATGCTTACCTTAGGACTCTGATACTGATGTGAATGCTCAGCTAAATAAACTCCCATTCAACATTACCCAGCTGTTGGTACTCTCATCTCCAACAAAAGGCTTCTCACTGGGGAGAGCTGCTCTTTTAGGCTTTCTATGTGTCTTAGGTTGCAATACAAGATGTAACCAAAAGTATGTATTCTATTACCTTTGAAACTATGTAGGGTAGTGTTCTTTATCTTTTCCATGACCCATCCTCCCTCCAGAGAGATATCTTCTGTTAATGGGCCATTAACTCTTACTGCATGACTGATAAAATTACATCATCCCACTGTGAGAAGATCCACCCAGGAGGAAGAGCCAAGCATTCCTACCTAGATATAATCTGAAATTTGGAACACCAAAGTCAGCCTTTTTCCAATAGATTCCCAGAGGAAGACCAGACTCTTCTACATCAACACTAAACCTTCAGAAGAAAGCTATACCTTTCAACAAAATCACTGCTTCAACAGAACCACATCTGTCACTCCAGGAATACTGCAGTCACCATTTAATCAGACTGCTACCAGCACCCTGACCAACAGGGGGTCAGGTTGTGTTCTAATTCTTGTCAGTGTTTTTATACTGCTACATCCTATTTTAATTTTCCTATTAAGTTGTATTTTGTTTGGTTGGTTTTATTTACTTATACATACTAGTAAAGAACTCTTATTCCTATTCTCATGTCTTTTCCTGGGAGCCCCTTAATTTTAAAATTATAATAATTTGGAAGGAGGGCATTCACATTTTCCATTCCAAGGGAGGCTCCTGCCTTCCTTAGCAGACACGTGTCTTTCAAACCAGAACACTATGTTATACTCACACTTGACCAGCCTTCCATCTGTGTTGGGGTTTCATGGACCATCAGGCCTCTGCAGTTCAGCAAGAGAAATAAAGGTAGCATCACAAATCCTAGATGATAGTTCACTGTGTCAGAATGGCTGTGATTCCTTTTGAGGGGTGAGAAAGGGAAAGATGTGTTTGCAGTTTTAGCCAGTGTTATGAGGCCCTTTTGATCCAAAGGCATGAAGCCTAATGAGGCTTAAAAACATCAAGCTTAACCCTTTAGACTTATCTTTTGAATTAGAATATTTATTGAAAATTAATTTTACCTATTAGAAATCAATTCAAACTTTTCTGCACGGGTTGTAGACCAGAGTCTTACTTTTCTTGCATGACCATTTTGATTTACAAATGAGCAGAGTCAAAGAGGTGAGATTTTTCAATTCTAAGATTCATAATAAAATTCTGATAAAAGGCAAGGAGTCCAGCCTATTCTAAGAGCAGCAAATGATGTTGGAGACTTCTTGTCACTTTCCCATGAGGGCCCAATTTTGACTAGTGAAATAAATGCAGATCAATACTGTAGATGTTCCCAGCAGTTCTCGTCACCCAGCACCTCACTTCTCTGTCTCTACTTTCTCCAGTCCAGCAACTTGTGTTCATTTTACCATTTCCCACTGTCTTCTTTAGCCTGATCCATTTTCCATTCAGAAAGTCTCCAAATGAAGACCCTATAGTGACTACAATATGACCGTACAATGACTATATCTCTTACAGCTTGCACATGGGTGGAATGTTCTAAGGATCATCAAATTATGCATGTGACTCCAAGCTTTAACAACTGCTGTAAAAACAAAAAAAAAAAATTGTAAAAAATTCCTGGCTGATGTCTGGTGAAGGGCCTGAAGAGGCTTGGTTGATGAACCTAAGAGATGGAGCTGGGCAAAAAAAATGGACTGGTCTTGCAGCTAAGCATAGTGTCCAGCTTGCAGACTTCAGTGTTATGTCCAGACTAGGGAGGAAGCTGGTTCCGTACAGGATGAGGAAGAACAGGAAGCAGAGCATGCTAATCCCTCTGGTTTCATTAGCTTTTCAATCATTGTATTGCGCTTTTGCTTTGAGAGCACACAGACACATTATATATCAGAACTTGCTAATAATTACACTTGAATGGAGAATAATGTGTTACACTAGAGGCAGTGGTGATAATAACTAATCAGATTGGCAAAGAAGGCTGGTTCTTCCTTATGCCAGCAAGAGCATAGCTATGCTGAAATTATTTCTGCAAAACAAAAACTGTGAGAAAAACAGAAGTTGTATGTGTTTGTTTGATTTGTGTTTCCTCTCGAATATACTAGATATGTCTTGCACTATCTTGTTCCTACTTCTGCTTCCTTTCAGGAAGAAAACAGAACAATCAGACTGGAGAGTATGAGACAGAGGAAGGAACAGAAAATTAAGACGAGATAGGAGAAAGAGAAAAAGTATAATAGTGGATGCTGCAGATGGAGGAGTAGACAGCAAAGAGATTGGAGGCAAGGAAGAAAACATGTGAAATAAGAATAGGAAGAAATTACCTTGGTTTTAATTTTGAGAAATAGCTGTAGGATTAATTTATGAATTGACTTGACAGCTGTGAAGCCAATAGAGAAAGTGGCTCTTACAATCTGTAGAGTATTGAATCACATTCTAAAAGTTGGCAATTTGCTGTGGGTTGAAGTCTCAAACCACAGAACTGTTCCTGCTGCATAAAGGACTTCACTGTCTGCATGGAAATAATTTTCTGCTTGCAGGAGCTCTGCAGGAGCTCTGCAGGAGTCCTCACAAAAGCTCTGTCCCAGCTGCTGGTTGCATTTCTCTGGTGTCCCTTCTTTGGATTCTCTTGTGTGAGCAAGCATAATAGATGTGTGTACATATGTAAAATGCTAAGCCTGCTGCTATGGAAGTCACAAGCTTTGCTTGCTGAGAGAAGGTGAGCTGGGAGCTGAGTCTGACAGCAAGGCATTGACCTCAATGACAACAGTGTAATCCCACAGTAACAAGAAAAGCAGAACAGTGAGAGTCACCAGAACCAGCCATCAATCCAGATCCCACAGGAAGTCCCTATCCAGTAGTCAGACTTAAGGTCAAGCTAAAAAGTCAATCCCATGGATTGCAATCTGCAATCTGCATCACCAGGCACAGGTATGGCTGCGCTATAGCTCAGGCAAGGGCCTGAATTTACAAACGCCTTCTGAGTGAAGGTGGGGAGACCATCAGCCAGAATGATTCCAGTTTAGATGACCCTTGAGCATGGGCAGCCAAACCCCTCTTGGGGGAAAGCATGAAAAAGGTTGTGCTCAGAGCCCAGACACCCACCAACCCAAAACAGTTATTGTGAGTGCATCTCTTTGAGGAAAGAAAGAGAGAATAAAGCAGAAGTGTTTGATATTAGAGAATTTATTCATGTCACTTAATGAATTACAGGAGTATGCCAGCATAATGTAATAATTGATTTAGAAGCAGAATAAAATGTATGTGGGAAAGGTTTCAGAAACCACACATAGGGCCATGCAGCAGCATCCTATTGAGATAGTAATGTTTTTTTTCCTTCTGATTAATCAGGAACAGAGAAATGGTTCAGAACAAAGAAATAGACCTGAAGGTCCCACAAAGGTCTAAAACACTCTGACTGCCAGAACTTCACAATACCCTGGATGTGTCACATCCATGGATATGGTCAAGAAAACCAAAACTTCAAATTTGATCTGATAGTGGAGGCAGAGATAAATATCTACTTGTTTCAGAATGATAAAGGTGAACCACTAAGTCTTGTCTCTAGTCTTGATCATTCTCAGATTATAGTATTCAATAGCTAATCCTAAAATTCCTTACTAGCCATAGGGTAAGAGCAGGCTGCACATGGGTATCACCCATTGCAATGTGGGGTACAAAGCATTTTCACCTGTTTATCTCCTAAGTCTGCGTCACCTTCCAAACATCTATGGAAATTGTAAGAATTACTGCAGCTGCAGACCTTGACCTCCCTGGATGGAAGTCTGAGGATAGAAAACTGCTTCCTTTCTCCTCCTGCATTTCCTTTGGAAATAGGTTTCAATAAAAGGCAGTGGAAACCTTGTTGGCTGAATTCCTCCCAGTTTGCCTGAACACAACTTCCCTCTCATGAAAACACAAATATTCCCTTACCTCTGCATCCTCTAGAAATGACATACTTTCTGCTCCTGAAGCAAAGTCTGACTTTGAAAGTGGAATGTAAAAGAAAAGCTGCATTGGTCCCAGCAAGTGTGTGGCTGATCAGAAATAGCTCCAAATTGTCCATAATGCCTCAAATTTATATTATGTCTTCAAAGACAGAGTGGGAAGGTGACCAGAACAGTCTCTTTGGGAAAATATCACAGGTTGCAGAGCAGTTGGAGACGCTAATACAAATTAAATTGACTTCTGGGTCTTGTGATAATTATCTGGCTCTTAGGAGTGAGGGTCAGGTCTTTTTAATTTGTACTTTTGTAAGTCATGTGAAGGAAAGATGGGTTTGTTTGTAGCTTCTTGGAAATTGTTGTCTTCTCCTTTTGTCTAGTTTCACACTCAGTGCTTGTAAGAGACAAGGGCCCTTTATTTTGATAAACTGACTGCAAAATATCCCTGAAAGCTTGTGAGCTTCATAAATGCTGATGCTGGCAGTCACATTGCCTGAGTTATTAGTGCCAAATAAATCAGGGCCAAGATGTAGTATCACACACTGCCTTGCAACTGCTTGCACTGTTTTGTTGTCAGCACTCCCCTTGCCATGGTTTTGCCTGTGCCAACCACTGCTCTCAAAGATAACAACCTGGTACCATTTGGGAGATAGCACAGGGTAGCAACAATTCCCACTGGGCAACACGGACACAGCTGTACCAGATGAGGTTGTATGCAGTCAGCAACATTCCAGCAGGCTTTGCACCCAGGCTGTGCAAAGCACATCCTTTTTCACTCAGAGTACAGCTGTAACACAGTGTGTTGTGCGCTTTGAACTGAATAAAAGAGACAGAACTTTATCTGTGTTTTAGACTGCAGAGGCTCTGTGGGAGACCAAGGAGACCAGAAAGTCTGCAGATGCAGCCAGTCTGTGCCATTTTACCAGAGAGGCAGAGAATGCCCCCTGCCCCTGTTTTATTGTGCTTTCATATCTTGGAACTGGGACACTTACAGTTGGCAGTAAACAGTTGACCTCTTCCTGTGTCACAGAGAAGTCGGAGGCTTGCAACTTCTGAGGAATGTACAAGAGATGTCGCCAGAGGTTCCTCCTGGCTTCCTGGAAGACAATGTGCCCCATTAGGTCATCTCCTGTCTGTATGCAGTTGAGAGTTGCCTTAGAGAGCTGGCACCTTAGAGAGCTGCCAGCTAGAGAGCTGTCTGTAGCAGCCAAGTCCTGTGCTTTTTTTCATCCAGCAGTGGCAAGGAAGACAATGCAAGGGTCTTCAGAACCCTAAAGAAAGCCTTTGAAAAAAGAAGGTAGTCAACCTCGAGATTTAGAAGAGCCTGTTGGAATTGCAGGGCTGTAGATGACCAAACCGAAAATTCAAAATATAGCACCATTATTATCTCACTTTCTTTCCAAAAATTCTACCTCTCCTCTCCAGCTTTTGGTCCAACATGGTGAAAGATCTCAAACAACCTCACCTATTTCTTAGTTATATTAATGTATTTGGTAAAAGGGACAGGCCATAATTCCTAGGTACCTGCATTTAGGTAGGCTTGTTTTGCACTCCCTTGATAGGTGTGATTGGCAGGGGAAGAAGTCAGATTTAGCTAGAGCTTCTTTCTAAAAATAGTTAATCAATTTCAGTTCAAGGCTCTTGAGTTATAGGAAAAGAAAATTATTTCACTTGGGCACATAATGAGCTTGGATAATCAGTTTTCCTCCTCAGAAGCAATGAATCCAAGGGTTTAAAAGAAAAGGAATGTTATTAAGAGGGATAAAATGGCAACTCAGCATAATAATTGGTAGGCCTGTTCACTTAAATCAGCAATAGAACCTTCTTGTATACCTTTTTCAATGTAGCCCTCACCTCTGTTTTGCCCAAAGCTGAGAGAGCCTATTTTCCATCTGTAAGGAATTGTTGTTCTTAAACCTCTTGTTTCCAAGTGGAGTGATGGCACCCCTGACACCGGGTCACTGCTCTTCCAGCTTCAATCCATGAAGCCTTGGCTCTATCAGAAAGGAGTCTGTGGCAAGGAAAACACAAAGTGAACCCTGAGGAACACACCATTTGAGTTTTGAGTTTGTTTTATACCTTTCTTGCTCCTTAGCTCATTTGCTCTACCACTATCAACTGGAGCACCACAGGTAATTCCTAACCCTCAAATCACCATTCTCTCTTGATGAATAAGAGGTTTTAATACCTTCAAATGTAAGACACAATTGTATTTTAAACTCAGTGCCTGAGAGTGAAATCCACTGAAGTCAATTCACCTGCTCCCTTTTTGTTGTGATCTCTTGTCACTTCAAGCAGTGCTGGATTTCTCTTTTATCCCATTATAGGCAGGATCAGCAGTAAGTACTCCATTCTTTTAGGAATACTGGGCTTACCTCAGGATAGATGTAGCTCTGAATTTAAGTTTTACTTCTGTGCAAGCTTTACAGCACAAAGGATTGAATCAAATAGTTGGCTGAAGACTCTAATAAGAGTTTCTGCAGTATCTTCTCTTCTTACAGTTGTTACCATCTCTTTATATGAGACGTTCAAAGTCATTCACAGTGGAGATAACAAAGGTTGGAATCATTCAGCATAGCATGAAATAGGTAGAGGTCAAAGGGTTAAATGAAAAAAAAACCAAAAAGAAACATTGTTTGGAGAATAGGAAATACTTATTAAAAGCAATATCCTTGTGCTTCAACTGCATTGATGCATAACCCTGAACTGGGAAGTAGAAAAAGTTGTGAGGAGAGTGCTGCAAAACCTGAGGTGAAACTGGTTTCTTCTACTTCAAATCCTTGTAGTCTGATTATATTTCAAGTTGCACTGACTGTTTAGAGGTGACATAAACAGTTCTTAAATAGCAATTTCAGTGAATGGTTTAGCTAAACCAGAGAACACACTTTTTTCCAATTTTCTGACTTGTCAGATAAAAACACTGGCTCAGAACTGCCACCCAATGATCAGACCCTGTAAAATCACTTAAATATGGGCTACCTGCGTTGCAAAGCACTGTGTTCTGTGAAACAATACAGTGGAGATGAACTAATTTCTTGCTGCATAAAAAAGGCAGTGAAAGGCCATTTCCACCTCCAGTCTCCCTCTACTCCTCTTTCCCAACATCTGCATGTCCCATCACTCATTGCCTTGTCTGCAACAAGGTCCTTTGGTTAGACATTTTTATTGGTTAACCTGTTAACTTTTGTTTTGTTTTTTTATTCTGTATTGATTTTCTGCTGGTTTATCAATTTGACTCAGTTCAGAGCTTGGGCAGGGAGGTGCCAACACCAGCACAAAGCAAGCAAGAAGGAATGAACTGTTGAGAGCCGAAGAATGGATAGAAAGGAGATTTCAGCTGCAGTGAGCATGAGCACTTATGTCAGCTCTGTTCTGGTCTAACTGCATATGACATGGTACCTTGGAGATTCCAAGGCTGGCTTTTCATATATGTGTTTGAATATCCAAAGCACACTACAACACAAAGCGTCACACAGGAAAATGCTCCTTGCCAAGGCTGTGGCTAAATAAGTCTGTTCAGCACTCAGAGACTTCAGGTATTGTCCCCAGTGGCTGTGCTGCCTCACTGAAAGCTATAATCTCAGTTATCTTTGCAGCTTTCATGTGTCATCTGTCTGAAAGTGTTTGTTCCTGGCTGAGCTGTACCATTTGGTAAAGCAAAGAAGATGAGGAAGGATTGACACAGGTATGTTCATCTGTCATCAAACAGTTGTCACCCATTTGAGTGCATTATACAACACCAAGTATTTTATACTATTTAAGTGCTTATAAAATATTTTAATTTGTAAAAGGTGTACACAGTGACTTCATTTCACTACAAGAGGCAAGCATCCCATTTTGTGCCCAGTGGTGCACCAACAGGACCTTTCAGTCCATTTCTCTTCTGATCTACTCTCTTAATGAGCCCTTCATGAACAGCAAAAGGGCTGAACCATAATCCTGCAGTCTGCCTGCTTGCCCTAGTGTCTATTTATAATGGCTAACAAGCATTTTTAATGTCTAGTAGAAACAAATTTGTACATCTATGTATGGATTCGTCCCACATTATGTGCTGCCTATTAGCTGACTGTGCCCTGAACTGCCAAACAACATCAGTAGATTTCTGTTCAGGTCCATGTTTTCTGGATTAGTACCTGCTGTGGTCTCAGAAGACAGTGTTCATTATGTATCTGGAGTTATACTGGCCATCAGTGCTGGATGCAATACCGAGCTGTACTGTTCAGGGGAGGCGAGAGTGGTGTGTGCTCAGACAGCAGCCACTCAGTACTGATGTACAAAGCAAACCCACAGGGAGGCTTCTACAAGCTGCAATTTGGCCGGTCTTCTTAATTTGAAAGATTTGGACATTTGCCTAGAAATATCCAGTTAATTATTGGTGGTGGAAAATGATTATCACTTGATTATCATACTAGTTAAATTTTAACCTCCTTCACTACTTTAACAAAGTCAGTATACTGTTATCTAATCACCAGCCAATGGTGAAGTAGCAATCCTAATTCTGTCCCAAAACAATTCATATTATTGAGCAAAGCATCAGTCTTCTAAAATGGTGAGAGCTTAGGACCAGACAGGGAAGAATAGGGGAGAATTGCTATTCCCAGGAATGTATTTTGTGATTGCTGCACCAAATTGCTGTCACCGGCACAGCTGGTCTGTAGCTGGGCAAAATAAATCTGGTCGTAACAAATCCAATTTGGCTAACTTGGCTCGTTCTAGAAAGAAGTCCCTGGGTGAACAATGGCACTCATACAGGGACCTCAGCCAATCATATTCAGTCCAGAGGGCAGATGTATCACTGGTCAGGGAGCTGGGCGGTGTTGAAACCCAGACCAATCACTTGTCTGGACCCGGGAGTTTTGAACTACTACATAAAAGAACCTGAACAATAAAATGGGCTGTTTGCTGATGACCCCGCTGTGTACTGTGTCATGTGCCTGTCTCCAACCCACGACCATCACATAACAAATTGCTACACTTTGGAGCTGGAAGGCAGAGTCCTGCAATAAAGACCATTAAATTTGTGAGAAAAACTCATCAGGAGACACTAAAGACTCTGCATATCTTGCATCATTTAAGCCTTAGTCCTTACTTACTGCCCAGATACACTCCCAAACTCCAGGCTGTACATACTGGATGCTGGATGCATGTGCCTCTCTCTGAGAGTCACTTACCTCTGAGCTAGGGAAAGGGCTGCCAGGGGCAAATGGGGCTTATGAGATCTTCAGTAAGGGTACATGCACATTGTGGGGTGATTTGTTTATTGGAGGAGTCCTGAGGCTTCTTGCAGCTTTCCTGTTCCCTTTAGGTGGAATAAACTGTTGTTTCTTTGGTTTTATTTTCACTGGCTTGGCCTGTAAATAGCATGACCTTTCACAAACACCCTGATGCCTCCTCAGGTGAATTTATTAGATGGTGGAAGAAAAAGACTCATTATTGAATGCACTCCAATCTTCAACCTTCATCTTCTAGAAGTTGTCTCTTTAATCTCCCCCATATTTCTCCTTCATTGCTTTCTGCACATTAAGATCTAGGAAATATTTCTCATACCATCTCCCTGTAAAGAAGGGAAATCATAGTTCAGTTACAGCTTCCCTCCTAGTGCCATCATACCCCAAGGATTATTCTAGTTGTAGAGCTTATCTCTTGTTAAAATGCCAGTTTCTAGTCCCCTTGTGCCTCTGCCCAAATCCATCCTTTGTTCTTGGTAGAAGCAGCACCCATCTCAGGAATTCAGCAGTGTATTTTCCTGGCAGAAGTCATACCTAGCTCACTAATTGTCCTTCCATGCCAATGTCTGGGATCTATGACTGCCTTCTGAAATACATCAGGGGTGTAGGAATCTCTCATCAAGCTTCGGCTCTTCAGCGGGCCACCTGCAAGAAACAGCAAATAAGGAATTGTATGTAGAAATCACCCTACTGCTGTCCTGGAATTGAGCAGGGGGGAAACACCAGTTGCAAGGGCTCAAGAAAAGGCATGTGTTGACTGCAGTACCTTTGATCAGGTTTGAGGCTGGGTGCTGAACAACAGCTTCATCATCACTACCCAGGAGGTTGCTTGTGTTTGCCCATTTATCTGCTTTTCATCTTCAAGTATGAGATACACACAGAGAGTGCTGCAAGGTATCATCTTTATTTGTATCCCACTGCCCTTTCTTCAGTCAAGTGCTCACTTACCTCCTATTGAATGTCCTTATCCATGTGAGTAGCTTCCTAGCAGCTACTAGCAGCAACTAGCAGCACAACTCCACAAAACTCCTATCTTACCACTCCAGGCCTTCTTGATCTCATTTTCTGCCACAATACTTAACAAAGAGTTGCCAACTGTGACTTCTCTTTTCATCCCCTCTTTACTTTTGGCCACGAGGGGGCTTTATTTTAATCTCCAATCCTTTCCTCTTCACCTTCCTTTTAATCACACCTTTGTCTTGACAATTATGATTTTGAGCTCCCTGAGGAAAGATATCCTTTTCTGTGTGACCACACAAACCCAGGACAATGCAGTCCTCAATATCCAGCAAGGTCTTGTCAGGGAACATGCTGAATATAAGGAAAAGGAATCTAATGCCTTATGCTGGAACATGCAAAACTAGAACCAGGGAGAATTATTTCAGAGTTTCTTGGATGAATGCTAAGTTTCCAATATTTGCTTAGATGGAGGGGATCCTGGGGAACCTTGGAAACAGAGGTTTGGGAAAGATATTTCAGAGCTCTACGTGTCTAAAGATCTGGAAGAGAAATTATGTTGGCACTGGAACTGGAAGTAACTAGCAACTGGAGATGACAGGGAACATTGAATTGCAAATGGTGTCCATTTGGACAACAGGATGACAGGAGTTATGATTCGTGTTCACTTTTCACACTGTGGAAAAAAAAATGAAAGAAAAGAAAGGGATAGAATACATAAAATGGGAGTGTCTAGATTCCAGTTCCTCAGGTACCACAGCCTGGAAAAGCAGTGACTTTGGATAGAAGGAATAAGGGGGGAAAGTGAGTATTACCTATAGTCAGATCTCTACCCACAGCAATATGGCTGCCTGAGCCCTGGCAAAGCAGAGATAGAACCAGCTTTGAAGGTCGAGGGTAGGTGTTGTGTCCCCTCACCTTGGAAGAGATTTATTCTCAAGTTGTAACCCAGTTGTTGGTAATCTGAAAGAGATGTCCAGGTCAAGGATTTTTTTGTCATTTCAGTACAGTCGTTGGGTCCTTTCTGTCCCGTTTCTAATGCTGCATTGTCCTGAGCTTGACATTTCTGGAAATACAAAGAACAGGGAAACTCTGTCAATCCACATTCCCACAGTGCAGCAAACTCCTGACATTTCCACCTCTTTGGGCTATGACTAATGCCTGGGACCTGAGTGTGTCCTTGAGTCTCCCTTAGCGGCTTCTGTAGGCATTGCATTTGCATGGAACAACTAGGAAACGAAGTGCCTTTCCTGCAGAGGGAAAGTCTGTGTAACCAACCCTCTGTCATGTCCTGCTTGTTGGGTGTGTTCCTCATCCCAGGGGTGGACAAATTAAACTGAAGCCCTGGCCCACAGTGGTGGAATACCATAATTGTGAGCCTGCTGGTACTAGCAGCAGGACAAATGGGATTGGGATCAGGTAGGAATGTACATTTGGATTCATCAGATTAGCTCAGGACATGACACAGGGCTTACCTTCTGCCCCTGAGACAGTTGTGGGAATGAAGGTACCAGCCCATGGGGTAGGAAGCCTAATGCTCCATCAGGGCTGACTTGAATCAGCAGCAGCTTGGGTTTTACACTGAGACAGGTCTTTGCAGCACCAAGTCTTACACAGTATTGGGATCCTGAAGCTGAAGTTATTATATCAGCCAGACTCCAGGAGTCAGTGCTGCATGCTCTGCAGAACCTCTCCCACAAAAAGAACAGGGACACAAGACATGAGGAGAAGAAGCCAGTCCTGACTCATAGAGAATGATCTGCATTTTTTTCTGTATCACTCTTCTTTCTTTTTAAAGAAGAACCATGCACTTACACATGATCAAAGTGCAGGAAGCTGCTGCTAAATAAACTGCTGTGCTAACTCCCACCTCCTACTTAAAACAAAACCATGTCTGTTTGTTATTATTACTATATTCAGTAGGAAGAACTTTCCAGTCTGCTGATGTAGAAATTTCTCCTCTCCCATTTCTTCCAACAAAGCAGAATTTCTGTGTAATGAGATTGTGCTCATTTCCCAAATCCCTTTTCATCAATTATTTCCCCAGTTCCTCTTGAACAAAATGACACCAAAGCCTGCAACTGTTCCTACTTTCTAGTTCGTAACTGTATATGATGTTGCTATCACTGTTATTATAAAAACACTGCAACTGCATGTGATTGTTATTTTTCATTTTATTTCCGATCCTGAAGGTCCAAAGTCAAAGCACTGCTCAGAGAATCCCATATCCTGAGGCCAAGAAGGACTTTAAGGCCATTTTACCATCCTCCTGGATAACAGAAACCCCAGAAGTATGTCTGCTTATTGCTTTGCTAAACCAGTTCTGTGAGGGACAATAGGCAACCAACCAGAAAAGATATATCTTGATCAAAGAGCTAAAAAGGATTAAGTGATCTTTCTTTCTGAATTAAATGTTTAGCATAGCCTAACACTCTGACTTTCCTGACATGCAGCCTTTGAGGAAACAGGGAGCTGTTCTTCCCAGACAGAAAACCTCCTTAGACAGGTGTGCAAACTGGCCACTCTCACCAGCCACCAGATGTGGCCAAGAGTTCTCTCATAGGCCTTCCCCATTTGGCTGGGCCTCCAAAGTGTGAGGTTTCAGTGACTTTCCAAACCCGAGGAGCCCCATGGATGTGAAAATGACATTTCTCTCTCTTTTTTTAAAATTAAAAAAAAATTCCAAATATCTATGATTTACCAATTGGCAAAGCCTCTTCCACAACTATCTCTCGCACCTGGTTCATGATCCCTGGTGTGGTGACTGGTGGTGCGTACAAGCAGGCAGGTCCTGCTGAAGTCTAACTATGGAGGTGGGATGAAGGCTGAAGAGTACAGATGGTTGCTAGGGAACAATGCTCCCTCCCTCTATGAGCTGTGGGCTCCAGCTTCATGGGAAACAGAATTCACACACTGTAGGGAAGGGTTACCCTCACTGATTGGAAAAACACACAAGGAGAAGAGTAAAAGGCTCCTTTCTCATTAAATACCTGTTCCCAAAAGTTCTTATCACATATACAGGATTTCTTGGAGACTTTCCTAACACAGTTGTGATGATCAACAAGACTGTATTCCAGCAGAAATGGATCTTTTAGCATCTCAAAATGCTTCACATGAGCTCTCTGACCTCAGCCTTCTTGTTGGGACCTTGTTGCTGCCTACCTGGAACACCAGTAGGGGTAATTAGTGAGCTGTACCAGTTGATACTATATTTTTCTTTTTGATGCCCCTTACCTGGACCCCAGGCAAGCAACACACCTCCCTGTGGATTGGGTCCACTTGCCATAGGGAAGGTACCCCATTTTCCATATACCAAATGGGAAGATGGTGGGCTGGCAAGAAATCTTCCATAGAGTCAATGACAGAACCACAGCTTGACAGAACCACGTCCAGTACCCAGTGCTGTATTTTAGCACTGGACTTTGCATTCATTCTGCTCCTGACCTTTCACCAGGCCACGGGAATTTTGGCAGGTCTTCAGGCAGAGGGTAAGTTTCTCTCATGCTGCAGAGCGGCTTTTCCCACCCAACACAAGCAAGTTTCAGGTAACAGAGGAGAATTAGAAATACGCACAGATACATCATCTAAGATTTTATTAACTGTCAAAAATCAAAAGTTCAATAGAAACTTAATGTAATTCTTAAAAAAATTGGCAAAATCTAAACCAACCAATTTTTTCTTTACTTCCACCTTCTTCCTTTTGTTTTATCCTGGGCTGGAGACAGCTGCTAGACTGCATTGGCCCAGACACAGCTCTCCCTCTAAGCCTTGCTGCGCTTCAACTCGGAGACCTTGTAGTGTGGTGGGGCTCGGTGGAACCACTCGGACCAGGAGCCATCGTACACGGCCACGTCGCGCTTGCCACACAGGAAGGCTGCCAAGGCAATCTGGCACGCCGTGACGCCCTTGCGGCATGTGGCTGTCAGCGGCTTTGAGAGATCCACTTTCTTCTCACGGAATATTTCCTGGATCTCCTCAATACTCTTCTCATGCCCTGTTTCTGATAGGAATGAGTGGAAGGGTATGTTCACAGCACCAGGGATGTGGCCCGACTCCAACCCTGCAAGAGTGAATCAGAAAAGGAAACATGAGCAAGGACACATTAACATAGGTGATGAAAGACACCCACAAGAGACATTAGAGACATCTGCAGATGAGGGAGGGAGTCTTACTCCGTCCAAAAGACTCATTTGTCCCACTTGATGATGAAGGTGCAAAGTGGTATTGGGCTAAAAAGAAGAGGACAAATATTATTCAGCTTTGCTGAAGTGAAAACTTCCAGAATATTTACCAAACTATTCCCTCACTGAAAGCAATGAGATGTAGAAATCTGAAGAAGCCCTAGACATGACAGGAATCAAAGAAGCTCCACAGAAAATGACTTAACAAAGGCATTTGTTATATGCACCTGTGATAAGAGGAATAAAGCAATGCATTTCCAGCCTTCCCTAGGTATGTCAGCAGTGTGTAGTGACAGTTTTCAGAAGCAGGAAATGTGTCCTGTATGTGGAATTTGTGAGGGTGGTTATCTGTTCACAGTTTATTCCTGCATCACCTTAAAATCATGTTTCAGAAAAATAAATAAGAAATCATAAAGCAACCTTAAAGTCAGCCACATTACTGCTGAGGCAGCTATCCTGGGACAATGCGGTCAGAGAAGTCAGAATTTAAATTTTGTATCACTTCTTATCTACTTCATGGATGAAATCAGCACAGGTTCTGTTTCTCTGCTGGTGTATCTGACCACTTCAGGCAAGTTCAAAGCTGCACATCAAAACAAGGTCTTCAGAGAGTAGCAGATATAAAAACACAATGGACAAGGTTGGCATCACACCCTTCAAATTCAGACTCTTAAGGGTTAAAAATGGAAGCTTTTCCAATCATTTTGAGAAGCTTTGGATCAAGCCTCACTGGAGCCAAAACCATTATGTATTACACTGAAAATGTGTTTGAGGGAATGGTTCCTTGCTAGGTTAGAACTTCTAATGAGACAGATCTGAAAAAAATCAGATGAATTGTAATCTTTTTCACTGGGAGCTTTCCACTTGCCCAACTCATTGGGATAACTGGTCTTGGGAGAAGGGAGAGATTGGGTCAGTTTAATCATTTGACTTTGTTACAGTCAAATGATTAAACTATACCTAGACAGAGACTGACATCACACATAATGACACTGCAGTTTCATCAGTATGCAGAGTGGTAACATGGCATGGTCAGATATAAGGGGAAAACGGCTTTGACACAGCATTGAAAGGAATTTTTGCTCTGCTGGACAAAGACAGAGCCTAAAGACAATCAAAGCTGTCCTGAGTTAGCTTCACAAGTTCTCCTCCTGTTCCAGATGGACCCTCTTTGTCTCTTGATTCTTCCTCCCCAAGCCCATTAGAAATACAGCACAGTCGTGTAGGAGTCACCTCATGCATCCTTCAGGAGCGTTTAGCATTACTGAGAGAAGCTGGGAGGAAAACTTCTGACTTCTGCAGGGACTAACATTTAGAAAGGACAATAAAAAATAAAACAAGCAGCGTTTTGGACTTATACTTTCACCACATTTTTTCCAGTTCCAGAAGACAACAGTTCATCACTTTAGTACAGAGAACTGCAAAACTCACTCAGCAATACAGTGTCTGTATGACAGAGAGGAAATAAAAAATGAAGCAAAAACTGAGAAAACCTTGTATATAACTCTCAGACTGCAAAGCTGCTTACTGGAGCCTCTTACGTGACTGGGCTAGACTACCACTTTCCCACAGAGTAAATAGGAAAGGATTCATTCAGCAAAGCATTTCTGCAAGGCTCTGCTGCAGTATTGGTGATCACCCTAACACAGACAAGTCTGTGAGCCATCATAGGGCACTGGAAAGTGTACTGAGATCAGGAAGTCCTGAGGATGAAGTAGAAGGCAACTCTTGCTCAAAGAAACTCTTGCTGGGCCATCAATTCACTTCCTAGGTGTCCCAGGCACCATGATCATTATTGCTTCTCTAGATTGTTCACAAACCTTGAAATAGGTTTGTATCCCTCTCTTATTGGAGACTGCCAACTCACCATCCTAAAACAACTCTTCAGGTAGGAGCTGAGCAGATCTGAAAAAACCACTCATTTTAGAGCAGTTTTGACTTTGATCTATAGGGAGATTTTCTTGCTCAAGAGATTCAAAAATCTGTTGGAGTCAGAGACGCGTGCTTGCACTCTGCAGGTGAAAGACGGGGAATTCTGTAGAAACTTTCACATATGTGGGTGTTCAGCCGAGAGAAAGAGCTGAAACTGCACAACCACAAGCCCCTTGGACTGCCTAAGAAGTGCTCTCAAGTGGCTGAGGAAGCTTTATAATCTCTCTCTGCTAGGTCAAAAGCAGAGAAACATAGGACTGGAAGGCAAGACTGGATGCAGCTGGAATCTGAACAGAGGGAGAGGATACACCTGTTCCTGTCCCACCTGAAACAGAGGATACTCTCTGCCAGATTCATGCAGTCACCATCAGAAACACCAGGAAGGAACCCTAGGATTACAGAGCCTGGGTCCCAGCTACCTCAGTAATCATTTTATAAGTTGCCTTTCAAAAAAGCATCCATCTCAGAAACAGTTTGGATTCTTGTCATGAAACTTCCCGCTGAAGCACCTCCTAGCTCATGTGAGGAAGAATATTAATTTCCAGTGTTCAGATCATCACAGTCAGTTGATACACCATTTATCCTTGAGCTAACACTGCACTACGGCCAAAATAGTTTTTTCTGCCCTTCTGCTACTGCTCCATCAGACTGATAACAAGCTCTCAGCACTCCCAACAACCTCATATCCTTAGCCTAAACCCAGTAAGAACCCATTGGATACACTTTTCTCTGTCTTGGCCACCCTAGAAACAGCTCTAGGCATCCAGCAGGCTTCTGGATAAAGAAGTGGCATTTCCTACCATCACGGCTGGTAGACAGGAGTTGTCAAGGCTAAATCACATCTGATGTTCCTGCACCCAACTAATTCATCCAGGTCTTACCCTCTTCTATTGCTTCCAAATGTGGGTCATCAGCTCGTAGGAGAAGCACACACAGTTCAGTGTTTTGGGCTACTAAGCATTTGAGTTTGCTCTCTGTTTACTTCCTGTCACTCGTACATCTACAAGTGGCACCTCACATAATACTCCCCATGTGATCATTTAGACCTTCCCATGGCTGTGCCAGCAGCACATTTCAGTAATAACTCCCTATTTTCAATGCCTTGATGATTCAGGAAAATACAAAACAAAATACAGAAGCTTAATGATGGGACCATGCTGGCAACTTCCAGCCCCACAGATCTTCTTTCCGTACATTATCTCTGTTGCTGTTCTTATCTCACTTATCTCCTTTTCAGTCAATTTTTTTAATCTAACAATACTTGTGCTATTTGCCCTCTCCTCATATTGAGCTAATAAATGCTCATCTATGTTACCCCCAAAGCATTAATGAAGTCCAAATGGCACAACTCTACCTGATAGGTGCTTCCAATGGCTGGAAGAAAAGACCAGACATAACTTCCAGACACGCATGTTCTCATTTCTCTTATCTGGCCAACCAATTCTGTTGGCAATGAAATAAAGCCCTTTGCTGTAGTGCAAGTCTACCAACGTATTTTACTCAATTTTACCTTCATTTAAAATAATTTTTCTTCAAGGGTTTTTTGAAGGCCTCCCAGTCTACCCATGTTAGAAGACCAGCAGCTGCTTCAGTAGTGCTGTAACCCCCATTCTAAACATGAAGTTTGTAATTGCTTCTGTCCCACAGAACCATGTTTAGAAAAAATTTATCAAATTCTTGCCTCACGAAGTTGCAATGTCACATGACTGATTTTTGACACATATTTGGGATCAAGAGCACCTACCTCACTGATTTGAGCATGGGGATATATTTTGGTTAGCCCACTCCCTGTTCTGCAGAATTATCCTTAGGAGAGAAGAAAGCATGGTATGGTAGCACAGACTCAAGGCTCAGTATAATGCTAAGACCACACACAAATAATCTTCCACCTGGAACCCCTGCTAACTGCACTGCAACCTTATTTATTCTTTCTCTCCTTGTTCTCTTTTGTTCACTCTGTTCTAGAAGTTTTTGTTATCTAATTCCTTTAGCCAAGTCTCACTCAGCTTGGTGTCTGGCAATCCTTCCTCACAATTTATAACCTGTAATATGTTATCTTCTTCACTACCTAATCCCTTTTTCCACATTTGTTAGATTCTCTGCTTACATATTGTTTTTATTGTTGGCTATTTATCTCAGACCATAGCCCCTCCTCTCCAGCCTTCCCTTTCTGATGAAAGTTCCAGACGGAATTTCTTAATGTCAAAAAGATAAAAGACTTTCTTTGCCCATATTTAACTCCCTGTGGCTTTGGAGTGTGCTGGCTGCAGATAGTTCTTTTCCAAATGCCTCTGTTGCCTCCTTGTTTATCTCTTCCATTCAAATGGTATGCCTTAGAAGGGACAATTACTGATCTTGTCTAACCTACCGTGAACATGTTGTAAAGAACACTTTAGGTTTGGTCCTGGCCAGCTCCTTGAAAGTCCTTCTAGGTTCCTGTGGGGTGAAATGCACTTTTATAAAGTCTCTCACTCTCCATTGCTGTGCTCCAAGCATTATTATATGACCAAAGCAAATCCAGTCCACTCCAGCCGCAGAATCCTCTTGGAGAAGAGAGGAAAGAAAAAGTACATTTCATTCTCATTTCCACTGAACATTCAAGATGAGCAAAAGCTTTATGTTTGGGGCAGGCAGGCTGGAGAGCTAGGAAAATGGGCAAAATCTGAAGAGTTCTATATGCAGAATGGAGACAAGGACTACTTCAGGGCTGAGAATGAGAAGAAAAATACCTGTAAGTTCATTATATGATTTTGGGTTTGCTCTCTTTTTTTAGTTTATAGAATTCTTGCTTGGTAACTTTCCCCTCTTTTCTCAGATGTCTCCAAAAGAATTCAGAAATTCACAACTTTTTTGCATGCATTTGGTTAACTGTAATTCTTGTTCATCAGTTTTCAGTGCCCAACAGCCAGAGAAGGTCAGCACTGGCAACCGTCATGTAATTATTTTTATCATCAGCCCTGGACACATAGATCCTGCAGAAACACAGCACTGTGCAGAGACACCTCAAACTACTTGGTGCATAGGTCAGGGCTGCACATCTGTCAGGCTTATGCTGCACACTCTGCATTAACATCCAGCTTTTCATCCAAAGCAATACCCACATTTAAGACCTATGAGACCTGACCTATAGAGATATCCATTTTTCTCTACTCTGGCAACCTTGGTGAACCTCTCCCAGCAAATAAAAATTAGTCCTATATTATGGCTTATCTTAACCAGTACAGAGGTCTAAATCCCAGCAAGGATTAAAAAAAAACAACAGGGACAATTAATTCTTACCACAAAGAACTGAAAAACTACAGGCAAAGAGTCAGCTGCAATTAGCCTCTCCTAGAGATGAAGTTCACAGAACAGGAGAGATTAATTGACTTAATTAGGAAGTCAAGAACTGAAGCAATAATTAAACTGAAATCACCTGAGAAGGCAGCAAGTTCCCTAACCTGAAGACCATTAGTTTTCTCTAAATTGCATCCTCCCTGATTGGATGACCCCTGCAATTAATCAGCATTGATTTCAAATCACTCTTTTAGGTGTAAGCAGTCTTTTACCCACTGCTGGCTGATATGCTGCTACTGTCTAGCTTGGTTCAGAGAGCTGTCAAGCTCCTGTGGAATGAGCAGCTGCAGCTGGAGTGCTTATCCTGCTGGATCTGCTGTGGAAAGCAAAACTGGACCACCACAAATAAGCTGTTCCATGCTGACTCGTTTCAAAGGAAAAATCTGTTTTGAAGATGCTGTTGGGGCCGGGGTATTTGCCATCTGGTGACAACTCTCACCTTGGGAAAGAATGCAAAATCCACCAGTTCACAGCAAGGAGCATTTTAGTCACATTTTGAAGTTAAAATTCAACCTTCACTTTGATGGGCTGGGTAGGAGAAGAAATAGAATGAGTGATAAGCCTAACTTTCCCCTGCCACCACCTCCTCCATCGCTCCCAATTACCTCTCCCACCTCCCACATTGTCTTTGTGCAGGTCAAATGTGTTGGAGGACTCCCTGTAGACACCTGGGCCACTCAAGTGTACAAGTAATTTACAGCTCCTGAAGTTTGGATGTAGGAATGTACTTCAGGACATGTTGTCACACTAACTGGCTGTACAGCAGCACACAAATAGGTGAACATCCAAGAGAGAATGGCAACAACCTGTGGGGCAATAGGGCAGCACAGCCTGGGTACTATAGAAACCCACTGCACATTGTGGCAGTGTGGGCTCTGCTCAGACCAAACAGCTGCTGCTGAGCTAAAAACACTTTCTCTTCCAATCCTTTCTTGATTTCTTGATTCCCTTGTTGAGGAACACATTCAGTGCAGCTAGCTCGGTGTGCAGCTGCAGTGTCAGGTGCAGGTTGGGCTCTGGATGGTGAGAGGCCCAGGCAAGAGGCCAGGAACCGGCCCTGACCCTTTGCACAACAGAGAGCACCGGACCTGTGCCACAGCCAGGTGACCTGACACTGAGACACAGCAGGAGCCGAGGACTCAGCTGGAAGAGCCAGGACTTTGTCACACACAGACTAGGAGAGCATAAAGTTCAGTGTTTCCTTTGTTTAAGTCCCTCCCTGGAGGCAAGGCTGTTTCTGTGTTATTGTGCTGTTAATAAATTGCTTTAAGGAACCAGACTTTTGAGGCTCTGCTAAGGAAAACCCAGGCTTAAGACGGTAAGAAAACCTGATCTGAGTATGTGTGCCAGGTGTGTAGGAAGTCAAGTGGGGCACCCATCAGATTAGTGGAGCTGCCTGCTGAGAAGGGGTTTTGGTCCAAGTAGTTAAAGTCTCTTTGGTGGTGGGAGTGTGATTGCCAGAGTGCCTCCTGAAAGTTTCCTTCACACCCTTTCAGAGGGGAGGTTATTCTGGGATATACCAAGGCTTAAATTACACAGCAAGGGCCTCCTTTAAGCAACTTCAATTTCATTCCAGGCACACTGCTGTAGCTGCTGTCCCCACTGCACAGGACATCTCCCACCTCTGCTGCTTGTGTGCCCAGTGTTTCACCAAGGTAAAAAAATCAGGTTTTGTTTCTGTGACTTGGGGCACCTAAGAAAGAGAGGCTGACACCCCATACATTTGCTAAAGGCTTCAGACTTTTCTTATATAAGCAAAAGAACAAAGATCAGCTCAAACAAATTCTCTATTTGCTGGGAATCAGAGCGTTAAGGAGAATGTCCCTTGGGTTACTGTATTACCTAAAACCTTGGCTTTTGCTAGTGCACTCATTATGGTGAGAGGTGCCTGCATGAATACTGATAGTTTGTATGTGTCTGCAGGTTTTAGATAGGACCCTGAACAAACCCCTGGGAGCTCTCACCTCCCATATTTGCATTTTGATAAACTTCTGCAGGATGTGGGATGGGAGATCCTGGAACCAATTAACTGCAGCCCTTTTCTGCTATTTCCTCCTGCAGCTTTATAGGCAACTGCAACAAAAGAATTCAGTGATGGCACTGGGGTCTGAACGTGCAACTGTGGATCCCTTAAGGTAATCAATGAGTCGGGCTGAGGCATGCCTGTGCATTAGTGAAATCTGTTTGATGGCTGCCAGGAGCTGTTACTCCCAAGTCTAGTATTGACATTCATCCCGTTCTGGGGCAGGTGCCAGTCCCACCTCCATTACCTTGGTCCAGCTCTGTCCCCCGAAACCGGCCCTCGGGGCGGGAATCCACCACCTGGAACTTTAGGGACGACACGTTCTCTACCATCTCCTCAAAAGTCTTCACCAGGGCTCTGTTCAGCCTGGCCTTAAAGACAGCCGGGGTGGGCTGGGTGACCTCGGCCGTGACGGGGTACCCCTCCTTCACCCAATTCTTGAAGCCACCATTCAGCACAGAGACCTCCTTGTGCCCAAAGGCCCGGAACATCCACCAGGCACGGGGAGCGTAGAAGGTGCCCACCTCGTCCCCGTCGTACACCACCACGTGGGTGTCATTGCTGACCCCCAGCCCCCCCACGTAGTCGGCGAAGTGGGACTCGCTGGGCAGCATGAAGTCGTAGGGGGAGGACTTGTCCCGGCACTCCTCGATTTCGAAGAACGACGCCCCGGGGATGTGCCTCTCCTTGAACTCCTGCCGGGCGTTTCGCTCCTTGGGGGGGTACCAGGAGGCGTCCAGCACCCGCAAGCTGGTGCCCACCCGCCCGGCCCGCACCGCCTCCGCCAGCCAGGAGGCTGTGACTAGCGCCCGGCTGAGACTCTGCCGCGCCATCTCGGGGGACAGGCGGGGATGCCGCCGGCGGGATGCCCTCCCCTCACACACAGAGCCCGACAGAGCCCGACACACACGAAATGGCGGCGGGAGGCGCGGCCCAAGGGGCGGCACGGAGGCGGCCGCATGGCCGGGACCGGCCCGCTGGGAGGGCTCCCGCCCTCCGGCAGCGGCCGTGGCTGGCAGGCGGTCAGGCCCACCACGGAGGTACGGGGCGAAGCGGCGGGAATCGCGGCCCCGCCGGACCGGGGGGGGCTCGCACCAGGCGGCGGCGGGGCTCCCGTAAGGCCCCGCCTGCAGGTGTGCTCCGGGGCGGGCGGAGGCGCGGGGCCGTGCTTCACCGCCGAGCACTTGGCCCTTGGGGCTGCCCTGCTCCGCTCTGGCTGCTGTCAGTGCTGGTGGAGGTCCCTGGATGGGGCCAGAGGAGGTGCGTGGGGCCGGGCGCAGGGCAGGACTGCCGTGGCTGTCCCACTCGGGGCATTGTTTGGGATGAGCTCTTGAAAACTACTTTCAGGGCTGAAGCATTTCAAGCCCCTCATTGTAGGCTTAGCCAGCACCTCAGTGCAGACACAGGTCCCAAAATGCATCTTTGTCCGGTTGCTTTTTGAAAGGCTGGTCTCTAATTTGTGACTCTTTGCCTTCTGCAGACAGGTGGACTCAGGCAGAATCCAGAAATCAGATAATCCCAGCCAGGACTCAGGAGAGATGTCGCAACAACTCCTTTACCGAGCTCTGGTGTCTGCAAAATGGCTTTCAGAAGCCATCAAGTCCCAGCAAGCTGGCCTGGCCTTGAGAATCGTGGATGCATCCTGGTATTTGCCGAAGATGAAGCGTGATCCAAAGCGGGAGTTTGAGGAGCGCCACATCCCTGGTGCGGTTTTCTTCGACATTGACCAGTGCAGTGACCGCACCTCGCCTTACGATCACATGCTGCCCAAGGCTAGTGACTTTGCTGAGTATGTGGGGAAGCTGGGTGTGGGGAATGATTCCCATGTTGTGGTGTATGATGGCAGCGACCAAGGTCTCTTCTCAGCACCCCGGGTATGGTGGATGTTCCGGGTCTTTGGACATGAAGCTGTCTCCCTTCTGGATGGTGGCCTGAAGAACTGGCAGCGAGAGGGGAATGCACTTAGCTCTGGGAAAACCCAGGTAGCTCCATCTGAGTTCCATGCCTCCTTGGACAAGTCCTTGGTGAAAACATATGAGGATGTCTTGGATAACTTGGATTCCCATCGCTTCCAACTAGTGGATGCCCGCGCTGCAGGACGGTTCCGGGGAGTGGAGCCAGAACCCCGAGATGGTAATGTGCCTTCTGAGACAGTGGCAATATAAAGAGAGGCGTAATTTAAGGTGCCCATCACTTTGACTCCTGTAGAGGTAATGCTAGAAAATAATGGTTGTCTTTTATGGAACGAGACTTCAGGCAGTATGTCCGTGTGTCCTCCTTTCCTTTTGACTAGCAAGTGCCACTCTTTGAAAATTCAGCAGTGGGGAAGCCATGTATCTTTTTTTCTCATGAGGGGCTGGGATGAGGAACATAGCTTTCAATACACCCCAAAGATTCTCATTGGTCTCTTCAAGTACTGGTGCTACTCTTCCCGTCAGGATGGCCTGTGGAGGTGCTTCATCAGTGTGGGTTGCTCTGATGGGGAGAAAGATGTGGAGGGAACTAGGGGAAAGAATGGAACTTAACAGGGTTGTGCCCATGTGGTAACATGAAGTTTACACAGCCATCCTTTCTGAGCAATCAGCAATCTAATAAAGCAAAGTGTAGCAAAAATAAATGTATTTGTTTTAACAAAATACACTAAGCAATAAATCTTACTCTCAGTGAAACAGAAGAGGCTTTGCAATAGTCCCAGACAATAGAGGTTAATTCCTGTCTGTATTGTTTTTTTCTCTAGGAATTGAGCCTGGTCATGTCCCTGGGTCGACAAGCATCCCTTTCACTGATTTCCTCACAGAGTCTGGTTTAGAGAAGACCCCTGAACAGATCCGCACTCTGTTCCAGGAGAAGAAGGTGGACCTCTTAAAGCCGGTGGTAGCCACATGTGGCTCTGGGGTTACTGCCTGCCACGTGGCTCTGGGGGCCTACCTCTGTGGGAAGCCAGATGTCGCAGTGTACGATGGGGCCTGGGTGGAATGGTACATGCGGGCACAGCCTGAAAATATTATTTCTGAGGGAAAGGGGAAAACATTGTAATAAGCTGCATTGTTTCCCTGCTGTGCACATAGCTTGCCTTGAAACGGGATTTGGAAAAGATGGGTATAGCATTTCTGGTTAAGTGTCTTGAGATGAAGGCGCTGGATAACAATTATGCGCACATGGTACATTGGCACTTTCTCCTTACCCCACCGCTGCTTAGGAGGATGAAGATGACAGCAGTTCTGGGCAGCCAGTTCTAGGTGACCCTGCTTGAGCAGATAGGATGGAACAGATGTCCTCCCAAAGTCACTTCCAACCTCAGCCATTCTGTGATTCTGTGACCATTTCACCGTGTCAGATGGATGGCAGAGAGTGCTGCTGCCAGCATGGGAATTAATTGAGTTAAGCCAAGCTCCTGACTCAAAACATTCAGTCATGTTCATTCACAGGATTGTCATTCTTATATAACTGTGCCTCATAATCCTGCTCTCTGCCTCTGTCCTACCCATGCACTTTTATCACCATTTTGAGTACAAAACTTTGCGGAAAGAGATGGCTGTTCAAGGAGCAAATATGATATGCAGGTTGGCACTTAGGCTAGAGACTTGATTTGTATTTCTTCTTGTACTTGGACTCTAACTACAGTGTGTACTTAGCCAGCCTTGTAGCCCCATGGTCCAAAATCCCCCTTGAGAAAAAAAAAAGATTCCAGGATTTAAACAATGTAAATAAACATGTTTCAAGGTCTTTCTGCTGAATGGAACTCACGTGAGTGTTGCTTGGGTGAATCCTTTTCAGGAATTTTGATTTTATGGAATCACTTTGTCCACAATGAGATACAAATGAGATATTTCCTTCTCTCTGTGAGTAGAACTACACCTCTTATCCTCAACAAGCTCTTTGACCCAGGAAAGGCGATGGCATGCCTCTCTCTTGGGTCTCTGCACGATCTTCCTGGTTTCAGTCCTTGTCCATTTGCCTTAAAGTCCATAGTTGTCAGTTACAGCTCTGTTCTTGAAACACTGGATGTCAGCTTACATAGTGGAAAATGGACTGCATGGGTATTTTCATTCTTACCATTTGACCTTCCCCTAAAAACTTAGCAGAACTGAGACCGACACAGGGATATCCCACACTGGCACCTATTTTTCCCCAAGACCTTTTTCTTTTATGTCTAAAAGTTGAAAGCACACCAGGTATCTCTGATAATGTTTAAGAATTTGTTCTCTTTGGGATTTTCTCTTCTACAAAAAATGCCCAAAACTGAACAAAAAGAGCCACAAAAACCTCCCACAAAAAAACCCCAAAAAACAAAATAACAGCCTGCATCTCTTCTGGCCTACTGGTAACTTAAAAGTTAATGAGACAGTTTCTTCTCTTGGGCTTGCAGCAGCAAGTACCTGTAGACATCTATGGATGATGGGGTTGCCCTTCCTAGGGAGTGCAGTGGATGCTTATTGTCACAGGTTTGTCTGTAAGGACTGGATTCTTATTGCTGAGTGTTCCTATTGCTGAATGTTTATTCTTTGCATTTCCGCTTACCTCTTTTGGCTGCTTCTTCTTGGCCTGGGCGTGCATGCATGCAAGCTCTGTTTCTACTCACCTCTTGGGCAGCTGGAGTTTCACTGTCCAGTTTATTTCTTCCTCTATCCTCCCCACTCACATGTAGGGTCTGACCACTCAGTGACTGACAGCCTGCAATTTCCCTGCTTGCATCCAGGCTGACAACCCAGCTCTTGGAGGACTTGGAGCTGACATTGCAGCAAGTGCTGAGTATATGAAGTGCACAGGGCTCTGAAACAAGCAATGCTTTAGTACACCGAGAGGCTGATTATGTGGCCGGATGAGTGCTCTGCCTGCTTTGTTGCTCCAGGAAAATTTAGTTATTAGGAAAATAGACATATTGTTTCGGAGTTATTTGCAATAGATGCAGGGGGCTGGTGTTTGTGTGTCCTTCCAGGATATATTTTGATGCATCTTAAGCACTGAGTTTCTCTTTTGCTACTGACCCAGCAGTCCTTGGGGTCAGTAGGAATCTCTCTGCTGCTTCTTGAGGCTGAGATGCTTTTTTATGTCCTGTGTGTTGCAGGCAGGTGTGTGGCAAAGCCCAGCCATTCACCTGGAGATTGCAAATTGAGTGGAAAACTTCCCTCCCCCCTTGCTCTACATTTCACCCCTGTGATGACATCTAGCAGGGCCCTTCCCCCTCTCTGGTATTTATGCCAAGCTTGGCAATACTCAGCTCAGTTCTTGGGCTGAATTTTCCGCCACAAAATCTCAGTGATTCTTCCCAGCTTTTGGCAAATCTTTTCCCAGATGCATAACTTTGCCTTGATTTCTCCGCCGAGGAGAAACGGAGATCTTCTTTCCCACAGCAAGATACTGTGTTTTTCTGGGGTATTCCCTCTTATATCATGTATCAAAAATCTATCCAAGAGTGTCTTCTGATGTTTCCCCTCCTTCTAGTTGAAATCTGTTCTGGTGATGCAGGCAAAGCCCTGAGAAGGTTGTGAAGACGGAGACAATGTTTCCAAAACCTGGAGACTGCAAAAACCTATTTTGAGCTGTAACAGATGCTACTGGACATATGGAATAGCTGAGGGGACTTACACCAGGACTATAAATGTTTTGCAGATCTTTATGTCCCTGACTCACTGAGTGGGTTTCCTATAGGAATCGAAAGCTGGGGTGAAGTGAATATGCAAATCACTAATGTTCATGACTTTACCGTGAAATATTTGTCACAGGCAATTAGAAATAGCATATCTTTGGTGGAATAGGGCTTATGGTAGCCAAAAAGGTAGCCTAAACAACAGCCCTGATGTAGGAGGAAGGTCACATTGACCTGTGGCTAACTTGAGACAAGAGTTTTTACAGCTCTCTATATAAATTTGAGAATCTGAGGCCAGCATGTGAACTCTTTATTGGTTTATTGGTATATTTTACTATCTGCAATACTTTGGTCCTGAAGGAGGTGTAAATTCTTTGAAAACAGTCTGGTCTAGTGAAAAGTAATCCCATAGTTCCCTGTTCTTCACTTGTCTTCTTTGTCATTTTCCTTCCTTTTCCTTCCATACTGCTCCCTAGCAGTCAGGTTGCACTATTTAACTCTTCATTTCCCAGCAAACTTTTTGTTTCTCTGCAAATTTTTCTAAATTCTAAAGCAACTCTTCTTCTACCAGCACCACTGGCCCAAGCACTGCATAAGCCATGGTAATTGGTGTTATCTGCAGGGATGTTTCATATTCCTCCCATCTCTCCTGGTCCCAGTTTACAGCCGGGTGCTACACAGCCATTCTGTCTCCTTCTCCCAGCGGTCTTCCAGCAAAGGTGCTGCGTGATCCACGTCCACACACATGCTTTGCACACTGCTTTGAGGGCAGGTACATTGCTCACAGACCTCATGCGGCACGAGGAGCTGGAGGAAGATTAGCTTGCCTGTATGCCATGGGGTCTTTCTCTCATGCTCCAATATGCCTGGCTCAGCTGGCAGCCAGGCTGGACTCTATTATTCAACTGTGTCCACCCCCAAATCCAGTGTAGGAAATTTAATTTGCCTGATTTCACTGTTGGCTTACTGGCAAAATGTCAGAGCATCACTTGTCTTCCCCTCTCCACTTCCTGCAGAAAAGAGAGTGGCACTGATCCTACATGGACCTGCCAACTAGTTCTTCCTGGTTTCTTCTCTGTTGCCTCCTGCCATGTAATCCCCAATATGTGTTCCCAGACTGTCAGAGTGGTGACACTGTGCCAACACATGGTAATCCCTGCTCCGTCTGCTGTTCCACAACACAACAGTTCCATAAGAGCAGCCCTGCAATGCCAGAGATGCATCATGTGCCACGTACCAAGCTGCAGAGCACTGCAGTGTGTGTAGCCTTCTGCAGGATTGCATTGCGGGCCTGACTGCTGAACCAAGACACTCCCAGTTTACCCTCTGTTCTCCTTAGCTCTTGTTCAGCCCAGTATCCAGTGGCTGTCAAGTTTTTCCTGCTCCCAGTCCATCTGTGCAACAGTTCTCATTATTTTACTGGGTACTTTGCAAGGCTGTACGGTCTTACACCATCACATAGCCCCATGTAAGCTCTTGCTTGCTCTTCCCTCTGTTTCTGTGCATGTGTTTTATATACAGTTATCATAAAGGCAGGAGGAACAAGTCATAGAATCATAAAACAGTAAGGTTGAGAAAGAACAGATATCATCAAGTCCAACCTTTGACCAAACACCACCAATTGTTTAAACTTACCTCTCCTGTGTTCTATTGCTTGATTTTAGGGGACCTTAACAAGGGCACATTAATTGCACCTCAGAACTACATCTGGTAATAGTGTGCAATCAAGTCTGTATTTGGCCCATGCCCCAGCTCATCAGAACATTTCAGCTGGCAGCTCACCCCACACTGGCTTCTTCCTGAAGAGGATTTCACATATTGTGAGGAAATCCCTGGCCTGGTGCATTTTCAATGATTTTTTTACTGTATATTGCGGGAAAAAGGTGGTGATGTTGGGATTGGTGTTCCTTGACATCTTTCCTGACTCACGATATACCTCTCTAGATTTAGCAATTAACTTTTCACCCCATGGCCCTGGGGTGAGCAAGACTTGAGGTTCCAACCACAAGTGGAGACTAGTATTGATGGAAGAAAGTATGCCTTGAATATAGACCATCCTGGACTCGTGAGCAGCATTGTCATGGGGGAGGTTGGAAAACAAGGTGTTGAGAACAAGAGATGGACCCTAAAAAGGAAAAAGAGGCTGAGGGGCTGTGAGAGGAGGAAAAGAGGGTGAACTCTTGGTAAAAGAAGGAAAAAAATTGAAGGCAAGGCAGATTTCGTGGAGGGGGAGATAAGGGGCTGTAGGCTGCCACCCAACTGCTGCATTTATATCGGAGAGCCACAGTCGTCACCCCAGTTCTGTGCTGGAGCTGCAGCCAGTACAGGCAGGGCCCTGCAGTACTCACACAACGGAGTGCAGGGCAGAGGTCTCCAATTTGTTGTGGTTTGACTCAGAGCCAGAATTAGGAGGACAGCAGTCTGACAGCCCAGAGCTGTGTTGCTCTTTGTGACGCTTCAGCCCGGGTCCGTGTTGGTCTGAGCATCTTTGATGCATGTTACTGCTCAGTGGAGACTGTTCCCAGGGCTGGGCAGTAATTTTGGCCAGAACCTGCTCCATATAGGTAGACAAAAATACTTTTTCATGTTCTGTTAATGCTCACTCTAGTGCTGGTTCAAAATTATTTGAATTTACACCCTGGAGCAGCAGAATTGGTCCTGTACTTAAATTAGCTGAAGGTCAGCAATCTTGAAACCTCTTCCATGTTACCCTCTCTTCCTCTCCTCCCCTTGGCACTCCTCCATGGGAGGAACGAAGTACACATGCCATCTTTGTGAAGGAAATCCTGGGTGATTTGGGGGAAAGGCGATACTGCCGCCTTCTGTAGTGATAAAAGGGAGCGATTTGCAAGTAAAAGAAGAAGGAAGGACAAGAGGAAAAAGAATGTAAAACATAATGTTTCTCTTTACCCAGCCTCTTCAATAACCCCCCACCTCAAAAGGCACTAAGATCTAAATGCAAGAAAAAGAAAGTGTTGTGTGTCTCTGCAGCACTGCGTTACCCTGTCAAGGAAGAGCCAGGAAGTTGCTTAGGTGAAGGAAGGTTTTGAGCCACAATGGGGTGAAACACCAGCCTTTCCTTTCCATTGTGTTCGAGCTGCTGGCATGCACAGCTGTGCTTAGGAGGGAGTGGGAAAAACAGAGCTGTTGGAGAGAGTTTGTTCAGGTTGTGCCAAGGAGTGTTAAACAGACTTCCGTGGGGCATGAACTGCTGAGCACCAGGCTCGGCCTGGCAGGAGCGAGGGGCAGAGGCAGGGCTAGATTCCTGAACACGGGATTGGCACATCAGCCTCGGCGGGTGACGCATGCCAGGGGAAGAGGTAAAACTCCACTCAGAGCTGAGTTACAGTCTGAGTTCCCTGTTGCCCAGACACAAACAGGGGTGGTAGGAGCCCTGGGGAAGGACGCAGGGGGTTTGCGCTGGTAGAGCAGCACAGGGGTGGGGGGTGGGGTGGGGGGGGGTTTGCTGAGTCAGCAATGCCTCTTGAGCTGGAGGAAAAATTATTCCTGCCCGCTGCCAGCACGTCATGCAGATCCAGAACACAGTTCCCAGAACTGTCCATACATATGTTAGCAAGAAGGCAACTGTCTGCATATTTTGCTGCAAGAAAGTATGACAACTGATGCAACACTGAGCGGTGAGCCTGGGGTAATGGATGTCCTGAAGGGAATGCTGCGAAGTACAGCGCTGAGGGTCTTAATCTGCCGACTGTCAGGGAGCAGGCTGTGCTTCCTGTCTCCGAGGGAGCTTCCAGACAAGAACCCAGGACTGGAAGCAGGCAGAGTACCAGCCGCAGGGCTGGGGTCATGTGGTGCAGACCCCTTCGTTACAGCACCCTGATTGCAGGAACAGTGACCTGGGAAAACTACAGTTCCCATCACCCTTCTGCGAACTACAGTTCCCAGAACCTTTTAATGAGCCAGAGAGGATGTATACGGAAATAAATGCCCACGATTTTTGCATAACACTGCACCTCCGGAGCGCTGACCGGCGCATGGTCTGTGAAAACGGGAAGAGGGGAAAAGCCAGGGAGTGTCAGCGCTGTGGAGCTGTGGCTTTGCCCACCCCAATACCGGCAATATCCTTCAGCACCGAGCAACCTTCCTTGTCTCAGGACTCCCTTGGTAGTCACGGGGAAGATCCTAGCCCCCAGCAAACACGGCTGCTGCGGAGGGAGAGGCAGATAAACTACAAATCCCGGCATTCTCCGACAGGCAGCACCTGCGGCAGTCCCTGCACGCCGTGGGGGAGGTGGGGGTGAGGATGAGGATGGAGGGCAGGGAGGAGATGCAGGGCGCCGTGGGGCTACGCTGCACCTGGGACATCCCGCCACCCGCTGGCACCCAGGCCAAGTGGGTGAGGCTCAATGTGGGGGGCACCGTCTTCCTCACCACCAGGCAGACCCTGTGTCGGGAGCAGAAATCTTTCCTATGTCGCTTGTGCCAGGGCGAGGAGCTGCAGTCGGACCGGGTAAGGCAGCTGGGTTGCCTCCCGCACCGTGCCCCACCGAGCATGGGGAGGGCTGGAGGGATGCGGGGATGGAGCCAGACCCCGGCAGCTGCAGCAGTAACTGAGTGAGACATGCCTGCTCTTTCCTCCCGCTCTCCCGGGAAGGATTTCCCCATGCCAGATTCCACCTTGTTGTAGCCCGGTACCTGCCTTCCCGAGCTGGGAGAAAGAGAGGCCATCACCCCTATGCTTCTCTCCTTCCTCTTTGTCACCCCACGTCCTGGGTCTACTTCCCAGCTGTGTCTGCCTGACTCAGCCTTGTTCCTGTAAGGGGATCCCTACTCTCTTGCACCAGGCCTGGATGCACAGTTGCACAAAGAGACTGAGGCCTATTTTTGGGCTTTTTCAGCTGGATTGATTCATGCTGAGGTGGGCCTGCTGAGCAGACCAATACAGGAGATAAAATCCAAGCTGGACTGACTTGGCTAGGGGCTCGCAGAGAGCCATGGCTTCCAAAGAATCTTAGAAATAGTGGACATTTTTGATTAGGTTTGTGTTTTCTTGTATTTTCTTGTATTTGAGGGTTGGTTACAAGTTTTCCTTGTTTTTTTTTTTTTTTCCTTGTGATCTATCTCTGTTGCTAGGATGAAACTGGTGCGTACCTAATAGATCGGGACCCCACTTACTTTGGACCAATTCTGAATTTTCTCCGTCATGGGAAGCTGGTCCTGGATAAAGATATGGCTGAAGAGGGTGAGTTGGGGAGCTCAGAAAAATCCCACTTATCATAGTCAGGAAAAATAGAGCTTGTGGTCAACCTTGTTGTCTCTTGTTCTTGTTTTGGATGTTGATATGGGGGGATTTCAGAGAGCTATCCCCGCAAGGCATGATGATGTCTCCTTTACTAAAGGGGTTTGGAGTGGGTGAGGAAGGCATCCTTGCAGGTGTCCAGAAGACACATCATGACTGTCCAGAAGAGATGTCACCAAGATAGAAGTAGGCAAGATCTCAAAGCCTCAATAAGCCATTTTTTTACTTGTTCTTGATCTACTTTTAACCAGGCTCTGTGAGTTTTCTATTAATGTCTGTTTCTAATTAGGAATGAAAGCCCAGTAGACCAAACAAAACCAAGCTCATCTCTTCTATTGGCTGTAATGAAGACCATCATTAATCAGTGATATGCACTGTATGCTGCTTGTACTCTCATGGGTTGTGGACTGCAGAAATTCCAGTGGAGCAAGTCAGAAAAACCAATCCCTCATTTGAAGTTCACAGTGGGTCTAATAGGATGACTTGGTGACATCACAGTATTACCAGCCAGCAGTTCACAGTGCCTTGTTATTTTTTGGATGCTAGGGTCTAATAAGGAGCCAATTCCAAATACAGGTTGTGCTGTCCAGCCCTTGCCAAGCACAGTTTCTGCATGGTCATTAATTGGTCTTCTTGCATTTCTTACACATTTTTACCTAAAGCAAGGAAAGTTTTCTTCAGAATAGTCTTATCAGCTATAATTCCAAAAATATATCCAACTAATGGTACAGGATTTTAATAAGCCAAATTTTGAGGTGTTTCCTGCTTGACATTTCTTGTAATCCTGAGGTCAGACATAGTTCATCTGCAGGTTTTAATATCAAATCTGAAACATAAACAGCAGTCCAGTTCATTTGCATTGCCTTTTTTTATTTTCTGCTGCAAACATTCAGGCTGGTGTAAAACTAACCCATTAGACAATTCATTGCTGAATGAGAGACACAGAAGAAGTCTGAGTGTGTCAGGTAGTGAAGGATCAATCTCGCCATCTATATTTTCTTTGTACTGCCCTGGGGACATGTGAGTGTTGGCTTCCAGCCACCTTTCCCTCACTGACCCTCTGGGAACCTCCTCCCTTTTCCTGAAGGCCTGTTAGCAAACAGGTGAGTCTCAGGAGAGATGATGGATGCAGACACCATAGAGAAAAAAAACAAAAACATTTCTGTTTACCTGTTTTGAGTTGAAGCACAAGGAAGAGAGCCAAAGATCATATAAAGTCATATGAGGCTGCAACTCCAAGTGGCTCAGGAGGTAAGTTAGGCTTTTCTAGGATCCTTTGGTGACTTGTCAGAACCTCAAGTTGTGGTTCTCTGCCTTAATAAGAGTCTGAGCAAGGCGATAACAAGTGGTCATTGAGAAAGACTGGAGCCTACAGTTGTTCTTCTTGGCCAAGTATCTGGGAAAGGTATTAGTAGTCCTCAGCACAAGCCTTCACTGGCAGTACCTGTTTCTGTAGTAGCAGGCAGCATAAGGAGGTTGGGATGAGCATTAGAAACAAGATGCAGTGAGCCAAGTTTCAATTCTCTGCAGTAAGAGTTTCAAGCCTGTTAAAAAGTAAGGCAGTAATATAATTTCTCCCTGTGGGCCTTGTGAAGCTCAGAATTGATCTTTTGTGAGTCAAAAAATAAAGATGGGCTGCTAACTTTCTGTCTTTGTGATCCTTCTGTCTGTCTTTCTCAGGGATCCTTGAAGAAGCTGAGTTCTATAACATTGGTCCTTTGATCCGAATAATCAAGGACCGAATGGAGGAGAAGGACTATACAGTAACACAGGTATGGTAAGATAAAGTGGGGTGGGGAAAACAGGGGGTGTAAAAAGGGAGAGAGATGAGTCTAAAGTGAGAGAACGCTTGAGAGAAGCAGCAAGAAATGGAAGGAAGCAACTAATTAGAGATTATGTGCTAATCCCTATGCAGCAAAATCTTGCAGGGGACAAGTTACCACTAATTTAGTTACAATAAACAAGTTGCAGGCTTGCTTTGCATCCCAGAAGTAATGCTGGATGTAGCCCCTGAAACTAAGTGAGCTCCTCAAGCTTTTAGAAGAAGGCACCTGGTTGCTGTGGGATATAGAGGAATGTTTGTGAGGAGAGCAAAGGTGTCATGGAGAGGAGGACTGGTGTGGGCAGTCCTGGGAGTATAATCACAGTGAAGAGCATGGTAATACCTGTAAAGAAACCTGGAGAAAACAGGTGAAGAAATGGCTGTGAAGGAGTTAAATGCAGACAAGGAATCTATCCTGTGGCACAATCACACCCTGTCTTGGCCAGCAACCTTTGAAAATCTTTTTTAGAGGGAGGATTGTCTGCTATCTCACTTTTCATCGTCTGTTTCATGTTGTAAGCCTACAGCAGCGTAGTCACTTTGTGCTGCAAAGCCCCATCAGCATTTGTTGCATTTGCAAAAATGATTTTGTAATGACAAGTGCAAACTCCCCATCAAAAGCGGGCAGTATCTTCTGGGGACAATGCAGGAAGCACTCAGCTCAGTCCCTACTCTTCAGAAGAGATACTGTTCTTGCCTCCAGTGACAGCACGGGAGAAATCTGGATTGTGGTTTCCACTCCCCTTTCACCTGGGACATTGGGAAAAGGACAGGTCTGTCAAGGAGGGGTATTACCACTTCATTCTGCAGGAGGGGAACAGCTTTTAGCATGTGACTGTTGTCAGTGCTCTGTAATTTTGCTCTCAGGTGCCTCCTAAGCATGTTTACCGTGTGCTGCAGTGCCAGGAAGAGGAGCTCACTCAGATGGTTTCCACTATGTCAGATGGATGGCGCTTTGAGCAGGTATGGATAAGGCAGAGCAGGGGGGGAAGGAGTTGTCTTTTGGGTAAAAGATGATGGATACCATACAGTTGCCAGACAAGGCTCCCTCCTGCTCTGACAATACTGGGTAAGTCATTGATTGAGTCATCATGCTGGCTCTTTCTTGCCCCTTTCTAGAGGTTTAGAGGATACTGTGAGGTCAGCCTGTTTTGCATCCTGGCTAACTTCTGTCCTGGTGCTCTGTGTTGTCTCCTCAGCTTATGAGGCCTTTCCACCAGAATTACGGATTGGACTCAATGCTGCATGGTGGGCTTTCTGCCTTGCTCCCCAGGTGGAGTGGGTGTTTTCAGGAATATGTGCTTGTGATTCTTGCTCTGATCTTTTCTAGCTTGTGAACATTGGCTCATCCTATAATTACGGGAATGAGGATCAGACAGAATTCCTGTGTGTGGTCTCCAAAGAGTTGTACAACTCTCCCAATGGCCTGAGCTCTGAGTCCAGCCACAAAGCCAAGGTGAGATTAACTTTGCCATGGCCCTGCTCCCATTGCCTATGAGATCCTTTGCTCTTTGCTCCTTCTCTCTTTTCTCTCTCCCTTGCAACAGTGGGCCAACTCAGTGGTGAAATACAGGGGCCAGTCCTGGTGTTCAGCACCATGGCATCACACCTGTTGCCCAAAAGGAGGAGTGTGTGTGTTGGAGGGGTGTGTGTTGCAAATGGCTTTAGCAAGTCACCCTGGCACCTCTCATGCTACTCTAACATCTCCCTCATGCCTCCTCATGCCCATTCTGTGTGTGTCACTGCCTATAGGGCATTATTTCCCTGAAGGTTTTGCAGCATTCTCTTTCCTTTTTCTGAGTCTCAGCTTGAGGGGCAGATATCTCCTGCTCCCCTTTTGAGGGAAAGACAGAAACATGTAGCAGTGCATGACATCCTTTAGACACTGAGGATGGAGGAAGGAACACTAGGAACTGATGGCAGTTGTTGGGCAGTGGGGTCACAGCACTTTTAAGTGGGTTAGATACCCTGATGTGATACTCCAGAGGAAAACAAGCCTCTCTGTTCCCTGACCTAGAATTGTCTTGGCCATGTGGAAAGGTCCCTTTTTATTTTACTGTTATGACTTTGTTCCGTTGTGTGTCAGAAAGAACTGCCATGGCTCATCTTGCAAGTATCTCCACTCTTTCTTCCTTTTGTCCCACATGCTGGGCCACAGAACACAGAGGAGGACCTGGAGGAGGAAGAGCAGGAGGTGGAGGAGGAGGCAGAGGCAGAAGCAGAAGCAGAGGAGAAAGGTGCAGCAAATCCCTGAGGAAAATGATAAAAATAATCCCCCAGGCGTAGACTCGTCCACCTTTCTGGTGAGAGCTCACAGCTAGTAGCAGGGAAGGACTAGAACAGGTGTGGGGTGTGGGGGCTGTCCTCTCCAGCAGTTGGAGTCTCTCTGGAGATAAAGCTGATAGGGGAGAGCTGTTACCATGGCTGCTGCTTTGTATTTTAAGCTGTTTGGTTTATCTATGGTTTTATTTTTATTTGCAGACTGTCCATCTATTTGGGATTGTGCTAAACTCTCTTCCTGCGGACCCTCCCTCCTGCTCCCTTCCGTGTCCATCCCAGCACTGTCATCTACCTCCCACATTGCCCCACTCGCCAGCCTCCAGCATCCTTCCCTCTGCTCTCTTTGTCCCCCAGGGCTCAGAGTGGTCTCTGCCCAGGGCCCTGTCTCTCTCTGCTCCTCACTTTTCCTCTCTGCAGGTATGTTACCTGTCTGCACTCCCAGCTCCTGCCAGCCTGAGCTCTGCATGAGTGACTCACTTCCCTCTTGTGGGTATGGCCCTGGTTTGTAGAGCTTGGGGAGGGGAAGGAGGGAGGTGTGAGGTTGACTCATCCTTAAGGTGGCTTTACATATTCTCATCCTGTGCATGCCTTTACCTGCCAAGCAGATCCTATGGCTGTGGACCAGAGGCTCTGGCCGCAGAAAGGAGAGTGCAGCTGGGGGAGGGGTGGAAATGAATGCAAAGTAGGCAGGGGTGGTTCGGGGAAGGGGTGGAATTGTGCCACGTGACACGCATACCACATCGCTTCTCCAGACTGCCGTCCGCAGCTCCTTTGCCTGCCAGCCCGGGCAGTTTGCAGAAGGCAGCCTGTTATTTTTCCTTCCCTGCTCTCACTTCCTTGGGCTTTTCCCCCACTGGTTCTGCCAGGGTGAGAGCGCAGTCGAAAGGTGGCAAAGGCAGAGCAGAAGCAGCTGGTCCCCATTGCAGATGTTCTCACAGCTGCGTGCAAAATGAGCCTCTCCACTGTGCCTCCTGCTTAGGAATCTGGTTGGCCAATATGGGTGGGGCTGGGTATGGAAAGTGGTAGGAGGAGGATTCCTCTCCATACTGCAAAACTGTGAAGCTCTTGTTAAACTGGAGATGTTCAGTGTCAGTCTCCACCGGTCCTGATGGAGGGCACTTGTTAGCTGGCTGACATTTCTCTCTCCCTCTGTTTGAAAGCCTCCTTGTCTAAGGCTGTGGGACCTGAGTGCTATTATCTTAAGACTCAGTGTATGTTAATCACATGGACTTTTTCTTCCTTCTGTTCTGTTTTCTCACCCTCTTTTCTTTTCTTTTTCTTCTGTTTGTGTTTCCTCTGTCATTTCCTTTTTTGTTTCTCACTCTCCCCTCCCTGCTCAGTTGCTTTTTTTCCCTACCATTGATTGTGTTTCTCTTTCTCTCTCCTTCTCTAGCTGTTACAAGCCAGAGATCTGAGGATGTGATCTGAACACTCCACTCCAGCCTTTTCATTTCTTGTTTATATCTTTATTTTTGTACGGCAGTGATGGCAGCCCCTTGTCCCACAGTGATGCCCTCAGCCCCCTACAGTCTTCACATGCAGCCATTTTTCTTTTACAAACTCACCTCGGAGGCCTGAGCTTCCAGCCCTGGAGGAGGGCAGATGCTCCACGGAGCCCTGAGCTGCTGTAGGAGTGGGAGCCCACGGCCTCCTCCTGTGACTGGCAGTCTGGCTTTTCTTAATGTCACAGTGGCCCCTGGTGGGGACATCGGCGATCAGCCACTGCAGCCTGCGGTCCCTTCCTGAGCACCCTGGATGCAAATAGGGACCGAGGTGGTGGCAGCTGTGGAAGGACCAGCCCTAGCCCTTTCACTGTTGCAGGCAACTGGTGTGGGCTTGTGGCCTGGAGACAAATGCAGAGCCACCGTCCTTTTCTGGACCACCTGTATCACTCGGAGGTGTCCCTGTGCTGGGTATCACGTTCCTTGGTGCCTCCCTCCCTGTTCCTCAAAGCAGCTCTGTGCCAGCAGTGTGAGAAGGAGAATGGTGTGCTGCCTGGGTACCAGGAACATGCTGGTGCCTGATGTTGTGTCAGCCAGCACCAGGCAGATTCCAGTTTTGGGGAGCGGCTTGTTTGCTTCACTGCTGTGTCTGAAGACTCCTGAATAAAATTTGCAGTCTGTTCCTCCTTGCCGCCTCTCATTTCAAGTGGCAAGAATTCATTCCTGCTGTAAGGGGGTGTGAGTTGGAGAAAAGGAGTTTGGATTCATTACCTGGAGCCAGCAGAAGCTGCTTGTGCTGTGCCTGTTTTCTGGGGACTGGAGGTGCTTCCCACTGTGTCTGTGCTGCACCCCCACTCAGGCTGCTGGGCTACAGAGCAGGTTTGCTTATTGGTATCTGCACCCCTAAATCATAACAATAAGTGGGGACCACCTGTCTAGTGAATGTATCAACCCCAGGGACATCTAGGATGGGGGGGTGGGCAGGGGTGTGGAAACTTTTGCCAGTGCCAGGGCTGGAGTTTGGTCAAAAACATACAAACCTCAAGATAATTTTTAGCAGACTGAGGCAAAGTAGAGCCAAGAAAATCCTCAAATTAATTTTATTCCTAATTCCAGAGAGTGGCCAATGATGTACACACACATACACACACACACACACACACACACACAGAGACACATGTATACCTTTAGCTAAAAGTCCCCAAACCCTCAGCGGTTGCAGTTTAAGCCCTGTGCCCTGAAGCCTTCTCCTTCACCTCCTGGATTACCTGAGATAGGAGATGGAAGAGGTTGAGACCTGATGTTGAAGGTATTTAGAAGGGCTGAGGAAAGGGGATGGGAGTCTGCTCCAGCATTTTTCCTGGGGGAAGTGCAGCAGTGGAGGCTGGGTGCTGCTCCAGCAGGGAGGCAGGACACGTGCTTGGGGGTGCAATGCTGGACTCATGCCTGGGAGTCAGTGAGACGTGAAGAGCTGCCTGGCTGAACTGAACAGCACACTGAACAGCACACGCCAACTAAGAAAAGAAGCAATTAGGGAGATGGAAGAGGAGGAGTGATGGGAGGGGAAGGGGGAGAAGGATAAGCAGCAGGAAGGAAGAGGGAGGCAGATTGATTTCACAGTTACTGGAATCTCTAACTACATCAGTCACATTTTTTTCAGCAAATGTTCCAGCATAAGACTGTGGCTGAATCACATGGTTCATGGAAAGTTCAACTTCTCTTATTCCTCTTCTCAGAAACCATCAGCTTGGGACCATTCCTATGTCATGTCATTGCAACAACTCCCCCACCTGCCTCCCTTCCTCCTGCTTTTGGATGGATGGCCTAAAACCCCCTTGGGATGCTCCCTGGGAAGCACTAATGAGGAAGAGGGTCTGCCTGCTTTTTCTCTACAATCCCTGCAGCAGCCTTTTTTATCCTGTTCAGAAGAGCATCCTGGGTCTGACAACATCCCACACTCTTTCTCTGAGAGGCAAGTGAGCAAGATCAGGAATGGGTGCCATGTGAGAGTAGGGTGTGATGGGGAGAAGACAGAGATGCACTTTTCTCAGCTCATGGTTTGGTTTATCCAGCCCAGCACTTGAGTGATCCTGGTGTATACTCCATAGTGATTTGCACGTGCGCATCCCATTCCCCAGCTGACCAAACCAGCCAGAAACCATCTGCCACTGGGTTCTTTGCAGGCCAGTGGACCTCCAGAATCACCCTGGAAAAAAGAAAAGAAAAATGAAATTATGTGATCTGATGGAGCTTTTGCTGCTTTCTAATTACGCTGTCTTTGAGCCCCTTTGTATACAGATTCCTGTATCCCTTCAACTCATGCCTGGGACATCTGCAACCTTCCTTGTACCTTAGGATGTCAAAAACAGTCTCCAGTGCAACATCTGACTCAGTTATTCCTTCATTGTGCAAATTCCTGCCCTCCACCAGGTCCCAGAAAGCTGATTGCTCTACTGATTCCTTCTGGTCTGTATGGCATTTCCAAATATGTGGCACGCAAGGAAGCTTGTTGAAATTTAACTGGATTTCGTGAGGGATGGCAGAGAGGAATTCCTTGAGATTAACAGTAATGAAGGACAGACAGGTTACTGTGTATGACAGGTGCTAAAGAGGCTAAGGGTGTAAGAGACTGATGTAGTCAACTGACTTGAAAGTGGGAGGTAGAGTGGAGAATGGGCTGAAATGAGAAAAGGGTAATTTAACTGTATTTGGATCCTGTGTAAGGCCAGGATGTTGGGAAGAAGTCATGAGAGCTGTTGTTGGCCACTTAGATCAGAGGAAGTGTTGGGAAAGTGACATTTTACAGTCTTTCCCCCCTCATTTCAAGCTGTGGATTGCATTTGTGAGACTTGGGACACATCCCACCTCTGATAGTGAACCCTGATCCCACAACTCCTCTGTCACCTGGCAGGCATCCTTCTTGCCTTGGTAGTACCCAGCACACAGCATCCTGGGAGTAATCATGTAGTGATAAGCCTCGCTGCAGATGTTCTGCTGGATGAGCTGCACATCCACCTTCTGCAGAACATTGCTGATGTGCCCTGAAAAGTAGAGCACCGAAAGTAGCACAGGTGAGATATGGTGGAACTTCCCCTAGCCCATGCCTACCTCACTGCATGCTGAAACCTGCCACTGGAATTTCTGTTCTGCTCTCCACTGGCATCACAGTCTCTGACTTCCAGCAGAGCACTTTTTCTGCATGGAAGGCATAAAATTTCCCTTCATTCCTTTCCCTAAAAGGATATATTGTTGGCACTTCAGCTTTTGGGACAAGGAGCATTCTGCTTTGGGGAAACCTCTGAGTTGTCAGAGTCTTGGGTTTATTTCTCACTGAAGTGGATGTTAAGCTCTTCTGTCTAAGAGTACAAACCAGGAGTGTCCAGTTCTGTAGAGTCTTCTGAGTGCTTCCAATTAGGAAGCAGCTGGAACAAGTCTGTGAGTGGGTGAAGGCACTAAGCTGACCTGAAGGGTTATTACAGTCTTTGGAGGAAGAAACCTATGCTATCCCCATACAGATTACCAGGCTGCCATGCCTGCCTCTCCACATGAGGTTTCAGGGCACTCAACAGGTAACTTTGCTCAACCTATTACCCAAAATCAGGAGCGAAGGAGTCACAATGTTTTGGGATGAACAGAAACCTGTTCTGCCTATGACACATCTGAACCTATGTCTCTGCCTCAGTGCTGCTGCAGTAGGCCACCAAGAGACCTTGAACCTACCGCCTTCCTTGAGGGCTCCCCAGCCAGTGATCCAGCAATGAAGGCCAGGCTCAAAGATGTGAGAAGGAGCAGGCAAGCAGATGGGCTGGATTAAGGGTGAGATGATGACAGGATGATCCAGCTGGAGTAGGGCCACATCATAATCATGGCTGTCCTCCTCGTAATAAGGGTGGAGGAAGAGATGGACAACCTTGAAGGACACCTCTGTATGGCCGGTGGCATTTTGCAAGTATTTGCCCAAGTAAACGGTCCAGATGGAGGGGGAGGCCAGCCTATAGGATGCAGCAGAGGAGCATGGGACCCAAAGGGCAGACTTTGAAGGTAATGCCATCCCCATCCTAGCACATGCTGACATCTCCATTGTTGTGACAGCAGCTGTGCAGCCTCTTCCACTATCATTGCCCCCTCAAAGCTGCTCTGTGAATCCTAGAATTGCCCTTTTTTACCTGCACACATCCGCAGATAATACTGCATGTATGCATATCCCTTTCTTCAGTTCCAAGCCATGGAGGAGCATGGCTGAGGTGCCAGAGGAGGGGAGCAGCTGCCCCATGACATTTTCATCAATCAGAAGAGCCTCCAATCATGCATGACATGGAAAGCAATGCAGATCTTTCTATCCAGGGTCTGCCCTCTCTGTTTACCTCTCATCCTGGAAGCAGTGTGCGGCTGAGACCACCCAGCGGTCAGCAATGAGAGTTCCCCCACAAATGTGGCGGCCCCGAACTTGCAGGCTGGCCTGCCATGGCCATTCTCCTTCCACAGAATTCATACCACCAACAATTCTGCTGAGAGGCGCTTGCATCCCACAGTCTGAGGAAGAGACACAGCAGGTACTTCAGGGAAGGAAGGTAACATGATATACTGTGCCTGCCCTTCCTTTCCTACTTAGTTTGACTGAAGAGTTTGACCTCTAATTGCTTTTGTTACCCAGCCAGCACATGCTTTGCGTACTGCCCGGGACAGGTCTAGTATGTGCTCCCTCCCAGTGTTCCCCACCTTCAGCTGCAGCCTGGAGATGCCTTTGGGGCAGCATGCTGACTGTGCTAACTGCTGTGCTGTCAGGAAACCCTTTCACTGCCTCCCGAGGCTCCAGAAAAGAACAAGTAGGGAAATTAAAACATCAACTCTCTCTCTGCCAGTGGCCATGCAGACATGGGTGATTTTCCAGGCTGAAGCCTGGTACAATGGCATATAAGCTGACACAGTGGTCAAACAGGCAGCCTGTGGGTTGAACCTGGCCTGTGAGACATTGTCTGTCTTCTGGCCTGATGTCTCTGCCTGAAGGAGGCAGGGAGCAGCTGTCCAAAGAGCAAGTGCCTGCTCACACTCAGCACAGAGTTGGCTCGTTGCTGCTGTCCCTGCCACTGCAGAATGTAGCAGGAGCACTGGTGGTGGAACAAGGGAGGGTGGGTGCCTCTTCTGGGTAGTGGGAGAAAACAGGGCAACTTGCAGCTACATGTCATCCTGAACCTGCCTGGCTGACGTGTGGCTGATCATTTCCTCACCACAGTGATTCTCATCAGACAGGTCCTTGCAGTCTGCAGTGGTGTCACACAGGGGGTTGGGCTTCTTCACACAGGTCCCATCTTCACAGCGGTAAGTGAAAGGACCGCAGGGGACCCCTGCAAAAAGGAAGGGAAGCCAAGACTGAGAGAGGGCAGCTAGTTGTAGATGAAGCTTGAAGTCCTTTAAATGAGGAGAAAGGGCAGCAGAGAGCTTGGGGGAACTCCATAAATGATGACAGAACTTCCTGAACAAACAGCTCACAATCATTGTGAGGAGGCTCAGTGAGTTAACTCCTAGATGGTGCCCTTATGTCACATGTGGAAAGTACTCTACAGACAGCCTTGGTTCAAACACAGGGGTGGGCATTTGGCATCCCAGCACTGTCCCCTCCTTACCTTCACTGCAGTGCTCCTCATCACTCCCGTTGACACAGTCCAGCTGCTGGTTGCAGACCCTGCTGAACTCGATGCAAGTACTGTCCTCATGGCACTGGAACTTTGCAGGGCACACTGCAGAGGAGGGAAGCACATGGGAATCAGGCATGAAAGACCAGGTGTGAGTTTAGGGTCATAAGTCCTGCAGTCTCTACAGCCTCATAAGCTGTGCTTAAGACCAGCTTTGGTATACTGCAGCTGTGTAGCTTTTGCCTGATCTGCATTATAGGTGTGCCTGAACCCTATCTTACACTTTGCTGTTGCTTACTTAACTTTTCTTGTCTTGGCCTCAGACCCACCTCAGCACTATGTACTTGCCTTGAGGTCCATGGACTCCTCAGTTACCACCACTCATCCTGGTCTGCTTGCCTTGTTAGGGTTTTGTAGGACTGCATCCTGTCTGCTGAGGCCACTGTTCCTCCTGCCTTACTGTCAGCCCCAGCTTATGGGTCACTGTTTCGTACAGACCGGCACTTTCCCTTGCAGCTGAGTCCTGAACAACAAAGGATTTCGCAATGTCCATGAGTTCTGGTGGACACTGGAGGATGGAGATGGGTCTAAGCTGCCTGCCCACCAGATTTCCATAGCAGGAACTTGTTCTGTTTGTGTGTACCATTTTCTTACTGAAGTGACTATAATTTCTTCATTAATAGCACAAATCTTCTAGATGACTAAAGGCACGTGAAGGACTGAGGCAACTTGAACTTTGGTTTTAAAGACAGGGATTGTTCCATACCAACATAGAGTGAATAATCAGAGATGCACTAGTGGCAAGAGTATAAGAAAGGAAGGAAATAATAATGTTTTCATTTTCTTTTTCAAATATAAACCAATATTGGAAAACACTGAGAAAGTGTGGGGTTTCTGTCAGTCATGGTCTGTGTCAACTTGTGGAACTGAACAACATGATATCCCTGAGGCCAAGGAGATACTGGGATTCAAGAAAAGATTAGCTATTCATAAGGATGCAAATATATCCATGTCTACAGGAGGGAAGCATGCAAACCCTGATGTCAGACAGCTGGATGATGGGATAGAGCACATTGTCAGGAATACTGGAGACAATACAAAATTGAACTTTGGCAATCTTACGTGAGCTCTCACATTTCTAGCACTGAATTAAAGCTTCCTTAGAAAGATTTCACCTTCCTTTGACTTTAGATTTTTCCTACACCTTTCTCTGAATCTTCAAAATTGGCTACTCTCTCCAGTGGTTCAGGGCTCTTAATCTATGAAAAAAAAATCTATAGGAAACAACTAATGAAATGTTAGGGCTGGCAGCAATATGATGAGCCCCCCATCACACCAGACATGAGAGAATAGATGAATCAGGTGTCATGTCTAAGGCTGAATTGCTATTCTTACGAGAATGAGGCTCTGCAGGAGTTCTGAGATGCTAAGGATGGAGCCTGCATCAGTTTTACCTGCTTTTGGCATGAAGAACTGATTGAGGCTGATCAAGGACTTTGATCCTCCCAAACTGGGGCAAAATAGATGAGTGAGGATCTGTACAGATGAAGTGTCACAAATGGCTTGGGGGGAAAGAGGAGAGAGAAGGGCAGCAGGTGGGCTTGGGGAAGTGTGAGCAGGGAGCGGGATGCTGCGTGGTGTGACAGCAGAGGGGGCTGTAGGGCAGGGCTGAGGTTGGTTGTAGACCCTGAATGGGAGGCAAGCAGGACAAGGTGATGGACAGCTTGGGTAGGGGGCTTCTTGCAGGCTGCCTGGGACTCTTGGTGCTCTTGGCTACTAGGGGATTCTCCCAGGAAGGCTGTGCTGTGACAGGAGCCAGAAGCATTACTGCTCTTTCCAGAGCAGGATAAAGCCATACCACAGTGGGATGAGACTTTAAAGGGCACAGAGGTTTAAGTTCCTGAAGTTGAGGTACAAGGCTATGCCTTGGCCAACCAAATACTCCTCATCTCTCCCTACCTTTGGAGGAGCAAAGGGGCTGTGTCTTGCTGAGACCAGGGACCAGCAGGGAGAAGAAATCACTCACCACAGTTTCTCTCATCCAGCCCATTGGGGCAATCTTTGATCCCGTCACAGGCTGGGACACACAAACCGTTCACCAAACACAGAAACTCCCCAGGACAAGCTGTGAAACCAAAAGAGAGTAATTAGTCCCCAATGACTGGAAACCTCCTGGCAGCAGAGCGCCATGGCTTGAAACGGTGGAACTGCACACCCTCCTGACCACATGAGTGCTGCTGCAGTGTGCTGGCAGCACTCACCGCGCTCCCCAAAATCTGCTATGTCACCTGCTCTTAACAGGGGCATATAGTGCCAGGCTATGCACCAGGGGAAAGAAGGCTTTCCCTGTTTTGCACTGTACTACTGGGCAATATCCAGGACAACCACCTGTCTGGCTTCCCATACAACGGGATCACTGCTGTTTCATGTCTCCCGAATGCCATAGGAAAGATGGAACAGTCTCTCAGGAGTTATCAAAACTTACGTGGGACCTTGAAGGGGTTGTTGTTAGACATGTTGACAGGTGCACATATTCAGGGACTGGTGTGCATTACTGGCACCCTTTAGGAGGGAGATGGTGAAACCTTGGAAAGACAAACTGTGGGTGGCATTTGCATATGTGTGTATTTGTGTGAGGTTTTATTTATCTCCTGTTTGCACGGATTCCAAGGTAAGCAGGAAACAGCTCTCTCTAAGAGATCTTGTAATCAAAACAAATGTTGCTTCAAGAAGAGGTGCTTTCCCATTGAATTCCCAAGGGCAGTCTGTGATGTTGACATGAGGGTAAGCTTTTAGGCAATTTTGTGACCTTGGGTTTAGTTGCATGGGTGCTCTGGCCACAAGAGGCAGGGCCACATGTGAGAAGCAACTTTGCACATAATTCCCTCTTCTTTTAGGGGGATCACTGATGCATCACTGATTTGTGAGCATCTTCCTGAAGGGTGGATGGCACCTAGGGCTCCCAGGCTGTGCCAGTGTTTCTCCTGGCACAAGCCAAGTGCAGAGGGGCTGCTGGTCCCCTTACTAAGGAGCAGGGAAGAGCCTAAGCTTACGGTCAGATTGCTTGTACAGGCTGTAAGTTGCTTGTACGCCAGGGCCGGTTAAGGAGATCTGTGAGGTGAAGGTGATGGTGATGTCAGCAGAAGATGTGACAGGGATCCTCTCAGCGTAGGCTTGCAGAGTCCGCAGGCCACACAACCTGAGGGGCAAACACAGGCAAGGTGGATCGGACAGGAAGGCAGGAGAAAAAGGAGGGCAAGGGGGCTCGGGGGGCTGGGGTGGGAAGGGGGTCACACAGACTGGGTGCTGCGGGTGAACCAGGAATACAAAACGCCTTCAGTACACATGAGATACAGAGTCCAGAGGGACCCTCCTATCTTTGGACAGCACTGAGATCAGGCCATGCAAAGCAGTTTAGTTCTCCCAGTGTAAGAAGATTCTCCTTTGTCATCTTCCTGCAGAAGCCAATGTGTAGAAGCTGTGATACTGACAGTTTAAGAGAAGAAAGCAGGGAGAGAAAAGGTGGAAATCATAAGCCAGGGTAACATAACTTCTGGATCAGATCCTTCATAGAAAGACAAGTTACCTCTACAAGAACCATGGAGAAGGCACTAATGGGGTGGGTCAGGGGAGGTTTTGGAGGGAAGTGGGCAATTTTGCAATAAGTGAGAGGAAAACCAAAAGCTGTAGGTCCATCTATCTCAGAGCCTGCTTTGAAGAGATGGGAGCACAACAGGTCTTCATCCTTAGCACCTGGACAGCAATGAACAGTAGTTCCAGCTACATATGGATGCTAATTGTGGGAAGTCCTGCAGGGGAAGTGGCTGCAGTCAAAGCAGGAGGATATGGAGCTAAGGGGAAGATCTGTACGGAGGTGGATGCAAGGCAATGGCTCACACAGATAATATTGCAGAGGTGGTGACAGGCAGATTTGCAAACACAGGAGACGTGGGAGGACACCAAGGTTACACACACAGGAGAAAACCAAGAAGCCTGATGCAAACAGCAAGACAGAGAAAGCAGGTTGGTACCTTGAAGCAAATCTGTGAGAAATGTGTTCACTGGGGAGAGAGTGAACAAGACAAACAGAAAAGCAGGCGGCACCAGCACAATGAGTGGTCATTGAGTGTAGATCAGTGTATGGCTCTTCTTCCTTACATATGGCAGCTGAAGCGAGCAGGGAACCTGCAGGGGTTTAATCCCAGTTTTATCCCATGTGGGAAGTGAGAGGTAGAAACCAGGACCCCACCACACACCTTCTGTTCTGAATTATCCACTGGCCTTGGGTACAGGGCAAGTCATGCTTCTGTCTGCTGAGTGCATAGGCATCGAACCAGAGGGTGACCCCGTAGTCGAGGGATGGGACCTGCAGACCAGGGGATGAAGAGCAGAGGGCAGATGATTCCTGGAGTGTTATAACATACTCCTTAAGTCAGAAATGAGCAGAGCAAATGTGAAGGCCAGACACGTCCAGCCACATCGAAGGTCAGAAAGAAGCACCCTCTAAACTGGAGCCATCCCACAACCCAGGGTGGCTCTGCTGCTGGTGTGAAAGCCTGGCAACTCTTCTCAATTCCTATCAATCTGGTTCTGTGTGAAGAACTCCTCTGGAGATCAGATTTCAGATTCCTCCTCAGCTATGGCATCTCTGTGCTGGTATGCAATATTAGACTTCTTCCCATCCAGAAATACACCTTATGGGGAGGCTGGGAAGGCTGTCACCCTCTTCTTACTTCTCATGATGATCTGACTGAGAGCCCTGGCTGTAGTACCCCCCACAATATGCGGAGTGCTGCCGAGGTTTTGGGGACAGGGTGGATGCTTTTGTGGGAGCTGGTTCTTACCATCATGTGCCAGGTGCACTGTGTGTTGGGCGAGTAGTAGCTGGGGTGGTGTGGGGTGCCGATCTTCCCCTGCAGCTCCAGGCTCTCCCGCAGAGTTATGTTCACTTCACAAGCTGTAAATACAGACATTCAAAGCCCTGTTGTCTGTCAGCTCAGTCTCAGCCCGGGGAGGCCATGTAACCTGCCTTTTACCAACCACCCTTGCAATCCAGAATGAATTCTCCCCCTCCCTTCAGCCCTCTAGGAGCTGTGATGTTGTAGGAGAAAACCTGTTTTCTCCCTGTAACTATAGTCACTCTCCTCCAGCCTTCCTCACCTTCGAGGGGCACTGCCTGTGCTGAGAGGATGAAGGGGTCATAGTAGCTGTACATGGCTTTCTTCCACACAATGGACATGACAGGGCCAGATGAAAGGATTTCCACGATGGGCTCCTGCCGGCTGCAGCCGTAGATCCTCAGGGGAAAGAGATAAAAGGATGGGAGTGAAGCAAGCAATAAACTAATGAAAGAGAAGAATGAGAAATCCATATGGATTTGTGGATATATGGATATATAGATATGGATATATGGATATATGTGTGATTCACACACAGCAGTTGTAAGGCACTAACTGAAGCAAACAAAGGGCCAACAGCGAGAGCTCCTGCAGCGAGGTGATGCGAGACATATCCCACATCAGTGACTTCAGCTGATCAACAACAGGCAGGTTATACATCAAGGAGAACCTCCTCTGATGTTGTCTGAGATCTTCCCCTTCTGTGGTGTGTCGTGCTATCCTGCCTGTCTTCCCCACCATGTTCTCCCTGCTCAGGAGCTACCTACGAGGTGATGAGGTGTTTCTCCAGGGGCGCGGCCGCGTCGTACATTGCCAGGCGGTCCCTGCAGTCAGGCAGAGTCCACTCCAGGCGTAGCTTGATCATGTAGCCCTTGAGGCCATGCAGGTGCCAAAGACAACTAGAGGCCAGGTAGTCAGGGCCCTCCAGCCTTAGGATGTCATCCTCCTGGACATAGCTGTACCTGTAGCAACCTGAAATAGATGTGATTGTAAGAGAAATTAGGATATGGGATTGTCACTGGGTACACCAGTATAAGCCCTTTTTTAGGGTAAGGCTGACTCATCCCAGTGATCTTGGTTTACTTTTACGTATGCTGTGGTGGCACTGATCCTTTTGTACCATTGCCCCAGTTTCTCTAAGAACTGTCCCCACTTCCTTGGTTAACCTAATACTATCTCAGGCTTTAAATATCAGCACAGTACAGTTATCTTCCACTGGCTTTATTTACTTTTTCACCTTTCTCCACTCAGCCCCATCTTCTTCCTGGCTTTAGATCTCCCTCATCTGAATTCCGGGTTTCAGAAGACTTTCACGCCAGGATTTTTGAGTAAATATCAGTTTAAAGGTGAGCTTCTAATAGCATATCTAATGCAAGCTGCCAGACAGAGAATTTACAGCATTGCCTGAAATTACTAAAAGCATCTTCAAACATTGCCAAGACAACAGACTCCTAAATGAGGCACATCCAGTGCGGAGCCACACAGGAAACCCCCACCCCACTCAGAAGCATTGCATGGGGCTTGGATTCAGCACTGTGGTACCAGTACACCCAGCTATTTCACAGTTCTCATTGGGACCAGGACAAGTCTGAGGTGGCTGCATTGCCCCTGGCAGCTGGCATCTCTGCCCAGAGCCATCCAGTATGTAGCAGTCATGTAGTTTGGATCTGGCCAAACAGAAGCACTGGTACTCCCTTGCTCCTAGTCTCCCCTATCCAGGACTTACAACTCCAGGAGGCCAACAAACTTTCTGTCCCCTGTGAAAATCCCTCCCATAAAGACATGAACTCAAAAGAAAAGGAGAAGGTAGCCTACCCAGAGTGGATTTCAGCACTACTATGTCTTTCACACTGGATTCTGTTGGAAAGAAAGTACATAAAGGAAGTTAAATGAAAATATAAACTGGATAAAAAAAGATAAACTGATAACCTAGCACGGTAGATGAGGGTTCCCTTCCTTCCTTATGTAACTAGCTCACTTACAACTTCAGCATGGGGCATCCTCCAGGTACCTCTCTGACTGCTCTCAGAGACCTGTTTCAGTCATGCCTTCCCCAGCCCATCTCTCTGGGAAATTTCTCTCCCTCTGACCCAAATCCAACAGCCCTAATTCTTGCTTTCCAGCCCACCAGGGACTTCTCTGCCTTTTTTCCTTGCCCATTTTGGTGTGCTGTTCCAGGACCTCTTCCCCTTCCCAGGAGGGCTTGGCATTGCTTCAGGCAGTCATCCCCCTCTTCTGCCAGCCACATCACAGGGCACAACCCCACTTTCCAGAGCCTCCACCATCTGCTGTCCCACTGTAAAGAATGCCCAGTCAAGAATATGGGAGTCACTGAGGGTGGAGAAGATCTCTTTTGATGACCACTGAGCTACTCAACATCCTTATTGAGTCCACCTTTGGAGAAGGGAGTTGTAGAGAAAGTGACCAAGAGGGGCTACAAATCTGTGCAAAACAGTCACAGGGTGGATAACAATTTAAGAGAGCTGGGCTTTTCTCCAGCCTCCCAGCTGAACTGGAATCAGCCAGACATCAGGTGCTACTGGGAATAATTGCCAAAATAAAAGGGACTGTGAGGTCAGCTGGGTGTGAGGATTGTTGTTGAAAGTTTGCCTGTGTCAGGGCTTTGGTCTTCTGTAGCTTTTAAGAAAATCTGTGGGGAGAGATGAGTGGTTTTGTCATAGCAAAAACAGCTGTTGTAGAAAATAGGACCCTGCAGGCATAAAGCAGGTTCCTCGGTGAGCTCATGTGCTGTAGGGAATAGTCTGTGCAGAGCTGGTAGTAGTTACTCTTTTATCTGAAGGTAATAAAACCGAGTTCCTGTAGGGAACAGGAAATCCTGAAAGATTTTTGGGGAAGGAGGAAGCTAGTGTACTGGGGTGAGCGTGGCTGTTAGTAAAAATGAAGCACTGGAGATGTTGGAGGGGTTCCTGTACTAGTCGATGGTTTGCAGCTCTGTGTCTCAACACAGAGCTTAGAGCTGAGTTTAGAGCTGAGTTTAGAGCTGAGCAGGCCGGCAAGAGTCTGCCAGAAAGCAAGGAAGTGCTAACGACCTGCTATTAGCTGGCTGTTTTTTCACTCTACCTCTACAGGGCAAATGAAACCAGAGGTTAAGTCACTGGCTGGAGGTCATCTTGGCTCAGCAGTATAAGAAATTTTGGGCTTGTGTCTCAGTTATCCGGCTGTACTTCTGACTGGAGAAGGAAAGGACTAGGGAAAGCAGAAGGAGTTGGATAAACTACAATTGGTGTGTTAAGTCCAAAATAAAAAGAAGTGTTGTCTGCTGAAATGAATAAAACAGTGAAACAGATGTAAAGCAAATAAGAGGAAACTGGGAATAGCTAAAATTATGGTACCATAATTTTTATTTGTTTATGAGTTGCATTATGAAGTGAACAAATAAAAGGAAAATGAGAGATGGGCTGACTTGGAAGGATGTAGCATATTTTCTTGTGATATCTTTGTTAAGAAAGTTCATTTAAATTGGCTGAGTATAGGGTCTGGTATGCTGGAAACAAATCCTAAATAAAAATAGGGAACTAATGGTAACTGTGGGAGGAGATGTCTTGATGAGATGCTAATGCAGCTTCTGACTAAGACCTTAAAATAATGGTCTGGACGAGGGAGTGAAAATCATTTAGAGGAAATCAAATTTTCTTTACAGGCAGCAAAAAATGACCTACAAAACAATTGGGATGTGAGGGTAAAAGTTAAAGAAAGTATGGGTAGGATATAATAAAAGCAGCTTCATCTTAGAATAATGCAAGATAGCATACCTAGGGGAAAAAAAACCAAAACAACTTGGAGATGTAACATCTCGTGGGAAGAAGAAACTTGGAAATATGAATCCCAAGAGTAGAGAAGAAACACTGTGTATTGTAAAACCTGTGAGATTTGGGACTCTGTAAGAGGGATTAGACTAGGCTGGCAAGTTAAGCCTCATTACAAAGATCAAATATAAATTCCATTGGACTTGTATTGACTTGCATCGACTATATATACATCCCTAGTCCCTTACCTAACCCTACTTTAGAGTAGTTTTGCATGAGTGCCTTTTTAAACAGGCTGTGACCTTCACTGTGAGCAACAATAAATAATCCTTAAAATCATATGTCAGTATCTGAAGTGCCAACAATGCTTGGTCTCAGAGGAAGACTTAGTGGTGACTCAGATATGTTGCTTTTGTTCTCTCTATCAAATAGTTTGAAATAATCTCCCAAAGGAAAGCAGGAAACCTAAGTGCTTGGTATTTTCAAGCTGAGCTGATCAAAGTCATGACATGTCTAAGATCTTGCTTTACAGAAGCCAAAGCTGATGGGTGAAAAAAAGAATCACTTATCTGATTGTGGTCAGGTGTATCTCCAATAATTTTAATTCTTCAAAGGAAGTTTGTTATTTTTTTTTTAATCAAACTTCAATTCTTCTCTATCAGGAAAAAATGTGCATAATTGTATCTCCTGATCCTTACTATTTCCCTCATCCTCTTCAGGTTTCCTCTGTCTCCTCCAATAGACTCCTGGCCTTTTCTCCTAACCTCCTATATCGTGGAGCGTTTCTGACCGCTCAGGCTGAGCAGCTGGTACTTACCCAGAAGAACCAGAGAGTCTGGGTTGACCCTGTACTCCATCTGATAGGACAGGCTGCCCGAGCTGTTAAAGCTGGTGGAGAGCTCTTGGTGGAGCACTGTATTTACCCTCTCAGCAGTTGCCTCCTTCTGCTGACTCTCAGGGATTTGGAGGGTGAACCAGAAGAAGAAGGTCAGAGCTCCCTCCCTAACAGAGAAATAGCATGTAAAATATTCTTGCTCTTCATCTCCAGAATTACAGGAGAGACAAACCCTGGAGAATTACCCTCCCCGCTATTTTTCCACAAATTAGATATGTCTGTGTAGATTTTCCAGCCCTGCTGCTGTGACCCAGGGGAACCTCTCTGAGTGGGGCAGGAGAGCTGCAATATCCATGGTGTGAGTCAGTGCTTAGTGCTTTGTGGGAAGAAGTCTTTCCATGCCATCTGGCTTTAGTGATGACCATGTGAGCTCAAATTAATGTGATAATTAATCAAGACTGGTCTAATGAGTAGTCTCATTTCAGGTAGAAATGACCTTTGGGTACTACTGACGAGGGGTTGAAAAAAGAAGCTCAAGACTTCACTGTCTCATCTCCCAGTGGTGGCAAGCAGATGATTTATGACCAGGTACCTCACCACAACCCATTAATGCCGGGCAGGCTGGAGCTGCAGGAGACTGTGCGTGGGAAAGTTCTGTTCAACCAGCTGGCAGAGAAAACTGGCTGGGGGAGGGCAAGGAGGTGTTGAAACATGTCTTTGTTCACTAAAATGCTAGAGGAAGATGTGCAAGAGAAACTTTTCTTTCCCCAGTTGAAAATGGAATTACATTGAAGTTGTAATGTTCCTTAGGTGAAGGACAAATTTAGGGGTGTGGTTTTCCATAGGAAACAGAATCAGAAGTAAATGACCATCAGTCTAGAAATTATTTCTACTATCCTGTTCTACTGTTATGACCTGCAAAGCTGTAGTCCCACATCTGTCCCATTCCATTGTTATCCTGTTCCCAGGTGGTCCAGGCTTCTTGGCAGGAATAACTTTTCCATGGTGCATTCTGGCCTCTCCCTTCTGGTGCCTAGAGTCAGGCCATAAAATAGCTTTCTTGAATTAGAAAAATTAATTTCCAGCTGCTTAGTTTCTACTGACAATGCCAAGAAAAAGTTTTTATCTCTTCCCAATGAATATTTTTTTTACTATTTTGAACTTTTGCCTCTCTGAAAATTTTCTCAGTTTTGGCTTTTCATCATGACCTGGAATGAACAGGAATGTCAAAATATCCCCAGCTCTGTTATGCTGGAACCATTCTGAATCTGGACTGTCCAGCATAGCCTGGAGGTCATGGCAGGGAGTACAGAAGTTTGTCATGGGCAGATTTCAGTGAAACTAGAGTATAGTTTACTGGAAGCTTTCACACAGGAACAAGAAAATATGCTGTGGGTGCTACTCACCCAAAGGCATACACTGTGCTCGAATTGTAGTACCGACCCAGCTCTGTGGCACAAATCAGTTCCTTCAGCTGCAATGAGAACATTGTCTGATAACTATGGTGCGATGTTACAGTGGCTGATCCAGTCTTTCATCCCTCTTGCTGTACAGGCCCACCAAGCCTGTCTTTGTATGGGGGTGCCTGACCCCTTCCCCATCTACTCACTGAGCAGCCTCAGGGCTGGCTCTGCTTGTGAAACTGCTCTCACCATGTTCTGCAGCTTAGCTGACTCCACCCAGAAGGCTCTGGACTCCACCTGCCCAAGGTCTGGAGAGTACCGGCGGTTGAGGACCTGGAGGCTGCCACAGTAAAACTGCAGGATTGATGGCTCCAGGTGCCATGGTCTGTAGTCTGCCGAGAGAAGACACTACTGGGTTGCCTTAGTGATACGTAGGAAAGAGTGGGTTACCCCTGTGTATGACTCTCTAAAGACCACCCAGAGTCACTAATGTGCTTTGGGCTGGGCATTGCTTTGACTACCCCCCCTCTGCCTCCTGCTGGGGAGAAAAAAACATGTGAATTTTTACCTAGGAAATACCAGGTTGCTGCAGCAGCTCCAGTCAGCACAAGAAAGGCTATCCCAAGGGGCACATAGCGGAGGCAGCGACGTGAGTTAGTCTCAGATTTGTCATTTGAGAGGGAGCTGGAGTCTTCCTCCTGTTCCTCGGCCTCCATCAGGCGTGTCTGGTGACACAGCATGCCGGGGTCAGGCTGGTTTTTCTGTTTCCCTTTACACCCTCTCTGAAGGTGTTATGCCAAATCTGTCCACCTATCCCAAGATCTACCGCCCCCAAGAGATCACTGTGCAAATCATCAAAGACTTTGCTCAAAGCAAATATGAGTAAAACTGCTAAATCAGTGAGAGACAGGCTTCCAGGACACTGTCTTGTCTACATCTCCTCGTAATCCCTTGGTTTTCAAAGACATTCCCCGGGGTTTGCTTCTGTCAAAACTGCAAATTAATACAATAATGAATTTCTCTGAATACAAAACTGTTGCCCTCCCGGGCTGGGAATTGTTTTAAAACTGGTATTTTATTGATCTAGAAATCAATGCAGAAGAAAATCATTGATCTGGAATGTGAGCAAAAGTTGCACAAAGCAGCCACTGCCTGGGAACCTGAAGTTACACTTTGCCTGCTGTGCCATTTTTATCTTGATCCCTAAAAGTAAACAAACATTGCCATTCCCACCAGGTCGTGTGTTCCCAGGCAAAGCCAATGCTGGCACTGGCTGAATAGCTGAGCTAATGAGAAGAGAGCACCTGAATAATGTTCAGCCCTTCACCACCACCTGCTTGTGCCAGGGGACACCTTCTATCTTCCTTTGTCCCTCATCTCCCCCAAGCTGCTTCTTTTGCTTCTTCCTGACTGCTTTCCTTCTGTCAGCCCCATGCTCTGAGGGTAAGAAATACCATTGCCCAAGAGAGCCACATTAATACTGGTTTTGTCACCCACTTTTTTCCTCCTTTCCTCTGCCACCATGTAGTGCATGTCTGCCCTCAAAGGTTTTCTGTGTTTCTGCAGTTGATGGGGAAAGGGATGTGAATGCATCCGCACGGGAGAACACAGAGGTCTTGTGAAATGCTCGTGTTCTGTCTCTGTGAGTCGTCTTTGTTCCCAGTGGTGCATGCGAACACGGGGAGGGGAGAGGAGTGCATGAGAGGGACTTGCTACAGCTAAGGGAAGAGGTGGCTGGGCCTCATGCACATTTTAGCCCACGTGGATACCACTGGGCATCATTTGATAAGGGTGAGTGGGCTTTTCAGCCTCCTCCCCCCAGTTACGGAGCCCCAAGCCCTCCAGGCTGCCTTGCAATAAGGAAACGCATTTCCAGAATGTAAGCACTAGGTAACTCACTCCAGAACATTAAACCCAGGCTGCTGAACATCCACACTCGGACAAGCAGTCACATATCCACTTGCTCTAACACACCCTTCCAGAGATGTAGGCGGTACAAACAGGCCCAGCACAGACTACCCTCCCTTGCTTCTTGTGGAGCACCTTTCTGTGCAACCCCTGGGAAGGATCTCTTCCCCAAGGAGCCAACCTGGGTAGTCCAGGAGAGCAAGGGCACTTCTCCACTACCACAGCATCCCTTCAGAAGCAGCAGTCATAAGCACACAACCACAGACAGAGGGGCAGGGGAGGGAGGGCAGGAAGCAGCAGAAGAGCCTCTTTGTTAGTATATTTGATGGCAGGCACTGGGTTTTCCCCCAGAGCTGCAGACCTACCTCTAAAGCCTGCTTCTGCGTGTGAGACCTGGCCCACACCCCAACTCACACCTGCAGGGAGTGGGGGAGGAAGCAGGACATCTGTTTACCCAGCTCAAGGTCTCCTCAGTGATCAATAACCTGGTGCCATGTCCCTTCAGCTCGGCCTTTGTCCTGCACCGTCCTCCTGCAGTGGGTCTGAAATGGAGGGTTTGGAGGCTTAAAGCGGGAGATCATCTGCAGGCTGAGTAGAGGAAGTCCAGAAAAAGTCAAGGTAGGAGCACCTCCAGCTGTGCAGAGAAGAGCAATCCAGGAGACTGGTGCAGATTGCTTGCGTTGTCCTCCTTGGAGGATGGGGAGTTGCTGAGCAACTGCTGTATTTCTTAGCCACCCTCTTTGGTCCCATCGGTGTGTGCTCCCCAGCACAGGGATGGAGCAGATGCTGGCTGGCAGGGGTAGATGGCTGGAAGAAGGGAAAATGGCAATAGAGAGTGGGTCTGGTTACCATAGTGTTCACGCAGATGATAGTAAAGCACAGTGCCTCTCAGTGCCAACCTCAGAGACTCCCTCTTGTCTTCCTGCCCTGTTTGCTGCCCAGTCTCCTGACACTGGGCTGCCCACACTCAGCTGGACCACAACACACACCTCCCCATAGCATCTGCTTTTCTTCAAACCCCAGGTCCTCTTCAACTACTTTTCCTAGACAATCTTCTGCTTACAGTCCTGCAGGTCTGTATGTGCCCCTTTGTTTTTCAAAGAAAGCAGAGACACTGCAGCTAAAGCAAACAGAGTTATTCTGTCAATAAATGGGTGAATCCTGACACAGGGCTGATCTCCAGCCAATGACATCGACCTGGGGCTGAGCTCATTTGGGCCAGGGTTCATTTGGGCTTATTTTGGTAGCTGGGCAGGGATAGATATTTCTCAGCTCTGCCACAGGACCAAGTTTAGTCTGGGACTGCATGAAGACCGAAAGCCATTGCTGTAGTTGCCCCATGGTGGATTCTAGTGGATAAATATTAAGTGTAGGTAGAAAGCTCTAGTGTTTGACTGGGAATGCTCTCAGAACTGCTCAAGAGATTTGAAGCCTGATTTCACTTAAAAAAGTTACTTTGAACCAGAATTTCCACAGATAATGAGGGATAAGCTGCATCTTTAGGCACATATGTGTTCATATATTGCTTTTCTGAGTTTACACTATGAGGGGCTTACCAGAGTGGGTCAGAACCCATTTGAGGGTATTTCTCAGTGCCAAAAGTTACTTTCTTGAATTAAATTTTCCTGGAAAGAAGAATCTTCATTCTCTGGTGTTTTCAGCAGAAGAAAAAATGTAGAATCTCAATCTGATCTCTCTAAGCAAGCATACCACATCTATCACCACAGGCTTTTGAATCAACCAAGGACCCAAACCCTTGATCAAATCTGACTTCAGAGGAATTTTTTTACTGCAAATACCCCTTGCTTTCTGTTTCTCCACAGTAAAAAAAAAAAGGAAGAGATGTGGGAGGAGGCTGAGAGTGATATCTATTTATGAACAAGATATCTTGGAAAGGAGATGAGAGATGTGACAGCTATCTTTACTGTCTCTAGGTTTAAGATAAAGAGAGGACAGGTGCTTGTGGCTGTTAGCTTGATATTTTCCACACCAATATTTTCCACACAGTGCTGTTGTTCAGCCTTGGTTTGCCTCTGGTAGTGACCGACACGGTCATAGCGTGTTTCTGTGGGTTTGTGAACCACACACTGTGTTCTCGTGGGCTTAAGAGGGGACTGACTGCTCCCCGTGTGACATTTCCAAAGGGCTGTTGGGAACCCAGCAGCTAAAGGTCCCCAAATCACCGAGAGTGTTATGACTGGCATTCACAACCTGTGTCACTCACATACAAGACCACATGATCTTGCCTTCCTGGAAGAAAGGTCCGGTTATCGCCAGATCTGACGTTGAGCACTTCCTGCCGCAGTGTGTCACACATTCACACCCAGCATGGCTGTGAAAGCAGTGCTAACAGCTTGCCAGCTCCAAAGCTGTCAACATTTTCACAAAAAGGCGGCGGGGGGGTGGGGGGGGAATCCTGAGCCAGCAGGATGGTCCTTAGGTGATCACAACAGGGTCACCTCTAACTCTGCTTTCTTTTTTAGGTGTCTGAGTCCCTTGGGGCAGGGAGTAGGAAGGAGAGCTAAAGGTATATTAGTCTGAGCAAAACTTTACCTAGTTCCCTATTTAGAAAAGTTGTTAATCATTTCCCCTCATCCCAAAGGACAAAAAACCACCATAGATTACTTAATATTTTGTTTATTTACAAAGAAGCAAACCTGGTTTTTTGTACTCAACAGCAAGATGTACTCAGTAAGAGTACAGACATATAATCTGGTCATGCAGAGAGAAAATTAGAAAGAAGAAAGTCCAGCTAGAATTCAATCTAGCTACTATCATCAAAAATAACAAGTACATTAATAACAAAAAGAGGGTCAAGGAGAATCTCTATCCTTTATTTGACTTGGCAGCGGAATATTGACATCAAGGAAGAGGCTGAGCTACTTAATGCCTTCTTTTTTTCAGTCTCTAACAGAAAGACCAGACATCCCCAGGGTACCCACCCCCCTGAGCTAGAAGACAAAGACAGGAAGCAGAATAAACCCCCTATAATCCAGGAGGAAGTAGTTAATGACCAGCTGTGCCGCTTAGACACTCCCAGGTCTGTGGGGCTGGATGGGATCCACCCAAGGGCACTGAGAAAACTGGCAGAAGAGCTCGCCAAGCCACTCTCCATCATTTATCAGCAGTCCTGGCTAACCAGGAAAGTTCCGGGTGATTGGAGGTTAGCCAGTGTGACACCTATCTACAAAGAGAGCTGGAAGAAGGATCTGTGGAACTACAGGCCTGTTAGTCTGACCTTGGTGCCACAGAAGGTCATGGCACAGGGATGAGGGATGGCACCTTGAGTGCCATCACATGGCAGGTGCGGAACAACAATGGGATCAAACCCAGCCAGCATGTGCTTAGGAAAGGCTGGTCCTGCTTGACCAGCCTGATCTCCTTCTATGAGAGGGTGACAACTTAGTGGATGAGGGAAAGGCTGTGGAAGTTGTCTTTAGTAAAACCTTTCGTAAAACCATTTACACTATCTACTTCAGCATTGTCCTGGAGAAACTGGCAGCCCATGACGTGGATGTGTGTACTCTTTGCTGGGAAAAACACTGGCTGGATGACCAAGCCCAAAGAGCTGTGGTGATTTCAGTTAAATCCAGCTGGCAGCCAATAACAAGCAATGTTCCACAAGGCTCAGTATAGGGGCCAGATCTGTTTAATATCTGTTGATAATTTAGATGAGGGCTCTCCTTCAGTAAGTTTGCAAATGACACCAGGCTGGGCAGAAGTGTTGATTTGCTGCAGGGTAGGAAGGCTCTGCAGAGGGGTCTGGACAGGTTGGATTGATGAGTCAAGGCGAATGGTATGAGGTTCAACAAGGCTCCAGGTCCTGTTGGCAACAGGGTTGCAACTGCACCATGCAGTGCTGCAGACTTGGGGAAGAGTGGCTGAAAAGCTGCCAAGTGGGAAAGGACCTGGGGGTGCTGGTTGACAGTGGCTGAACATTACCCAGGTGTGTCCAGGTGGGCAAGAAGGCCAATGACATCCTGGCTTGTATCAGGAATAGTGTGGCCAGCAGGGCCAGGAAATTGATCATCCCCCTGTACACAGGTGAGGCCACACCTCAAATCCTGTATTCAGTTTTGGGATGCTCAAGATACAAGAAGGACATTTAAGTGCTGGAGCATGTCCAGAGAATGGCAATAGAGATGGTTAAGGGTCTGGAGCACAAGTCCTGGGAAGAGCAGCTGAGGCAGCTGGGGTTGTTTAGCCTGGAGAAAAGAAGGCTCGAGGGTAAGCTTATTGCTCTCTACAACTCTCTGAGAGGAAATTGTGTCAAGGTGAAGGTCAGTCTTTTCTTCCAGATAACAAGTGATAGATCAAGAGGAAATTACTTCAAATTGCATCAGGGGATATTCAAGCTGGATTCAGGAACAATTTCTTCACTGAAAGAGAGGATAAACATTGGAATATGCTCCCCAGGGAAGTGGTGGAGTCACCATCTTTGGAAGTGTTCAGAAAACAAGTAGATGTGCCATTTTGCAATATAGTTTAGTGGACATCGTAGTATTCAGTCAAAATTTGGATTACATAATGTTGAAGGTCTTTTCCAACCTTAATGATTTTACGAAGGAAAATAGAAAAGCTTAAGAAAGTCTACATAGGGACAGTGCAGTTTTGATCCTTGGCCCATGAAAGACAGCAAACTGCCCATCAGAGGCAAGGGAGTCAGTGTCTCTTTTCAAAGTCCATTTGGGAAGGTTCTCAAAGTACAGGAAACAGCTCGGGGAGCCTTGTGCTTCCCTATCTGGGAAGCTGTGGGGTCACCTTCTCCTGTTTTCTCCTGGACACAGTGGAGCAGTCCATGTCTTGAGACAGATGGTGAAGGAACTGATGAGAGGAGAGGAATAGTTCCCAAAGCCCTTCCAGCTACAAGTAGGCTCAACTCGTCTGAGCAGCTCTTTTGAGGTGAAAACCAAGCCAGTGGGTGACCGTGCAGCTGGGACTCATAATGACATTCGGGAAACATACTGCAAGGTCAGCTAACAGTGTAGGAGCAGGAATCGCAATGCTTGGACAGACAGAGATAGGGAAGAATTAGTTCTAGCTGACACTCACAGCTGTGACAGCAGCACTAAGAAGTTCAACAGTTCAACAAAAAGTTGAGCTTTTTTGGTATAAATTCTCTTAGAAGAGTTTTTAAGAGAGGAACTCTTAGCACATGGCTGGTATTTTCCCACTGCTGAAAAGTCCAGAAGTACGACAAGAAAATGGACAGATGGCACAAATGGTGAATGCAGGGATCTTCCTTTGCCTTACCACTTTTCTTCTGTGGCTTTTTCTTAACCCAGATCAGGGCATGTAGAGGAAGAAGAAAAACAAAGTCTGTGCTATCCCCATTCTTTGCAAGTGGATTGAGGTTTTCTTTTCAGTAAAGGTGTTGATTCGTGGGTTAGTTTTCTGGGCTCATTCACCACATCTTTGCTGCTAATTAGGCAATGGTTTCCCTTGAGCAGTGGAAGGAATAGGCAGCACTGCTGTGATGTTTTCCACTTATACAGGATGTGGGATGAACTATTCTGCAATCAGCTTATCATAGTCAAATAACTGTAGTTTGCCAGCAGGGCAGAATGGCTTTCGATTTCATGAAAAATATTGTAGCAAGAATGGGAAACTGTGTGAGTTCTTTTTACTGCCACCATCAGAGCTGGAGGAAAGAAAGACAGGGAGGGGATTTCCCCATTATTTTTAACCCAATAATGGGGATTTCTTTTTTACACTGCACTGCTTAGACAGCTGATGCAGTTGTGGATCTAAGTCGACCTTTGAGACTCTAAGGTCTAGACTCTAAAGTCTAAAGCTGGACTTAGTAGCTTAGAATGTAATCTCTGATTAAAACCTAAAGTGGGGACATCATGGGAAAAAATCACACCCCTGGTCAATCAGGAGGAGATGTCTTCATCCATTTCATCATCAACCCCAGCACTGACTGGCAGTGCTATTGTCCCCTCTACAATATCTCATATCCACATCTTCAGGTATTTCTCCATCCCATTAGAGGTTTTTAGGCCAGTATGAGGCAAATAGATCATATGCCTGCTCAGCCTCAAAGCTGAGCACTATTTTACACCAAAATGCAGAGCATGGAAGCACTGGCACAGTTTCCTGTCAGGATCTGGGAAGGGAAAGACAAGTTGGTGATGTTTGGAATGTCACAGAAATACAGATTTGGTTATGAAGGTAAGTCCTTGCTGGTCTGTGTTCTCCAGCCTCATTTGCAAGCAGTCCCAATGGGACTGATGCTGAAGTTACATTCATATCCTGAGAAGAGAAACTGTCCATCTAGCTTTCCCTGTGGGGTGGCCCTTCCCACCTGTGGGTCTCCTCCAGGCAGATCCTAGACAGAGCAATGGTTGTACTGGCTTTGGAGGTCCCTCAGAGAAAGGTAGGCACCAGCATTTGAGACCTGGGTGGAGAAGGCTGTTTTGCATGGATCCTCATCCTGTCTTTGCCTTAGAGGTGGAGGCTGGGAGAAGGAAGAGGTAGCATTTGCTGCTGTTGTGCAGGGGTCAGTTGGAGGGGCCCCCTTCCCACTCCCCTCTGTTACACTGACAATATCACTGTCCTGCAGGTCCAGTGGGTTGGGAAAGTCAGTGTCCAGCTGGCACACGGCCTCAGCAGGTTGTGAAAGTTCTTTGTCCATCACCTTCTCATCCTGTTCCAGAACCGGTGTTGGTGAGCTGTCTTCACTTGACTGGAGAGCCCCAGGAATAGCCGTGGCCTGCTGGGCTTCACCTGCTGTCTCTTCCATGAATGAGCTCTTTTGGAAGCCCTGGGTTGCCTCGACACAGTGAAAGAAGTTGCTGGGCAGCACATTCATGTCCTCTGCCAGTGTGCAGTTGGGGGAGGGGAGAGCCTGGTAACACTCACCATCCTTGCTGCCATTGCCTTCCTGGGTGAAAGGCTCGTAGGTGAAGTAGACCTGGCAGGGCTCGATCTCAAAAGAGTTGGAAAGGTGGAAGAAGAAGTAGCCTTGGTTGGTGAAGCAGCTGGATCCAGAGTGGACACTGGTTTCTATGGGAGGATCAGGAGTCAGAGTTCCCTTAGAAAGTAGAAAACGGGATTCCTGGTCATTCTTCTGCATCACCTCAAGCATGGAGATCTCTGGGATTGTGCTGTTCACGCAGTAGGAAGATGTGGAGAATGGGGAGGAGAGCCATTTCTGGTGGGAAAGAAACACAAGAGAGAGAGACTGTGACTACCAAAGTATAGCACTCAGAGAGGAATCAAAGGTTTCTTCTACTGACTGGCCACAGCAATCAAATGACCTCTTCTCTGTCCAAGCAAGGGTTGCCAGAGGTGGTGGGGAGGGAAATTCCCATTTGTGTTTTATCTGCAGGATTTTCAGAGAGAGTATGTCATTCTATCATTTAGAATTAAGAGTGGATCTTGTCAGCCTATGTTTTGAGATTTCTGGAGCAGGGAATTTATGATGGAGAATTAAAGTGAAACAAAAGGAATAAAAAAGTTAGGAAAACCCCTTACAAGACCATAAGATGAAGCAAAGCATGAAAAACAGTATTGAGGTGTATCTCCTGCAATCTATTCCTTGGTGCTGAATAAGCTTCTGATATTTCCACATGGCCATATGCAGATTTCTTGTCTTAAGTGCTCTTCCAGGCCCCTTGTGCCTAATTTTCACATTCATCATGAGCAACATCCTGCAGTGCATCATTATCCTTAAAAATAAACTGATTTTGATGACACCCAAATCCATTGCCTTTCTGGCTTGTAAAGCAAAATTTTCAAGTTCTTTCTGCACTGATAAAGTGTCTTGAGTGCCTGCTGCCCACCGTCCCCCTACTCTGCACTCTTTCCCTGGAGTTTAAGCTTTCTAAGTCTTTTTACACCTTGGCTTTTCCAAAGCTTTGCTGTTTCTGAACCCTCTGCAGTTTGTTCCCATCCTTCTTAAAGCAAGATGCCCCTTGGGATCACCTCCCACGTCTGGCATCTGACACTCCTTTTAATGCTGCACAGAATGGTAATTGTCTCCTCACAGCTTCCCATACTCACAGAGAGCCTAGGGGAAGGGGAATAGTGGAGTGGGAAAAGAAGGGAAACTGACAAGAATGCAAGGAATAGCTAAGTGCTATCTACTGTGATGGCAATTCATAACAGGAGCAGAGGAGAAGCTCACAGCAGGAAATCTGGGAAAGAGCTGGGCAGCCTAGGGCAGGTAGGAAGACACTGAGCTGGGAGGGAAGGGGATCTTGTGAAGCCAAGCTCCTTCCTGAAGGACCCTTGTTGTCTCTCAGGCTGCCGATTATGGGAGCACGGTGCTGTGTTTCGTGTGGTTTGCCATTTCTCCGTTCTGTAACTAGAGATGCTGCAGCTGGGCGTCAGGTTTTAGAAGGTCAGAAAATAGAACTTAAGCAAAGAACCCAGCAGCTGGTGCTACAGGCACATATATCATGTGTGCACGTATAGGTCTATCTGCCCTGGGCATGTGCAGCTGGACACTCCTTTCCCTCATTTCTCCCCGCTATGGTCCCATCCCCAGTCCAATACCTGAATGTCACCTCCGTGAACTGAAACAAGTGGGGGAAAAAACTTTTCAGGGTCTGGGATGTGAATCTTCAGGATCCTCTTAAACCTTGAGGAAAGAGAAGGAGAAGGACAAATGAAGCAGGGCCTGATCCTGATTGCTGTCACTGTGGTGGGGGTGAAGGAGTGCACTGCAATTCACAGGTACTGCCTTGGCATGGGGGAGTGGTAAAATAAGGTTGAGCCTGAGGGCTGTCCTTGCTCTTGAGTGGTCTGAGAGGCACTAGCTGAGCCACGAGATGTATAGAGATGAGACAGATAAACCTGGCACTGGAACATACATTTCCCTCAGCCTTTTCCCTGGGGAAGGACAACCCCTGGTTGTGGTGGTTTCTTCCCTGTTTTGCCTGGTCACCTTAACCTCTCCACTTTCCCCCTTCAGCCCCTGTCCTGATGAAAAGCTGAGCGGGCCTCCCTTGTTTCCAAGCTCCGGCTCCTGTGAGCCGCCCCTTCTTTGTTTTGTTGCCACCACAATGACTCAGGACCAGGGCTATCACTGGAAAGTTCTGCCACAGCTCTCTGCCCTCCTAGCAGGATGCTGCATGGCATAGCTGGGGCACACTGGCTGTGCAAGCCATCTGAGTGAATTGTCCAGAGGCATCTCCTTCCCTGGAACCAGTGTGTTGTCATCCTGAGGCAGTATGAAGTGATCTAATCTGCTCCTCAGTTTCTCAGAGTGGTTGGATCATCTTGTGATCCCTTTGCTGAAGCTTTGCTGTAGGATGTTCTAAGGAAAAAGCCTCCTGACCTCTGGAGGCAATTGGTGTACTCTCTGAAGCATCAGAACTTGCTAGCTCTTGAATATAAACTACCTTACATCATTGCAGATGCTATTTTTATTCATGCATGTCTAATCCTTCCTTGCATCTTACCTCAGCATTATTCTGCACTCAATTCCCCTAGGTTAATTATACTTTGTGGAGAAAGGAGGCCTGTTTAACCCCCTCTGTGCTGTACATCTAGCAATTCCTCAACTTTATGTTATGAAGCCAGTGACTTTCTCAGTATCCATCTTCCTTCAGCACGGTTCTCTGTCTTTCTTTACAGAGAAACCATCCAGCCTCTGCAACTTCATCCCTGAGAATGTTTGTCCCTGCTCCCTGCTGTGAATATCAGCACCCCTGACCTGAGATTAGAACACCTGTGACTGTTTCTAACCTTGCCAAGCTGAGAGGTCACTGTTCCTATTATTGTGTTGAGTAACCTTGTGAGACACTTCAAGTGTTTAGTAAAGGCAGAGTCTAGGTAGAAACACTGGCAGAGAGGTCTTGAAGTATCATATAGGTTTTATCAGTGTGTGAGGACTGCACAGATCAGGGAGAAGAAGAATTGTACTCCTCACTCAGGAGTTTTGCCTGCAGGCCCAATGTCACCTCATCCCACCTGAGCTCTTGCTGGAATGTTTAAATGAGAAAGTAGTGGTAAACAGGCTTGCTTGGTCCTCCTTACAGGGAGCATTCTCAACCCTGTGACCTGCTTTTGAAGAGGAAATTTTGATGCATCCCTGCCAGGAAACACCACTCTAACCCCTGGGCAACAGATGTGCTGGGGCAGCTGTTTTAAATTCAGCCAGGCCATGGCACCAGGGCATGCCACCAGGTCACAGGATCATGGCATAATATGACAGTGCTGGTGAAACCACATCATCTTGTGTAGTGTTATTTCTCCACAGGCAAATACCAGTCTCAGAAGGTTGGGCTATAAACCATGAACTGGTTGGCTTAAAGCCATCTCAACCCTGAGTAACACCAGGTGAAAAATAATCTGAGTTTTGAGAATACACACAAGATACGGGAGAGGAACAGAGATGTAAACTCAATTCTCAATTACCATTTCAGGGTCCGTAAGTTAATGAGGAAGGCAGTCCCAATGATCACAAAGACGAAAGTGCTCACTATCAGAACTGGCAGGACTGGCTGGGATGCTCCTGCAAGATGAGAAAGAATGAGGAAATGGCTTTAAAATCCAACCAGAATTCTGTAGGTAGAAGCTGCAGCCCTTTAATGGCTGTTCAAGGTGATCAAAGTGGGCCTTTGTTATAATTTTATATAATATTATCTAGAATTACAATATACAGGTCAGAGTATATGTGAGTTCTGCTGTGTTGTGTAGGATGCCTTTGAGCTGGTATGGGTTTCAGAGTCTAAGCATTGCTCAACAGATAATTTGTGCCGAACAGCTTGAACTCCCTGTTTGTAACAGCACCACAGCTAGGGGTTGCCACAGATGAGGTGGCACAGTCTTCTAGTTGATGCGTTCACAAACCTGTCTGTTTCATTGCCAAGGAAAGCAGGAACTCCTAAAACCAGCTAAAGTGGGGTTGGAGGCTTGAAACGGCATTAATGGTCAGTGGGGGAGAGGGAGTCATGGGGTTCACAGGTCTCTGGAAAGGCAAGAGGATAAAGATAGAGAAGATTAGGGATCAAGGGCTGGCTTCTTTGAAAAGGTGTAGGGAAGCATTAGGAGGCTAGAAGGGTTACAGCTTTACACCATATTTTAGTACTTGGATTGTCAGGTTAGGACAGAGACTGGGTTCCCACATTGCCAGGGTGGCCAGCCCTCCTCAGGCTTGTTTGGCCTCATCCCAAATATTCCTTAATCTGTCTCTTTCACACATATCTCCCCAGTGCACCTTTGCTTGCTCGTGCTATTCTGGTGCCTGTTTCCTCTGCCTGCCCCTCATCTCCTCCCATCCCTCGTGTCCCTTGGTCACGCAGTTAGGAGTCTCTGGAGCAGTTAGGAGAGAACAGAGAAAAATAAAAGATGGAGGAGACATTTTTAGCACATTCTTTCTTTCCCTGTCCTTGAGATTCTACCCAGATCACTTTGTCTCCTCTGCCTCTGGTACCCTGGTTATCTTTGGGTCTTGGTTGCTATGACAACTGGTTGCGGCTGTATCCTATTCACTGACATCACACACTGTCAAAATTTGATCGCCACAGCAACACAGTACCCTTTCTAAACATAGCTCCTCTGTTTATACCAACACCAGGAATAACAAGGAGGGGTTGAGCAGAGGCAGGATGGGGGCAACATGAGAAGGAATAACTTCTATCTGCTTATTTTTTGGAAGAAAAAAGGACAGAGGACACAGGCACCGACTCACCAAAGGGCACTATCTTCCAAGGCTGGAAGTTCATACAGTGCCTGATGCAAATCTCAGCAGACCTTTAAAAAAGGGTCTTATCATGCCTATAAATCAGTATGTCTCTCCCAGTTTCCACGAGACTTGGATTCCCAGGCTTCGATGTTCTTCAGCGCAGGAGCTGAGAGCTGTTTCACTGCATTTCACTGACCAATACCTCCACTGAACTGGGCCATTTTAGGAAGCTGGGAGAATGTTCCCAGGTAACATTAGCATCTGGGAAAATGCCAGTCCTGGCCACTGCTTCTGCTGATTAGACATCTGGCCTTACTGCTCTGGGGAAATAGTCCTTGATTTATGTCTTGTGGATTTTGCCTGGCTCTGGAAGTCAGAGGGGCTTTGCTGGGGTCAGGGGGTCTTTGCCCTTACCTGTGATACTGAGATGGTCTCACCTAACTGATAGGGAGGGACAGTTTTCAACCTTTCTATTACGCCTTGGTCAACAGAAATCTTCCTACACATCTTCCATCAGCTTCTCACCCTGTTTCGGCCGTTCTACCTTGTTTGCTCTAAGTTCCCATTTTCTCCTCCAGGTCAGACTACCTGACTTACCCTTATGGTCAGCGTGTGTCCTCCACAGGACTGTCTCGCTCCAGTCACTCCACACGCCTTTGTAGTGGCTTCTGGCACTTGGCCTTGCACGGACAGCTGCCTCATATTTCGAGTTGGGTGAGAGTTTCTCAAAATTTGCCCACATCTGGTCCTGTTCAATGGGCAAGTTCACAGCCTCCTGGAAGTAGGGAAAATTTAGATCAACAACACCCTGGTTTACAATGCCCATCTTCTCCACATACCACACATACCCTCACATACCCATCTTCTCCAAGGTCCTCAGAGAAGACCTGTCTCAAGTCCTTACACCACACACATGGCTTTTTCACCCTGAAGGAAAGTTCTTCTTTGCTTTGCTTTTCTCATCCCTTTCAGGTCGGTCCTGGAACTGTTTGAATTTTTTTTTTGGCAGGACTAAGTAAAAACAGGATCCCCATCTGCCTCCTTGTCATCACCAAACCCTGGCAGCAGGTGACATAGATAAAAGAGCGGAGGCTGTCATCCTCTCTCCAGCTTCACTAAAACTGGTTACTAAATCCTGAGAGGAGGCCCAGGAGCAAGTCTTGGGGGACATAAACAAAACAAGGATTCATCTGGGACTCATATGGTAGCACATCCCAGTCTCCCCCACTGCACTCACCTCCTCGGGCTGACTCACATGTCGGTACCGCACTTGGTACTCCCGCTCCCCAGCCAGATAATGAGAGGAAATATTCAGGCTCCATGTTAGGTTGGAGGTGTTTTCAGTTATGTTAGCCAGCTGAAGGTTTCCTGGAGGCCACAGCTTTACTGGAAAGAGAGAAGAAGCAGGGCTGATACCCCCATATTCTGTCCATAACAGGACTGCACATCAAGTCTCTCAACAGCAGGACATCTCCTTGAGACAGGTAAACTCAGACCGCCAGAAAAACAATGTCTCAAGCAGATGTTTTTCTTCTGGATTAGTGAGCTGAATCCTTTCAGCAAAGACTGAAACATGCCAAATCTGTCTTAAAGGAGAGTGGAAGCACATAACTAGAGGGGGGCAGGGGAAGAACAGCAAGATTTTCCATCCTTCTTGCAGCAAACATTTTTCATGAGGGCAGCTGAGCTATCATTACCTGCATGGGACAGGACAGGATGTGGCTGGCATAACACTGCCTGACAGAAGAGCAAGTGGCAGGAGTCAAGATTGTGCTCATTGTAGCAGGGGACAAGTAAAAGACAAACGCCTAAAACCACCTGTGGGTGTTGCGTAGGAGTGGATGAGGAAGGAAAATTAGCTATCCTCTCATGGGGAAGCTTCAGAGACCAGAAGGCAGATGAGTACTCACTATTTTCAAATGGATTGAAGTTTTTTATTTGTGCAGGTATTTTGGTTGTATTCTCTCCAGTGTGGCAATGGACAGTCAGGTTAAGACTGTCTGAAACGGTGAAGCACTGATTCTGCAAGGCAAATTAACCATCAGTGACAATGAAACTTCATGAACAAGCATTCAAATTTCTAAGCATTGCCTATGCATAAGATGATTAGGCATACTTGACAATAAATATGGAAGGTATTTGTGGCAGAAGGACATAAATCTCAGTGGTGAATGAGGAACCAAAAATTTATATTTCATGTGGTTGGATTTTTTTTTAATTGGCAAGAAAGGCACTAAATATTGTGATGCAGTAGTTTCTTGAGATTCCTGTATGTGCTGACTAAGCAGGAAAAAAAGGTTCTCTCTATGAGTGACATTTATTGAGAAATTTTATTTTTATCAGAACATTCTATGTTCCCTGGTAAGACTGAAACTGCATTGGTATTAAACATGACACTTGAAATGCAGTGATGCTGAAGGGCACATACATCATACAGTACTGAATAAGCAACAGAGAAATTAGCTTGATTAGAAAGAAAAGATTTTGGAACTGTGTACCAGCCCTGCAATTTATCTTTGCACACGACATGCAAATGTATGAAAGCTTCTCTGTCATTAGACCTGGTTGTGACTTTACCAATAAAAATATTAGCTCAAATTTGGGTGGGTGTTTTCTGAAAACACGCGGACTGCAGTGACTCTGGATGTGACTGAAGGAAGTACATAATGGATCTAAAATGAGACTGATTTAAATAAAGAATAATAGTTAGAAGTTTTGCATGACCACTAGCTCCAATGATGTGTTGCTGTTACATCCTGCATTAGACACATCTAACCACATTTCACTTTCCTAATGGTCTGGAAAATGGTATTGATATTTTCTAGGAAAATGAGATCAAGAGATGACTTCAGAGCTGGTGGTAATGCCCATCCTTCCTCAGAGGAAGAGATTAGGGCCAAACACAGATGATTGAGACATGGGACACTGCATATGATCTGTCTGTCCTGCAGCTCTTCTGCATGTGTCAGGACAGCATGGCCCAGCTCACAATGAAGCAAATCCCTTCTACAGGGGAACACACAGCAGGCACGTATACCAACAACACACAACACCAAGCCCGATCCCAGATCCGGAGTCAGGGATTAGGTTTGGGCTTTTTATACTACCCCTGGATGTTACACTGTTTATATATCCAAATTGCATATATAAATCCTTTCCACTTTGTCATTACCCAGGACATCCTAGATGAATTACTCACATTAACATCTTGGTTGAAGATTTTGGTGCATTTCCTCAGTCCTGTCTTATGCTCTGCCTTCGGTAATTCACAGTGCTTCTTGTGCTTTTCAGGTGAATTATATCCCAGTGAGCTGGGAAGTTACAGTTTTGTAGTTAGTCAAATATTCTGTAACACTAAAGGGCTTTCAAAACATTTTACATCCTACTGTCTTTGCTGAACAGGTTACAGCATAGATCTAATCCTACTTTTCTCCCCATTGTATCACTCAGATAAATTTTGTGTGCTGGCACGTGGAAGTTAATGCACCCTAGTTATTTCAAGGCAAAGACAACAGCAGATTTCCAGTTTCAAAGATTTCATAAAACCCTCTTCCTATCTTCTCTGCTTCCTGTTGATATCAGAGGGCATGCAGAGCCGAAACTCACCTACAACAGCATGGCCCTGGAAGACAGGTGCCTGTTTTAGCCCCCTAAGAATTACAGGTTTCCTTCCAGACACTGACAGTCTTGTAGGATCTCAGATACTCAGTGACATGTACCTTCTGAGCCAGGTCACATCTCAGTCAGCCAGGACAGTACATCACAAGTGGCAGCACTATACTGTAACCTCTCTTCTGCTCTGACCAGTGTGGCTGGAGAGCCCCAGCTGAGCTTTGGCATGGGGCAGAGTGGAGAACATCTGTGGGGTTGCAGCTGGGGCAGTGTCTGACTGAGATGCCTGTTCCAGCTCTTAGGTCAGATCAGGCCTGGGACTTGCTGACAGTGGGGAGGGTTTTCTTCCTAGAGCCCTGGTTAAAGAATGGCACAGTTCCACATCCAGCCCCAGTTTCAACCACACTCTCTGATTCACACTCATGGAGCAATGCAAATGGTTTAGCTTTTTAGGTCCACGCACCAGCCCCAAGATATATTTGTCAATCTAACCCAGTTGGAGGTGTCTCTATGACAGTGACAAGTAACCCACCCAATGACAGAAGCACACTGAGCTTCTCCTTATGACAGGCACCCAGGACAGTCCTGGGGTTGGCTGGTAAGCCTCTTGGCTGCAGATATCCTATTTGGAGATGACAGAGACTCAGCTAGCCCCCACTGCAGTACTGGCCAAACACCTCTGCTGGGAGGCATTATGGGAGAGGAAAACATCATGAACTGGAAGAGATGAAAGAGCCAGGGAAGAGAAGGGGGATGGTATTTTTCTTCAGTCACTGTTACTCAGGGTGCAACATCTCAGCTCATCCTGGCAATTGCCATATGGCCTCTGTATAACTTCAATTCCACCCCTTTCCAGCCTCATCTCTATAATCCTAATTTTCCATTGAAAATGCCTTTCACTCCTGAGGGTGTCTGTCAAGGAAGAGGGTTTTTTTGAAAAGTGAAGTTCAGATGGAGTCATGGAGTTGGAAGATGGGTGGTGCAAGACAGTTTGGGACTGTCAGATAGCAAACACTGAGCAGTGGCTGCCAGCATCTCAGCCCACATGGAGATAGAGACAGAGTTCAAGACAAAACACCTCAGCTCTGTGACTCCACTACACCTGACCTGGGAAGGGGAAGCCTACATTTTTGTAAAGTGGCATTGTTTTTCCTCAGTCTCTCCAGCCACCCACCTGTCACAAAAGCCTTTCTTTGATGAAATCTCCAGCTGGCATGGTGCTTCAGCCAGGTCCCTGCCCGGGTCCCAGTCACAGATGAGAGCCACCCGTGAGTCATACCAACAAGTGAGGCTGGAGGCACCTGCCAGCAGAGAAGAGATGGACAGCAATGTGCCTCAATTAACAACAATGCTTGGCGTTAATCATCACCCCAGACAATACCGCCCCATCCCAAACTACTGACTGACTCCTCTGCTGGACAACTCCAAGCAAGAAAGGCAGTGCCACTCATTTCTCTATATCCTTGGAGGCTTATGTGCTCATCAAAGACCTGTAAAAGTCCAACCTCCTCTGGCTGTAAGTTACAACACAAACATTGCACAGCAACACAGTGTGGCGCACACACTGCCCTGGCTGGCTCCCCTCCCTGTTCACCCAGCTAGCACAGGTGAAAGGAATTATTTCTTACCTTGTGCCAAGTCTGATGCCCATGAGGGAGGCATGAGGCTGAACAGGCAGAAGTGATACAGAAGCAGCAATGAGGGCTTCATCAGTACTGGTGACACACTGAAAGAGAGAAGACACCCCCACCACACAGCTCAGCAAGGGAACTTAGGAAGATGTCGAGATGTCATCTCACAGAAGGCATCCACCCTCCTAGGATGCAGTGCCAGTCTTCTAGGTTGAGAAACTCATATCCCTTCCACTCCGGAGTTTGCACTTTTCCCTCAGCACCTCACTGTTCTCCTGTCTTGGGTGCTTTACTCAGCAGTGAAGCTGTTCACAGGGCAGCACAGAGGCTGTTTGCAGGAATCATGTCTTCTGAGAATGCGTGAGTGAGCGCACAGCAGTCCATGCGTGCTGTCTCAGGCTGCCTGCTGACTCAGGTAGAGAGTGCTCTCTCGGCTGCGCACAGCTTCTGCTTTGAAGAGTTTCTTTTTTTGGTAAACCCTAGGGCTGAAATAACTACATGCTTGCTGAGTAAGAGGGTCCCTGGATACAACTGACAGAAGTTAGTGGAGAGCTCATGGCTAGGAGGCAGATTTTCAATAGCATGTTTGGGACAGGTGGGGAAATCAGGGAGAAGAAAGTTTTTACCAGGTTCTGGAAAGTCAAGGCTTTACCATACAAAAAAAATATTACATAGTAGCGTATGAACTATGCATCATCCCCTCCAAGTGACCCTTGTTGTCCCTTGGAAGGAGTCATAATTTTAGGCGTATCAGAAAATTTGGGCTTTGTAATTAGGAAACTCAGCAGCAGCCCTCATCCAGCCCAGGCACCCAGGGAGCCTTCTTGTCTTATGAAGCCTGTACAGTCATGTTCCATATTAGACAAACTGGCCTTACAGTCTTCTCATTGAAGCCTCTCTCTCTCTCTCTCTCTATCCACCTGGACACCCGAACCTTGAGATCTGCCTTCACCCACAGGAGAAGGAACTGTCCTCACCTCTCACCAGCTTTGGAGCTCAGGCAGACCTGAGGAAAACAAGATGGAAGCCTTAAGATGGCTTATAAAAGGCTGGCATGAGCTTAATACCAATTCCCGTTGTGATAAAAGATTAGGTTCAGAGGAAGAAAAACATGATGACAACACATTAGCAGACAGAGGAGAGAAAGAGAGAAAGCGGGTGGTGTGGTTGTGAGATGCGGGGTATGATTTGAGAGGATTGTGGAGAGACAGAGAGATAACTATGTTCTTAGCCCTTCCCAACGGCGACATGCAGTTTGTCAGATTGAAACTCCTTCTAAGATGCTTTCAGATCAGCCACCCCCACATGGGAGAGAGCTGGCATTGCCCCTTTTACCTTTCAGCTCCGGGCACTAAGCGGTCCAGATGAAGGGAGTCCCTGGGGTCGTGGGGTTGGATGACAGCAGGTGCTGAATATCAAACAGTGAGGGGAAGGGTGAGGGGAAACAGGGAGGGTGCTGAAGGCAGATATCCTGGCTCAGTGCATGTCCACAAGAGAAGAGGTGCCTACAGCCCAGCAGTTCTTCTCCAAAGCTGTTTCTCTCATATATGCATGCTCTCTCTCTGTCTTCTCCCTCTCACCTGTGCACAGGAAGCTGCTGCTTGCTTGCCTTGTCAGACTGAGACAAGGCCCCGAAGTATCGAAAAGGCTAGTAAGGCCAAGAGTAAAAAAAACCAAACCACATTTTACTTCCTGCTGATAAAGCAGTAAGTGCAGAAACAGGGTTAGAGGGGTCAGGTGTTAGCACTGCTCAGACATTCTGGGACCAGTTTAAAACCATTGCTGGGAGGAAAAAAGAACCTCTTGGGATACTGGCAAGACCCATAGCTTCCTCTTTTAGACACCCAAATGGATCACTCATATTGCTTTCACGGTCTGCACAAGTTTACAGATCACTTTGAAACTGGGGACAGGAGTCTGTCTACAGTAGAAATACGATGGACCACATTGTGAAAAATAGCTGCAGTTACTGACCTGAGCAACACCTGAATGAAACCAGACATTGTTGCCTCAGTTTTAGAGGATCCATGCTGGGTCACAGAGGGAATGGAACCAGGTCAATGCTGAGTGTGAACAAGTTTGAGGCACGCCCTCACACTTGCAGATGGTGTGACACCACAAGTACACCCATGTCACTGCCTCCCTACCCAGCCAAACACCCCATTCACTTCACAGAAGGAAGAACCTGACCTGTCTTGCAGCTGGTCCAGCCAGGCAATACCACCCTGCAGTAGCTGTAGTGCCTGTTTAGCATGGCTTGTCCATTCAACAGGCCAGACAAAGATTAAAAAAAAAAATATTTCCACCCTCTTCCAAAGTTTTCTATGCCTTCACTTTTGCAGACAGATAGCCCCTTTCTTTGCCTTCACATCCCAAGCCAAGGCAGACGTACAAATGCAAATCCAAAGCCTAAAAGAAGGTCCTATATGTTGTACAGTTCATAGATAGACACAGACCTGCAAACATGTCCTCACACCCCTCTCTCTTTTCCATACAGAAATAAAATTCTCTGAAGTGCAACACATCACATTTCCTGTCTGGTCTGGACTTGCACAATGATGGCTGCTGGTGTGAGGCCAGATGATGAGAATCTCCTCTTACATGTACAGTGGTCACCACATGTAAGTGGCTCCTCATCTTTCCCTCCTAGAGCAGCTCAAGGCCCAATCTCAGATTTGGCAAGAAAGTTTTCTGAGTAGAAGTTGCCAGAGGCTAATCATAAGTATCCAGGCAGTTCTGGTTTGCGGACTCTATAAACCTGGAGGATGGGACCTAGCTTAATAACAAAGGGATCTTGGATTCAGGTAGCGGAAAAAGGGTGTAGGAGGAGTATGGGTTCTTAGCCACAGGAAGCCCAGCCCAGAAACTGGATTTCAGAAGATACCAGACCTCAAAAAGAAATAGTGTTGGAGCAAAACAGTAGCTTGAAGGCAGAGCCATTCTGGAGAAGGCTGCAATAGTCAATCCTCAGGGCCATTTCTAGGAAAGCATTGCAGTTGATCCAGAACCAAGCACTCACTTAGTCAGCAGTAGTGTAGTGCAGCCCCTCTTTCTTCACCACACACAACAAGACCCAGGAGTCTTGAGAGCTGTCATTTGAATGCATCTGAAAACTCTTGTCAGGCCAGGCTTGGGGAGGACAACTAGGGAATAAAAAGCAGCCTGCCTCTGCTGAAGAGGATCAGGGGAGAGGATGGGCTGTGTGCTCTCCTGCTCTGGTAACTGCTGGCTGTGTATGTTGCACCTTGGAGGCTCCCATTGGGATGGAGATGTAATGGCATGGATCATCAGGCCACAGACCACCTTTCCCAGGAACTCTGAAAATGAATGCAGCTTACTCTGGCAGAGAAATCATCAGCAGAAGCAATGAAATTCTTGGTATCACCAGTGTTGCAGCTGCAATGGAGCATTCATGTTAACCATAATTTTTCCTGTTTGTCCTTTGGGCTAGAGAAACCTACACCTTCCTTAAAACCAGAGATCACTTCGGGAAAGCAAGTGCACAAAGCACAGGTTTTTTATTGTTCAGCTTATCAAGGAAAAAAACCTCCACTGATTCCCTTTTTTCCTATTTTTTTTTCTTCTTGTTTTTAATGCATAAAAAATCATATGAGGTTGATTGTGCTCTATGGTACCTGAAACAGTGGAAGAGGAAAACTTAACATTTAGTCAGTTCCTATAGGAAATGGGTGGCTGATGCAGTTGAAAACAAGGGTTTGTGTGATCAGCTGCGTCTCTGGAGACTGGTCTTTTTCCATATCTGTTTCTCTATGATTAATTCTTGTGCAGATTTTCTGCCGTATAGCAAGGACTGATGTCACATTGAAGACTTTCCCATGGAGGGTCCCAGTGGAAAACCAACACTCCCCTATTAAGATACCCTTGCTCAATAAGGGATATACCTCTTTCTCAAGGGTAACTGAAATTGATTGACTTTTTCAAAACTGTGAAGGGAGAGGGAATGATCCAATGGGTCAGCTGCAGACAACCAAGCATCGATGTGTGGAGACACGAACTTCCTCAGCATATTTTCTTTGGAAATACAGTTTAAAATGTATTGAAGCAACAACTGTGTGGCATAAATAGGAGAGGGTTTCCTCCAGAGACATGATAAAGGTATTATGTCCAGACCCCACCTGGCACATGTAAATTGTGCTTGCTGTCAGCACAGTTTTTGAACTTGATTGCACAAGATGTTGTGCTGCTGAGAATGTGGCACTTTTTATCTCCTTCACACTGATATTGTTAGGAATTGTGCCATTTGTAAAGTGAGAAGCCAAACAAAACCACATTGTCAGCAACACATATGAAGTGTTCTTGTCTTTACCTTCCTGTCCCCTAATGGTGGCTGAGATGGGTAAACTCTGAAGTCAGTGTTGTTGCTCAGTGCTAAAGTGGCAGGTAAAAGTGTGATGATGGAGGTTTGGTTAAAGGTGTTTGGTCCAGATTTGTTTCAGGGGCAGCATAAGTTTTAAAAATACTCAAGACTGCAGCGTGTACTTATGCATAAGACTTTCCCCCTTTACATTGCTTTCATTAGAGAAGAGGAGTGCTGCTGAAACTGCTCATTTTCAGTTGTGCGTCCACTGAGAGTCTCTGAAAAATGGCAAAGGTGAACAGGAGTACAGACACAGAGAAGTGTGAAGGGCAAAAGAATTGTGTGGTGTCAAACTACCCCCCGATTGATCAGCTTATCACGTTCATTAGGCTGGGGACATCTCTTCCCTTTGCTGGGTCTCAGTGGGACCAGAGTGCCAGGCTAACTGGGATGGCTTGCAAACTGCCCAGCACACGAGGGTGAGGACTCAGCACATCCATCTCAGTGTCCTGTCCCCATGGCCCTCTGGAGTGGAGCAGTGGAAAGGGCACAGAACCAGCAGAAGGTGAAGGGATGAGGGCAGAGATACCCTGATGGCCACTAAAGTTTGCCTCCTGACAGGATACACTGTGAAGGTCTCTAGAAGCTCTGTAAGTTATTTCTGGTACTTTCCAAATAATGTTGTTTTAACTATAACCTTTGCATTGAATTTCCTGCCAATCATATGCATGCGCTTCTCAAAACATCTGAAGTTATTTTCCCCTTAAACTGTGGTTCTACTCCGAAAAATGTCTGTAAAAATGGCCTTGTGGGAAACCACTGTTCAGTGTATAAGTGTATAAGTGAGGTCTTTATTGAATTTGTTCACATTACAAGCCTATAAGAGGCTTTATTTTGTATCAAAACAGCAAACTTGGACTGATGTGAGAGAGGTTTTTTTCCCTCCTGCTCCATCATTCCTAGAGATATTGCTGCAACAGGCTAAACACTGCCCTCAGGTTAATCTTTTTCACTGTGTTTAAGTGGAAAGGCATTTAAGCAATGGAGTTTAAGATCTGGTACTACAATGGAGTAACAGTGCTGAGCAGCAAGTATTAAGCCTACCTATAGAGTAGGTTAAATTCCTGCATTTCTTTCCATCCAAATTCTGCCCTACAGAGTGTCCTGACAGACATGCCTGATAAAGGCAGTAGACATCAAATACACACATGGATACACAAGATGTTCAAAGCAGGGATTCCCTAACCCAGAAGGCTATTGAAGAACATGGACAAAAGTGGTATGAAATTGAGGCATTCACAGGCACTTTTACTCGCAACTCAGAGGCCAGAGGTGGGAGGTGATGGAGGAGGTGTTCACTTTCACTCCTTGACAGTGATGGTCACAGCCCCAGAGAAGTGGGGGAAAAAGGGTAGGAGGAAGAGCATGCTACTTTCAAGCAGTTTCACTCTTAGCCTACTTGGCTGTGAACACACAGCTATGATCTCATGAGGAGAAGCACAGGACAGTCACGAGATGGCCCTGCTTGGGACCTGAGCCTTGGCTCCTCATTATGTTTGGGTTGAACTAGACAGTGTCAGGATTTTGGCTAGAGGGGCTGGAGCCCAGCAGCAGAGCCAAGCTTTAAGAGAGCTCCTAGGAGTGGATGCCTGTCTCCCTGATGAGAGCTCGTGGTGCCACAAGGGCTATTCAGATCCAGAGTCCCTCCCTAGAGACCCTTAAGGAAGACCCGGGCTGTCACCCTGGGCCTGGCTCAGCAACATGAAGGAAGGCCACTGTTCATACCCTTTTCTGAGCCTGTGGACATGGTGTCTAAGGCCCAACAAGCATTTGAGCCACATTGAGCAGTGTGGCAAAGTGATCTTTGTCAGCTTAATCATGGTACCTGTGTATGCATGGTCTTATTTTGGCACACTGGGATGGAAAACTCAGCAGTGTGAACTGGAAGGAAGGTACGTACCCACGGGACTATCAGCGTGTGTGTGCAGCTCTCACATCCTCTCTGAGTCTCAATTTCCACTGCAGAGAAAGGGACGTAAAGGACACCTTCCCATCTTCATAAACAGAGTCATAGACCAGGCTCTGGGTCTTGCGTCACACCCAGGTGTCCACTGCCCAGGTCTGTAGGGACATTATTGACTTATAGCATTTAAACATGTCTCTGCAAGTCCTTGAGGGTCCTCCTGGTATTGAATACTGAAGATGCATGGCTAGACTGCCTACAGAACTTGCTCACAGACCTGTATTGAAGATGAATTGCCTGTGGAAGTGGTATGTTCTACAGGAAGGCAGCACTGGACTCAGAGAGCAGCCTTACACCAACTCTATGCCCAAGCAAGGTAATGAGCTGAATGCTGGCTGATTTGCTATTCAGCATCAGTGGCTGCTCTTGTCCTTGAGGGAAATCATTACCTTATTACCTGGGCAGTCTTGGAGAGATAAAACCCTGCTCTGTTTTTCAGCCTGTCAATGTCTTACATCTCTATTTAAAGTTAGAGGGTACAAATACTTGACAAGCCTAATATGAAGCAATGACAGCTTCCAGACCTAATAAATTGAGAAGAATTTAGGGATTTATTGTACATTCAAAATTGCTTGAAGGCAAGACATAATATTGTAAGGAGATTCCTGAGAATAAACCCTCAGGTATTTTGATTATCAAGGCTTGCATCCAGTTTAATCACATTTCCCTTCTTTCTCTAGAGGAAAAAAATCATTACAGACACCACCCTCACTCTGCTCAGAGCTCTCCTTGCTCCTCTGTTTTCTTCATCTCTTTGCCTGAGCAGCTTCTAGAAAGGGAGTTAATTAGATTGTTGATTTTGTTTTAAAATATGGTTGGTGATGTCATGCTTATCCAAGGGCCAACCCTCTACTCCCCCTTAAGCCCTTCCAGGGGTTACTAATTTGTCACTGCAGCAATTATTAACTTTCATGTCATTAAAATGCCTGAATAAAAATTGCTTGTTTGGAGGCAGCTTCCTGTCTTCTTACAGCTCATTGCTCAGAACTGCATTCCTGTTTCACCCCTGGGCACAGCCAGAAGAGCTATTTTCCCTATTTTCTGTGGTTTCCTGGGTTCAGCTCTCCCCCCATTTGCCCCCTAATGTTGCTGCCTTGGAAGGCAGAAGGTCTGATGAGAAAGGCCACAGCCAGTGTACTTGGGTGTAAGGAATGGAAGGGAAGGGTGTTCAGGTGGGCCACCTGACCCAAGGACTTGAGGGCACTTCACTCCCTCAACGAATGTACCGCTACCTTCTGAAACAGCTCAGAAGAAAGAGCTACCCAGCCCTACTGAGAGCACACCTCTGCCAGGGTTTTAGCTCTGGGATTGCTCCTCTGAGGATTTTCCTCTTACAGAGCCCTCCTCTGAGGTGAACTGCCTGTAGCAGAGCAGCTTGATGAGGCTGCACATAATCAGAAGACTGTTTTGTGGCTATTGGTAGGCAAGGCTGCATGTTAGGGGAGACTACTAACAAGATCCTGGCAAACATTGCAAGACCACCACTTAGAGGAAAAACAAGCACTGTGGACACTACTGTTTTCCTCACTGTGGTCTCTGAGGAACCTGTAGATGCTCCTTGAGAGATGCAACACAGAGCCCTGTCCATGTGGTACCGGTCAAGTTTGCTGCCATTACACGCAGCCCAAGCTGGATCTCACCTCATCTGCTCCATAGGCTGTGCCCCTATTAGGGAAATGGGATGTATATGTCTCAAGGAAAATGGGACTTAGTTCACTGAGTGAAAGACACACAGGGTTACACTTTCCTCCTCTTCTCTTCCTGACTGACACACATGGGCCGGGGAGAAATGTCATTTTGTGTATCACCGTATGCTGTTGCTCTGGTAGCTCCCACATAAGAGGCAGGAAAGGGCACAGAGCATTGAAGCAGTTCATAATTTCACCCTCCCTCTCAGTGCAGTTGCAAAGAGCAATTGCACAGGGCTGGGAGGGCGATTTTAGGCAGGTGCTGTGCCCTGCAGTTGGAGCAGGCTGCAGGGAAGGTCCTTGGGGGCACTGCCCTGTGCTTGCACCTGAACACACATTCGTGCACACAAACATGCACGCACACAGAGCACAGTTCAGGCGCAGTGGGGAAGCATGGAGGGCATCAAGCACTTGGCTCCACTTGAATGCTTACCCTAGAAATAGGCCAAGGACAGCATATGTCTGCACGGTCCTTTCTCTTAGCCACAGTCCACTTAGGTGAGGCTTTAATTCTAGTAGAAAATATGTACTGTTGCTTCTATGTTTCAAGGATGAGAGTGTCACTACATTTCTCCAGTACTGACCATCTGTGCACCATACAAGAACCCCCCCTTTGTTGCTCCTTTCCTCACCCTCTTTGCAGGCAGCAGGTTCCTTCATCAAAGATGCTCAGTGTTGAGGGGGAAGGTGGCTGATGGAAAGGACTGCTCAGGATTTTTATCCTTTTGGTCCTGGAAATGATGCTGGCAGTCTAGTGCAGCATCCCTCCTCCTTCCCCCTCCCCTGCCTCAGCCCCCGTGGTGGGGGAGGGAAAAGCGTGGGCGGTGGAAGGAGTTGTGGTCCCCAGATGTGTGAATTGTTGCCGAGTAGAAATAGCGAAGCACGGACAAACAGCAGCTCTCAACTGAGAGCCATTGCTTCGGGCTTGCGTCACTGACCTTTTCCTCTCGCCCTTCTCTGTCCTCACCTGGCCTCCCACTGCTCCCCCTGCACTTTGCACACCGAGAGCTCTCTGCAGTGTTGTGAAACGGTGAGAAGGACTGGCATAGAAATGTAAAGGAGGAGGAGGGAGTGAAAAAAACAAAAAGCCTGCAGCAAAGAGAAGGCTATGCATTCATCCTCTCTCCATTTCCTCCGGACTCGGGTTGCCATCTTGCAGGACAAGGGAGTTGTGGGCTAAGCCAACTCACCACTGTCCCTGCCTGGTGTACCCACTGAACTGAAGGCTCAGATGTTCTGCCTCCACGGCTGGCAGAACTGGGGATGAGGGAGGAGCAGGAAGCCTGTCTGAGGGTCAGGGGAGTGCTTCAGTATCTGCCATATAATGAATAAATAGAAATTTTTAAAAAATAATTTAAAATCATGTGGTACAGCTGTAAAAGCCTGCCCAATCCTCTTAGACTAAAACAATGCAACCAGCACAACACACATGGAAAAGTGGGAGTTGAGGCAAAGCAAGGGCTTGGGAGGTGTTTTGGATTGTGTGTGGAATAGTAATCCTGTGGTCCTTGGGCCCTAAAGATCTGCTCAATTGCTGGCCGTGGCTGCAGGTGACAGGGCTTCGTTGCCTGAAACGTCCTTTCTAGTGATCTTCCCCATTCCACTGTTTCAGGGGAAGGATTGAGGACATGTGGGGAGAAAAAAAGTGTCTGTAGGGGTGAATGTGAGAATGCCACAAACCTAGAAAAGCATGTGTGGGGCAAACAGAATGCAGTGACCATCAGGCACCCCATGGAAGATGCTTGCTCTAGGGCATTATTGTGCCAAACACTTGGAAGGTGATCAGGGCTTCAGAGCAGGGGATCAGAACAGTGAAAATGATGCCTGCAGGATGTGAGTCAGTTAGATAAGAGACCTATTGTCCTCCTTCTTCTGTGTGGACCATTTCTTCCTCTGGCTATTTTGAAGCATTGCATCTGCCCTCAAGTAGCACCTGTGAGGCTTGGGCATATCTGCCCCCTCAGAGGTGCACTGCAGCTCACACTGTCAGTGGAGGTGCCTCTGCACTTCTCCATCCTCATCCACAGTGGCGACAGGTACAAGTGTGTTAAAACCAATCAGGAAAGAACACAGACTCCTGCTTCCCACTCACCCAGGGCTCTATTTACAACCTTCCTAGGTGGATGGGGAGTTCCCTACTCCTTAGCTTCTCCAAGCCAAGAGCTCTACATCCTGCTTCCTCCCATTTGCAAACAGAGACTGGAAAAATTGTGAAGTTCTGCAATAATTTGCAGGTCATTCGTGAGTTAAGTGACACAAACTCAAGAGACTAGATGGTCTGTGGAATGAGAAACTGTCAGAAGCCTTTGATTTAAACCTTCTGCCCTGGCCCTCACTGTGGTGTAACTGCAAGGCAAGAGATCACAGACAGCTCGTGGGTGAAGGAGAAGGTATTTCATTAGATGAGGGAGCTGTGCCTGTACCAAAGAGGCCTGGAGCCTCAGCACCCTCTGCCCACCTCCTGATAGCATCTTCAGAGCGTGCCAGGCTCACAAAGGGCAACAGTTTCCGCTGGCAGGAAGGTGAGAGATGTCCATATGGGGTCGGTATGTGTGTTGGTATGTGTGGGTATACGTGTGTGGGTGTCACAGCAGAGTGTGCACCGAGCTGGCCTCTGAAGCCTAGTGTGACTGGGCAAGTGCCTGCTTTGCCACTGTGGTCAGAGAAGGGCCACGCCACATGAGGCAGTGGAACAATTGCACTGAAATGCAGCTGTGCCTCAGCATACACAGAGCTATGAGCAGGGTCTACATCCAGCCCTTCAAATCCTATGGCAGCTCCCAGCCAGCAATGGGAAACGGAAATTGAGAAAAAGGAGATCTGGGCAGGCTGAATCCACTGCTGGCATCTGGCTGCAATGTGCTAGATGGAGGGAGGTGGCAGCTCTGCTTGTGGCACTGAGTGATGCTGGCTGGGGTGTTACATCACCCCCTCTCCCTCTCTGGACTCTGGGAGATAAACAAGGCTGAGGTGTGAAGGAGTGAAGCAGGTTGTCTGGGTGGTTCGGAAGAGGAGGAAGGACAGCAGGTGGCAGGGAAACCTGCTACACTACAGCATGGCAGCCCCTGAATAGTGCACTGATGTGGGGCAGATCTTTTACCATATCAGCTGAGGCAATGTCAGAGACACTTCCTGTGGCTGCCCCTCCTGTGACAAAAGCTCTGAAGGGATGTGGAGCCAGGTCCTGCTCTCCCTGGTGCTTTGGGTGCAGGCACATCCACCTGTGCCCACCTGCAGGGTGGGCCTGCTTCTCTCTTCCCCTTTCCCATAGCTATCACAGGGCAAGGAGCTATTGCAGGGCCTCCAGCTTCTCCTGACTTGTCTCTGGCATGTGCTTCCTTTACCAGAGACAGGACCATGTCCTGCCCTTCACATCTTCTCTTGCACTCCATTCCTTTCATACCTGGAAGACCAGGGACTGGTAGGAAGGCAGTTTTCAGGGACAGCCCTGTGACAGATGCCCTGAACAAACTTCAGGCATGTCCACAGAGCCCTTTGCAGCAGAGTTTGGACCACTCTTTCAGGGGGAGATATAGGCACAGCTCCAGGGGTAGTGCTGTAGCTGTGCACCCCAGGACACTTGCTTTGCCCAGGAGAGAGATACCAGCTGTCACCAACCTGTGAATCACATTCCAGGGCAGCTCCATTGCATGGAAAAAACCCACAGAGCTGGGGTGAATGAAATGAATGAATGAATGAATGAATGAATGAATGGTCTCATGGCCTTCTGGGCACGGGTGCACTCCCTGGCAGGACAGCAGGGCCGATCTATTCTAGATCCATTTGAGACCATGTTCCTTCAAAGCATTGCAGAATCCACCTTGCCTGAGCTGAGCCTCACCTCCCGCAACTCCCTGGTCCTCCACGGGTGATGGGTGGCACCAGCTACAGATCCTGCCTGTCACCATGCATCTTAGCCCCAAGGGATTTGACTGAGGAGACTCTTCAGGTGGCAGGCTGAATGGTTGAATCACAGAAAACTTTTCTTGAAGATCTAGCTACACATTTCTGATCGCCCCTCCTCCCTCCCTGCCCCCTTTCCTCACCTTTTCTAAGTGTGACAAAGTCACTTCCAATCTGCCAGCATCTCACCTCAAGGAACAGGAACATGCACAAACACAACTGCTACACTTCCTGAGGACACATTTTTATCTGCTTCCTCAGAAGTAAACAAAAAATGGGAAAAAGGCTAGGCTCTGACCTGACAGAATATTGCATTTACTAGGATATATATAGCCCTTGCACTGGGCCTGACATGGGACCCAAGAGGCCTATAGGGATGTGTATGATTGTGTATTTCACCCTTTGTCAAATTAAGTGTCTGGTACATATAAAACACAGGAGAAACTATGTGAAGGCAAACTGAACTCAAAACAGAAAGTCCTATATAGGCACCTCAACTTGTTTTTTTGCCTATCCTTCTACCTCAGCAGGAATCCTCTCAGATCAAAGATGATAAACAAAACCCCATGTACCTCTTTGACTTGGACTGAGACCTCAAAAGGCATCTCCCTGTCCTTAGGATTCTATTCCCTCTAGATCTTTCACTCAAGCTTACAGGTCTCTAGTCCCTGCTCATGTCTTCCTTCAACAAATAAGCAATTGCCACTTGTCCTTCCACCTCTGACCTGAATCTCAGGCCTTTCTCATCATACACAGATCTTCCAAATACACATGCCCAGCTTAACTCTGGAATTCCCACTCATTCCAATATTAGGAAGCACAAGTGTCCAATCAACAGTTTACTGTCACTCCTACACTGTACCTCCTGGCCTTCAGCTCTTGGCAGAGAAAAGAGAAATGTCATAGGCAAAACTGAAAACACTTGTGTTTACCAAGTACTTGATAGAAGAATGTGCAAAAAAATTCATAATATAAAGGGATCTGATCTCACTTAAGAGAACTTCAACATCAACCCAGCCTTCCTCAATATAAATAAGTACTTGAAGCTACTCCTACAACCCATTGTATTGTCCTGGGATTTTTTTGGTAACGATCAAAGAATCCTTTTTTGAATTTGCTGAAAGCTTTTCCACCAAAAGGAAGAGGGTTGTCATAATTAAAAGTAAAAACCACCCAAGCAGTAAATACTTTAAAGTAATGGTTCTTCACAAAGGATACAGACACAAGTTTGCCAAGGATTATCCAGGGAAGTTTCAGAGCTGAGTTAGACTTTGTACCTGTCAATTTCAGGTCAGTGTCTTTTCCATCATATCATTCAGCAATAATCAGAGCAAGAAGGAATAGGTTGGGAGAGAAAAACAGATTTAAGTGCAAAACAACCAAGGAAAAAAGTTTAATACCACTGAAAAAATATATATATACAAAAGTTCTTGGAGTCTGTTTGGTTTTGTTACATAAAGCACCATTAATTCCAGAGGACATCACAACTCAGCCTACTACACTTCCCAGAAAGCACCCAATACTCCTGAAATCTGATTTAGCACCAAGGGAATGCCATCTTGTTTAGCACCAGAAGCCTGTTAAACACACCCTTTGGTCCCCCTTCCCTCCTCTTGCATGTGCATCAGGCACCCTCTGGCTGCTCATGGGTAGCACAGGAGACCTGTCACCAGCATTCAATCACCAAATAGGAAAGGAGAAAGAAGGAAGCTTGTTTATGAAGATATTCAGTGTCAGAGAGGCTTGCTTCTCTTCAGGCAGGCATGAGGCACTATACATGGTAAATAGACTATTTCTGGGTTTGCAGCCTGTTGAGGAAGAGAGAAAGGGATTCAGTCCTGAGCACCACCTCCAGCTTTCTGCTTCCTCTGCTATGTGAAATCCTGTCTCTGAGCAATTCCACACACTTGACCTGCTAAGGGAGAGGAAGAAACTCACAGTCTCCTTTAGTTTCCATGATCCCTTCATCACATGTTTCCCTGTGAAAAAAAAATCATCCTTGCCTTCGTGAAACTTCGTTTTTTATACCCATTGCCTCATTGACAGTGATGGGAAGGATCCAGAGCAAATTTCCTGAAACTCACTACAGTCTGTACATCTTCCTTAGAAAAGCGTGGAGAATAACCAAAAGGGATAAGAGAGAAAATGCCCTGCAATTTTTTCAAGGTTGGTTTTAATATTTAGCCTTGGTTCCTGTTCCTTTGCTATCCTGGGCTATGTGTACCAGACCTAATCTTGTGTAATGATACACATTTCTTCTGGGAGAGCCCTGGTAGTCCCACATGCTATAGGCAGAGACTGTGGCTCATCATGAGACAGCAGACTGGGTAAGTCTGCCGACTTCATGATCAGTGATGAGCAAAGGAGAAGTACCTGTGTTTCTCCTGCTTGTCCTGCCCTGAGACTCAAAAAAGATACAAGTCTTGGCAGTGCTGTTTATGGGAGCATCATGACAGGTGGAAGTAGGTTTCCTAAAGTGATGAGCCAACCTCACCTGCTTCCCCCAGGACTGCAACATCCCCTCCAGAGGGATGCAAGCAGGAGCAGTGTGAGACCAACATAAATAGTACTAGAAAACCCTACCACTGGCATTCCTTTCTCACTGTGACACCTCCAACCTGACCAAAAGAATAAGGGTTTGTTTTAGCCACATGCTTTTCTCAGTTACTCTGATGAGATTGGCAAAAAGTGCATGGAGCATACAGCAGGGAATATTTTAACCCTTGGGCAAGGTGCTGTAGTCTCACCTCTATCTCTGTTCCATCACAGAGGCAAAGAAGTGGCAGCCTGTCCAGGTTTGGAATTGATTGAAGTGCAATTTCCCCTACAGCCTCGAGCTCAGACCCTGAAACAGATCCTTCAATACCAGTGTGGGAGAACCACCTTCAGGAGGACAATGAAATGGCACCTCTGCCAAAGGAGAGCAGATTCAGGTTTGCTCTCTGGGCTAGCTTCCTACAGCTGATGAAACAAGACTGAGTAGCATCCCAGGGGAGGTGTGGGAGGGGGTTTTCAAGCTTTTCTCTCTCTCTTTCTCTTTCTCATTCTGTACTGGTGATCCCTAGTGGGAACAGAATGTTCCCCTCTACTGAATCATGAGCAGATTCCCATGAAGGATCTGGCCAGGTGTGTGGCCCTTCATCTCTTTGAAGAGCTAGAGCTGGCACAGAGGAGGCACAGAGGAGGACAATCCCACCAGGTCTAGGTTTGACAGCCAGCCTAGACTCTGTGACACAGAAGGGTATCTATGGAAAGCCAGTTTAGAAGGCCAACAGTTCTCTTTTTGGAAAGACAATATCCTCTCTCAGTGCTCCTACATCTTCCTTGTGCTACAGGACACCATCAGACCCCAGTCTGCTCTCTAGACTACAGATATCAAAGGTGACATTAAGACCCTGTTTCAGGCTGCAAAAACTGGTATGTCTACCTAGGATGGAGAGGAGCCAGGATGTACCTTGGCAGCGGGGAATTTCTAGCCCTTTCCACAGGAATCCTTTGTGTATGAAGTCCCAGGGAGGGACACAAGTCCAGGAACAGCATTTTAGCTTTCCTCTTGCTCTAGAACCCTAAATGCCAGAGGCAGCTTGCTGGCAGATTGAGAAGCAGCCAATAACCTAAGCTGGGATATGAGGTGAGGGGCAAGAGTTGGTAGTGCCATGATGTGGACAGATACAGGTCTGGCTACAAGAGAGCGTGAGGTGGGAGCCGGTGTGGCAAGTTTCACACTCAGTGCCTGAAATTTGACATGTTCATTTCCAAGTGATTTGCAGTGATTACGGGCAGTAGAGAGAAAGAGAGAAAGAGACAGAGAGGGAGAGAGAGAGAGAGAGAGAGAGAGAGAGAGAGAGAGAAAAGGCCTAAGAGGCCCCAGAGAAGAGGAGAGGCAGTTATTCAATGCTGGGCTTGACCAAGTACCCGCTGAAGGTGATGTACACATCAACATCATCACTGTAAATGGCATTCTCCCGCTCCCGTTTGTAGAGCCTCACCCAGATCTCATCATTTTCCTGGAGCTCCAGCATGAGGCTCTGGCTCTGCATGATGCTGCGGTCGCTGGGTTGGGCGTACAGGATGACCGCCTCTTCTTCATTGTGCATGATGTGCATGTAGGTCTCCTTGAAGTTCCAGGTGTGGACATTGAGGCTGAAATAGTAAAGTCCACCCACTGAGCAGTAGAACTTGCCATTGAACATGTCGAAGTGGCTGTAGAGGTTGACGAAGACAGTGTCAAAGATCAAGACCTGGAAGCCCTCGCTGCTGTGCAGTGCTTTCTTGCGACCGACAGAGAATGCAGCGTACTGATGCTTGCAGGGGTCTCCCGCTGTGCCCATCTGTCCTTTACTGCCTTTCTGGCCTTGGGCACCCCGCTCGCCTCGTGGTCCTTCTTTGCCCCATTTCCCTGGCATCCCAGGCTCTCCCCGGTCTCCTTTCTCTCCTACAGGAGGAAGCAGAGGACACAACTCCTGTGTGATGCCAGAAGATGTGGAAGTGGTAGTGAGAAAGCCTAATGAGGAGGGAGAGGATTGCACAAGAATGGGACAATGCCAGACAAAGGAACACTTCTGAGGGTCACAATGCCTCTGTTCTTCATGGGAAAGGAGCTAGCGGAGCTCTGGGAGTGACTGGAGTCTCTTCCCCAATGAATCCCCTGCTCACAAAATGATACAGCTCTGCCAGAGGCACCAGAACCTCTCCCTAAGAGACTTCAGCCTTCAGTCCAAAGTACCACTGGGGCTCTTGACCTTTTCTTCTTCTGCCACACTCCTTTACCTCCAGCACAGCCTTGCCCTCCCACACCCAGTTATCCACACAGGATGCACACTAGTCTTGCTGTAGGCTGGAGAAGGGGAAGAACTGCTAACACCTGTGGGGGAATATGATTAGGGAGGGACAATACAGTGGATCAGAGGGAAAAGATCCAAGCTGGACTGGGCAGATAGAGCACTGAAACTTAGAAGGATGGTACTTTCATAATACTGGCATGCTTTGAGCATCTTGTATAATTAATACTGCAGTTCTAACCTGGTGTGCACTGCCCATCACACACTTGGGCAGGCATCAATACAGAGACCAGCACCAGAATGTACTTTGTGTATGCAGAGAAGGAATGGGACTCAGAGCAGCCTCTGGCACTAGGTAATAGCATTCAAAATTTGTATTTTGTTCTTTTCCTCCTCTCCATCCCCTGCATGGTATTGAAGGTCCCCCTTAGACACCACACTCTAGTCTAGGTCTCTATCTGCCCTTCTGAGCTTTGATTGATTACAGCTACTTCCTGGCAGGGCAGGGAAGGGAGAGCATCTGCCCAGTTAGTCCAGACAAACCACAGAGCTACAAGAAGCATGTGGCAGCATCCAGCTGGGAACAGGCTTTTGCCCACAGCAAAGGCTAAAAGGGGAGTCCTGAAGGGAGGAGCTGATTTAAAATAGGGAACCTTTTCCCATTAGCCAAGCCAGCTGCTGCAGGGTGGAATGAGCTGTGGGTCACTGCCAGTTTAACCTAGAGGTGCTTGCCAATAACTGCTGCTTCCCTTTGCCCTCCTCCCGCTCCCAAATGCACATCACCCACAGAGCTGAGAATGTGTCCTCCCAGCTTGGCAAGAGGCTGTCAGTGCCACTCCTGTGTTAGCAAGGAGAAAGCGTTAGTAGCAGGCAGCATCCTGAGACACAGATATCACAGCAGAGATATGCACTGACTTCCATCCCCCCAGGCTACTCCCCATCACAGCACAAAACACCTAAACCCTGGGCATAGTGTGTGTGGGCACTTATCCTCCAGGATGGCCTGTTAGCACAACCAGCATGCCAGAAATCCAGCTGTCATCTCCACTGCAATGCCATGAGTCCCTGAGCCGGCCTTGGCATCCCGGGGCAAAGACTTACCTTTCAGAATGGTGATGTTGATATAGGGACGGACCTCTGGCACTGGATAAGGAAAGTGGTGGTGGCTGGGAGAGACTGGTGGGATATCTGTGGAAGAGTCCAGTGAGTCACAACAGCGCTTGCAAGCACCAGGGCCTGGTTCTGTGAGGTTGGGTTCATCAGTGGGTGCCCCAAACACAAGAAGAGGGAGAAAAAGGAAGGTCAGGGATATGCGCAGGTAGGTTATGTCCATGGTGACCTGGGAAGATATGAGGAAGTGCCAAGAGTGAGGTATAAGAAGTGGGAGGACATAAGGGATGGAACAGAGATCATGATGAAACATCTTTCAGTGGTTGGAGCCAGGGGTGGGATGAAATGGCATTGTCCTGTGGAGGGAACTTACATTCTTGTTCAAGGGTGCAATCTGAGCAGCAACCACAGGGCCCAAGAGGGTTCCCCACACCCTTCTGCCCAGGCCAGTGGAGAATTCATGCTGACCCTGGGAGAAGGCTTGATGCTGACTAGGCAAACCATTAAAGCCACTAGAATGTTCAGTCCCAAGTCTGGGATAGAGGAAGGAGACAGAATCATAGAATTGTTATGATTGAAAAAGACGTCTAGGGTCATTGAGTCCAACCTCTGCAGATCTTTAGCAAAAACATGCTCTGGTAGGGTGCTCAGTCTGTGGGAAGCACTGTAAAAAAAAATCTCCAGCCCTTCTAGCACTGTATATCAACTCTTTATAGGAATCTAACCCCAAAATCCACATGTCCCACATGGAGCCTGACCCACATCTCTTAGCAGAGATGCCTCTTCTCCTGTGGGCTGGGAGCTTAACTTCAGCCTCCTCCTTTCCCCCACCAAATCCCACCCACCCTGGCGGCTTGGTCTCCTTCCACCCATGCCCCGTGGGTTCCCAGGCAAACCCCAGCACCTTTCCAAGGGGATGGCTGGGTTCCCAGCGCAGCTTTTGGGCAGACTAGAGGGGAGCTGCTTCGCTGCCGAGGGTGAAGGACGTGAAACTCTGCAGCTTGCAGAGAAGTATGCTTACGAAAGACAGACATGCCAAGCAGCTGAGAAAGCCCTTTTTGCAGCCTGCGCCCCCCATCCTGCTGTCTGCCCCCGGCACAGCGCAGCTGCTCACCCTAGAGGCCGCAGGCTCCCCTCTTCACTTCCCAGCCCCTGCTCGCCGGCTCCCCTCTGCCTGCAGGGCAGGCCCCCGGGTCCATGGCTTTAAGGAAGCCGGCTCTTGGCACAGGCACTGCTCAGCGCTGGCTGGGTGCACAAGCTAGGCTTGGACCGGCTCCCTCCCCCTCTCCTCTCCCTCCTTCTCCCTGCCCTGGCTTTGGGTGCTCTCCATTCTAAACCGGCTTGGGTTTCAGCGTCTTTTTAACTCTTTCCTAGGAACTGCCTTTTCCTTGTACATGTTGCTGGTTTGGTTTTAGTCTCTGCCTTTTCACTTCCAGCCAGCAAAAAAATGCAGGCAGCACAGACTGTGCCGTGTGCAAGGGGTGGACAGCAGCAGGGCAGTGTCCCACCCTTGGCATCTCAGGATGGACAAGATAGGGTGCACTGGTGCAAGAGCCAGACTCCTCTTCAGGTAGGATACTACAGAATTCTGCCCTCAGTCCTTTGCACTAGTCCCTTGTCCCATGCATTAGTCCTTCACTTGGCCATGCTCTCTTCCCAGCTGTGCCTGACCCACTCATAGTCCCCAAACTTCATCTTTCATTCTCTCCTGCATTGTTTTTTCTGCACGTCACTGTGGCCTCTTGCCCCAGGCATGATATTTCTAGCAGGAGCAGCTGCCAATGGGGAGAGGCATCAGTTTTTTCCCTCTCTGGTCATCCCCTCTGCCTGGCAGAGCCCCAAGCCTTGTGCTCCAGCACGTGTCATCCCCTGGTCATGTCCCCTGTTTAGGTCCCAGGCTGAGCATTTTGGATGGGAGGGGTGTGCCTGGTCTGAAGCAGAGCCTGACTGCTGGGAGCTGCCTGCCAGCAAAACTGGGGATCTGGAAACAAACCCTGGCTGTGACCAATTGTCCCCAGCTTGGCGCCAAGCTGACAAGCTTGTGCCTTTGGGGTAAGCACAATGTGGCTGCACCAGAACATTGGAATGAAGGGCATTTTGGAGGGGAGAAGAATGCAGGGTGGGAGAGACATGAGGTTTTTGTTGGTTTTTTTTACACTGCAGAGTCTGTTGGGAAGAAGATGAGAAGATTCTATCCTGCACCAAAACTGACCTGGGTATAAATACCCTGGGTATGTGGGGAGGGAGGGTGGGGGTGGGGGTGGGGCGGGGTGCACATATGGGTCTTTGTGAGGCAGAAGGAAGGATGGACAATTTCTCTGTTCTGCAGGGGTCAGAAATGCCAAGTCAGCACTGTGCCTCCTGCAGTTTCCAAGAGGAGCTGCAGAAGGCTCCAAGGTTTCTGAGGGGAATAGGGTTTTGAGCGTGTCTACGTGTACTAGGACTTTTTTTTTTTCCTGTTTCCCTTCTCCCATTTGTTTGGTTTAGGAATGGGAGGCCCTGCTTCCCAGAGAGTGGTTGGCGCTTGGCAGGACCCCAGAACCACTGGAGAAGCAAGCGGAAAACTCTGGGAAAATATGTACTGTGAGCTGGGGGGGAAGGGAGGAATGGGGGCTGGGAGGCCTGGAAATATTCTCAGGCTGCCTGTCAGCCTGGAGTTCAATGAACATGGAGTGAACATGCCTTCCAGCTGGGGCAGGAAGAGGACAGAGAAATTCACTGCTGAGTGCGTGAGTTCCTCACCCAGCTCCAGTACTGACATGCAATGAAATCCACTGCAAGTTGTCCATGGTTGCCTCAGTTTCCTCTTTTGGAAATAAGAGGAGAGGGAAAGGTTAAGGCAATACTTCTTGCTAATGGAGCCTTACCAGCTGACAAAAGAGGGGTTTTGTGATCAGTTGTGTTGTCTACTCCTGGCTGCTCCTGGTGGGAATTTTGGCAGCTGACAGTACTATTAAAGGCAAGCAAATTTTTTGGGGTGTATGAAAACTTAGAGACTAATACTGAAGACAGAGTTCTTCTCTGTCCCAAAAAAGCTCCTGTGGTGCCTCTCAGGTTTTCCTGCCTGGCTGATTTCCAAACATGACATTACCCACTTTTGCAGTTTTTGGCCTTATGCCTGGCCTCTTCCACCTTTCCAAGGGAAACAGGTAGCAGGGAGGCTATTGTCCTCATTTCCGTCCCACATTTCCATCTGCACTCCTGAGTTGCTCACAGCCAAGCAGATGCTCTTCATGGGGGATCTCATCAGCTGGGGCCTTTGCCTGTGTCTCATCTGACTGCAAGAACAGCTCACAGTGGGGAGCAAGCAGGACTTTGTATTTTATGTCTCATCTGGGCTGAACAGGGACCTGCCAGGAGCCAGCAAACAAAGACATGCTCTGGTGGCATTGCCCAGCTGGGCAGAAGTTTATGCCAGTAAAGACACTTTCACTAGGGTAATATTGCCCTGCTCCCTGAAGGGAACAGTGTGTACCAGCAATATTTTGCCAGGGCAGTCACATTTGCAGGAGATTTTGAGAATTCTATCCAGTAAACCTGTGCCAGACATGCTTTAAAGTGCAGTCTAAGCCTGAGGGCACCTTGTGTGCCCAACAATCTTCTCTCTCCCTCATCACACACTTTGCCTTGGAGGCAGCCCAAGGAAGTACTGTCCAGATTATACTGCAATGATCCCTGCTCAAAAGCAGCTGTTTCCTCCTCCTCCATTTCCTCCCTTTTCCTGTACCCACCACAACACTGGCAAAGTACGGGGACAAAGACTGTCTCTACCTCAGTGGCCGCATTCATCCTATCACCCCTCTCTACCACAGGTATGGAGAAGAAAATTAAATTGATGTTTTCTCTCCTCTCTTGCCCCTGTGTACAGCTCAGCTCCCTTGTGGCCCATGTGAATCATCTGTCCTGTTGCACATACACACACACATCCACGCACAAACACTCACCCTTCACAGCTCCTCCCTCACCAAACCTCCAGAGCAAAGGTATCATTTGCACCAAGAGGCAGAGGAAGAGCCCCTTCTCCTCCCCTTCCTGACTATTTCTCCTCCACCACAGCTGCCTTTCCTTCCCCGTGCTCCCCACTCCTCTGGCCTTAATCTTCAAGAAGATCACAAGCCCGGAGGGGAAGCGGAGCAGCTCTTACCTCCGCTTCCCTCCGCAGGGGTCCCGCGCTGAGTTATCTCTATCCTGTATCCTTAGCTGCTCCTGGTTAGCAGCGCGGGAGGGAGGGCCGGTGGAGCCCAGCTGACTCCAGCCAGATGCTCGCCAAGTGCTCTTATGTAATTACTGTCTTTTCCATCCTGCCTCCAAGGCCTTTGTGAGTGCCTCCCCTCCTGCTCTGGCCCGTGTCAGGCTTGGCTCTCCCTCCCTCTCTCCCTTCTTCCCTCCCTTTCTCCCTCCCTCCCTCCCTTCTTCCACCCACCCTGCACAGCATCACAATTTGCTCAGCTCAACAGCTGATTCCTTCTGGAAGCAAAGTTCAGGCTTTTGGCTACTGCTGTTGCTACCGTTGGAGAGAGAGCTAAGGTGTTTCAAGAGCTGGGAAGGGACGTGCAGCACTGGTCTGCACTTGCCCCCTCTCCATCACAGCCTGACTGCTCCTGGGTACCTTTGTCTTGCCCTTCCATAGTACCTGTAAATGGGGAGGAGTACACCTGAGACATGGAAAGGTGGCAATGTGGTTTTTTGCTTCAGTAATTTGTGGTGCCTTCAGGTTATCCTGTAACAGCAGCTGTCACTCTGCTGTACCAGGATTGCTGATCATCTCTGGCCAGGCAGCAGAAGAGGCTGGGAAGAATAGATGACCTTTAAAGGTCCCTTCAACCCTGAACTATTCTGTGATTCTATGATTAGATGAATTTTTTCCAGCCTATGGACTCCATGTCTGTGCACAGGGCTTGTGCAACAGCCAGCCCTTGTTACTCAAGAGCACCAGCATGGTACAAAATTAGAATACTTTCTACACCTCTAAGGATGGCAGACCTAATAGATGTCCGCTGTATGGCTACATTTCTCTTTAGACTTCTGCCCATGTGGGGCCTGTACCAAGCAGAAATGACATGTTCTCTCATTCCATGGCTTTATGCAAGCTGCGGCCGAGTTTGAAGGCACTTCTGGCAGCAGGGATTTCTGCTGTGTGCTGCTTGGTGGCCTGGCCTGTCTCACACAGAGATCAAGGCCTGGCAAAGATTCTGCTGCGCTTTTCTTTTTTTTTTTCCTCCCTGTGCATTGCTGAAATGCCACGTGGCTGAGGAGCAGCTGGAAGAGCTGTTCACCTGCACTCATTGCTTGAGCAAAGCTGTTGCTAGACCTGGCAATCTCCAATACTGAGCAGGAAAGTGTGAGGTTATCTCCTACTTCCCAGTGCCCCCACAGCCAGTCCTTGTGTGACACAGATGAGCAGGGCGGGTATCAGACACTGGCTCACAAGCTGTCTCAGCTGGAGATGCCTCACAGCATCACCCAGGTTGCCCCTCTCCCCATCAGCAGCTTTTCCAACTCTTACCCTTGCCTTGTAACCCTGCCTGTGAGACCAAGGAACTGTGCTGGTATCCATCCCAAACTCTGGCATATGACTACTAGCAGGACTATCCCTACTGCAACCTGAGTTTGCTGTCTGGTGAACATCTAGATCCAGCAGTCTGGCTGGGTGGGAGATACCAGGTGACATTGTAGCCTGTTTGCACCAGTTCTTAAAAATAACCTTCAGGCAAGCCTGCTGCCTTTTGCTTCTCTGTATTTGCATGCACCTGAAGGCCCCCTCCTCCCTTGCACTCCTGTGTAGACCCAAGAAATTTTACTCCTTTGCCATCCTCTCCTACGCACACTCCTAGACCTGTCTGTATCACTTATCAACAGTAGATCACTACTCGGGGCATGTCAGCTCTCACAAGGAGTGCTGAGAAAGACGCACAGCGGTTTGGGTGAGAAAACTGTCTTCACAGAAAACTTTCTTCAGAGATACGCATGAGCTTTCTCACCAAAGAAACAAAAACTTTGTGGAGCGGAGATGGGGTGGTGGGGCATGAGTGGACAGGTGGATGGGCAAAGATGCTGGTGTTTAAGAGCTCACAAACTCTTGGACCTGTGAGGGTGCTTTTCATTAATGGAACTAGAGTGACATGACAGAATTACAGAATCACAGAGTGGTTTGGGTTGGAAAGGACCTTCAAGATCATCTAATTCCAAGCCCCCTGCCATGGACAGGGACTCATTCCAGTAGATCAGGTTGCTCAAAGCCTGGCCTTGAATGCTGCTGGAGATGGGGTAGCACCAGCGTCTTTGGGCAGCCTGTGCCAGTGCCTCACCACCCCCACAGTGAACAATTTCTTCTTAATATCTAATCTAACCCTGACCTCCTTCATTTTAAAGCCATTCCCCCTTGTCCTATCACTACATGCCCTTGTGAAAAGTCCCTCTCCAGTTTTCCTGCAGTCGCCTGTTAGGTACTGGAAGGGACTATAAGATCTCCATGGAGCCTTCTCTTCTCCAGGCTAACAACCCAAATTCTCTCAGCTTGTCTTCATAGGACAGATGCTCCAGCACTCTGATTATCTTCATGACTATCGTCTTGGACTTACTGCAACAGGTCCATGTCCTTCATATATTGAGCGTCCCAGACCTGGATGCAACACACCCAGATGGAGTCGCACCAGAGAAGTGTAGAGGGGCAGGATCACCCCCCTCGACCTGCTGGCCACGTTTCTTTTGGTGCAGCCCAGGACACCACTGTCTGTCTCTCTGTGCTGCGACTGCACACTTCTCATGCCCGCACAGGTCCCTCTGGATGTCTGACACGCGGGGGTTGGCAAGGAGAGGCACCACTGCCGCTGGGCAGCACAGTCCTAACCCCAGCGGGAAGGGCAGGAGCCCGGCGGCGTTCCCCGGTTCTCCGCGGTGCCGCACCTGCCGGTGCCCGATCCCCCTCTGCAGGACGCGCCGCGCAGCGCCCGCATCCCCCGCCCCTCATCTCCCGCCCCGCATCCCCCGCCCCGCATCCCACGCCCCGCATCCCCCGCCCCGCGTCCCCCGCCCCGCTCGGCGCCACCCCCGGCCTGCCCCTCCCGCCCCGCTGCGTGTCCCCGGAGGTGTCCCGCGTGTCCGAGAGTAAGGCAGGACGGGCATGGGCTCTCGCGTCCCTCCCTCCCGCAGCTCCGCAGCCGCTCCGGCTCCAGAGCACCGCGGGGAGCCGCGGCGGGGCACTGCCCGCCCAGAAACACTTTGGCAATCGAGGCATCCGTACTGCCGTGCCCCGCGGCCCTGTTTGTCATGTAGAGAAGGCTGCTGTGCTGCAGCCCAGGCACGTGTCCTAGCCCGGCTGCATTGACGCACTGGCTATGCGCGTGTGTTTGTTTGTGCATGACGTGCTAAGTGTGAGATCTGCGTGAGCCGGCTGTGTGGTGTGTGGCGTTTGCATAGTTTATGCTTGGGAAGGCAAAGAACAGCAATTTTTCATGAGCAAATATTTGCATATTTTCCACTCGTTCGAGCAGATAAAGCAATTTCAATTCTCTGTCGGAACCTCAGGAGAGCTAGGAGCATCTTCTTTTTAAAGGTGTTTCCCTTTTTTGTATTCCCCTGTCTCTTTTCTCTAGAAGCTACTTCATTACAACAATGTTTCCTGCCCCCTCCACACACCCCCTTGTTCCACAGCCCTGTACAACAGCAGAAAGCAGAATGTGACCTGGACAGTTTTGTTGTTGCCTAATCTGAGCTGATGTGATTCCCTGCTGATGACAAATTCAGCGGCTCCCTAACAACAGCTTCAAATGGCATTATGTGTGGGTTGTGTTGGTAACAGCCTGGAAACACACCCTTGGTTCTCCACACTGGAGCCCCTCTGCCATCATCATTCACCACTCTTTCAGTTTTCCTCCTGAAGATCCACTGCAAAGCAGAAAGGTCACACTGAGTGCTTCCTCAGCTGCCCCAGACCACCGTTGTGTGGTTGGGTTTGGGTGTGTGTGTGTGTGTGTGTGGAGGGTCCTTGGCAAGGTGCAGATGCCCTCTGCCAGCCTGGGCCTGTGTGCATTAAGGTGAATGCGCTGCACTCTTGGCGTTCATGCTTAGGCTGAGTGGGGCGCACAGGTGTGGGTGTGTGGGCACCTATGTGAGTGGCCCCATATGGTCTCACGCACACATCTATCTGCTTGAACCCGTGCACGGCATGAATATGTCTGTGTGTTTATACACATCCATGCAGTTGCACATAAACACACACACAAGCAGGCAGTCATGCAATAAACACTCATTTGCATGCATGCACACACAGTACATACAAATGCCTCTCTCTATCTGCTCTTGGTATGCACACAAACTCTGACAGAGTGGGTTCCCTGTGTCCCTATCACCCCATCTGTAATCACACATTTGCTGGGAAGAGGATTGCACAATGCTGCTGAAATCATTGCAGCCCTTTCTAGTCTTGCAGCTCTGATCACTACGTGACAAGAATGAAACCTTTTGTGCAGCACAGGGCTCGATGGAGCCCTTATCTCTGTGTCTCTGCACCCAGAACAGAAAAACTCTTTTCCATACTTGACTGGAGCAAATCCCCCCTGAACACATCCAGACTTTCATTTAGCCACAGCACATGGTCCCCATGCCTCTGGGCTGCCCAGAGTCAACTACACCATCGTTAAGGAGAGGGAGAGGGATCACAAAGACAGTCAGATTAATGCCATCACCACAGAATACTCTGGGGATTCACCAACAGGAAGACAGTGCTGAGGCAGTGACCCCCTGACCATCATTCCAAATGGAATGCACATTCCTGTGAAAAACAGTGGTGATAGCTTGAAGAATTTTGTGGCATTTGTTTTCTCCTCATGAATTTTGGACAAGAAATACCTTTTCCTTCCCCTCCCCCAGTCTTACTTTCTGCTGCCACTGCAAAACACGATACAGCCTTTGGGGGGCGAGAAAAACAGAAGACATGCTTATGTCTCTTTTTTTTTAAACTCCTATTTAATCTAAAGGTTTCCATTATTTTTGCAGGTCTCCCTGGAATACATTTTGTTTGCCCCAGCAGGCTGCCCTGCAGAGCTGCTTTGGTAGGAGCTCAGATTCCATGTGTCAAAATGATGTCTCCTTGGCATACTTGCTTGGTGCTGGCATTGCATTGCTTGGGCTCTTAAGGAATGTTGGTATTTTAAGAAGCCAACCAGTCAACGGAGTTTCTTGAATGGTGATTTGCAGCAGATGGAGCTGCAAAGGCGTGTGAAATGAAGTCTCAGCTCAGTTTGGTGATGAAGGAGACTGTCTCTGTTAAGTGTGGGTAGCTGAGGAACTCCCCCCATCTCCCCAGAGCAGCTGGGCTGCCACTCCATGGATAAGGAAACCCATTCTATATCTGCCCCCCAGCCACCTGAGCTGCTTCCTGCAAGATCCTTGCTCACAGTCACATGCCTTCTTCAGTGCCTGGTCATCAACCATGAGCAGTGCTACAAACTCTTCAGATAATACAATTTCTGCTCTGTCCTATGGGGATTGCTCTGCCAAAAGAGTTCAGCATTCACTGGCTCTGCTCTGCAAGAGGAGCAACACAGACCAGAGTTTGAAGTGCTGCGTTGTCCATCTACCTGACCATTTGGTAGTCAGCCCTTTTAATCTTTCCACCTCTTGTTGCCCCTTATAGAGGCAGAAGCTTTGGCTGTCCATGCTTTGGCAATCCTGCCAGGATTTCTTGATTGTGTTTCATCCAGTGGATGTTGCAGGAGCTCTCCAAGAAACTAAAACAGGCTTTTTTTAGTCCAACAAACTGTATCCCACGTCCATGAATAGTTTGGCTGCTTTTCTGACTGGGGCCCACAGTGTGGGAAGCTGATGCATGGATTGAAGGAGAAAAAGAGGTAAAGACATTGTAGAAGATAGAAACTGGCTACCTGGCTCCTTCTTTTCCCTGTGAGCTGAGCCTGCACTCCAGGGTGTCTGACTGCCCATGCTCAGAGGAGCACTGTAAGGGCACCTGAACAATTCCTACGTGGTCTGGCAGGCAGCTCAGCTCCCAAGGCTGAGTCTGCAGGCATGGACAGCTTGGCATCAGCATCCCAGGCTTAAACAGGAAACAAGAGGAGGTAGGATTTCAGGGGACAGTCTTTGTCATGGAGGTGATGGCAGTACCAGTGGTTCACAGCACAACTGAATGTGTTTTGGTTGGTTGTCTCTGCAGTCCCTGCCCACCCTTCCTCTGCACTCTAATCTGGCTAGGAGATGTCTGTTCAGCTGACACCCTGTGACAGTCCTTTTCCAAAGTTGGGTGCCCTGCACTGCAGTTCTGATTCCTGCCAGGCCTTCATGTCTTCTCATATTGCCTTTGTGTGACCTTGACTCTTGCTTCCTCAAAAAGTGGTGCTGTTCCCACGATCCTCAGCTGCTGCAGCTTATCCTGCTTCCCAGCTCAGGGCTTTTGGCTTCTGTCTCAGCACACCTGACACCATGCCACCCTTTTCCTTACCTTCTCTCAAGTGACCCGTAAGACATCTTTCCATTACCCAGCCAGCTCTCATAATTGACCCTCCACAAGTCACCTCCTGCCACATCTCTTGACCTCAGGGAGGCATGTGTCCTTCTGGTGAGTCCCTTCTTTCCATTTCTCAAAATTGTCTGTGGAGAAAACAGCCCAAAGGGCTGCAATATGAGGGTCATTTCGGTGGCTGTAGCTTAGCAATAGCATTCATGGAGAAGTTAAAAGCATGGGGACTGACATTTTAGCAGAGCTGCAGGAATGAAGCCGAAGTGGAGAGGGATACCTTAATCCCATCCACTCTCGTACAGTGCTGCTCCTCTAGCTTGCACACTCAGATGGGCCCATCCACAACTTTCCTCCAACCACCAGTGTGCATGAGCAAGCACTCATCCAATTCCACTCCATCCAGCACACTTTCTCTCAAACTCTTATCCAGGCGTTCATATCTACACTTAAGCATCCTGCAATTACATAAACACAGTCCTTCATCTGTGTTTGTGTACACTTACACACATGCATGCTCCTTTAGGTATCCCTGTACACATGTGCACACCCCCAGCAGATGAACATCAGTGCCCAAGACTGGCACCAGCCTTCCACCGGCCCTGATTCCTGTCTCCAATCCTCTTCAGCCATCCCCATACATGTACAGTCCAGGGGACAAAGTTTTCCCTAAAACTACCTTTGTGCACATGCAGACACTTCATTTGTTCACCATCCTGAGCCAAATACTCTGCCACTTCCCACAGGATAACGTGGTTCCTAGTATTGCCCAGACTCTTTGCAACGACAACTCTCACACACTGGAGATCCCCTGACCTCTGTGTGCTTCCTGCCCCCGTCCTGTACTGACAGATGCCTTCATCTCTTGTATCAGCCAAACATGACTCCATACAGAGATTGACTCAACTCAAAGACATTGTGTATTCCCAGGAGAGCCAAATCTATAGCATCCCCTACTCTAAACATATAGAATAGTTTTGCCCACCTGGCCTTCTAAGTCCAAAGGCTTTTTCTTTATTTACAGTAAAACTTAAGAGGAAAAGAAATGCTGCCTCCAACTCATGTCTCATTGTCTTCTTCTCTACCCTTGTTACATCTCCCAGCAGGGTGCAGAGGCACCAGGAGAACCCTGAGGAATGGGAGGTTCGGGAAAGAAATGTTCCGTTTTTTTCTCCCAGGTAAATCTTGTCATCCTGCCCACAGTCCATAACAGCTCTGAAAAGAAAGAGGAGGTTTTGAGAAGTTAGTGGTCTCCAGCCATGACCAGCATGGGCAGGAAATCTGTCCCCAAGACTTTTTGAAGAACTAGAGAGAGGCCAGCCATGCATGCAACTGGCTGGTATGTCTTTGCTGCAGACATTTCTCCTTCCTGTTCATCTTTTAAGGTAAACTACTTCTCATGTTTATAAGGAGATAGTCAAAGCACTGGGTTGCCTACATGTGGTATATGCCACCTGGGGACTTCCTTGAGGTGCCACCATGAGATGGCAGCCTATGCCCTCCAAAGCTGGGTCATCTAAGGGCAGATCATCACTCTAGGGCTGACCTTGTTCTCTCCGTACTCTCAAAGCCCATCATATCTTCAGCTCTTCCTAAATTCAGTCTGCTCTTTACCTGCTGTTGCCAGATGAAGAATTGTTTGCTCCTGGTGGCAAATACAATGCTTATTCTTCAAAAGCCACTGCACTATGGAACAGCACAATGTTTGTTCTGTAGGATGAAGAACTCAAAAGCAACCAGCCCAGTTATGCCAACTTTTACCAGTTCACCAGGCAGTCAGGTATGACTTTGGGGTCACCAACCACAAGGGACCACCAAGAGACTCTCAGGACAGAAGAACACATGTGTAAATGATAGGGAAAATACACTAATGATTTTGGGGAAATTAATATCATATGTATGTTTATTCTGGGAGAATCAATGAGCATGTATGTAAAATATAGTATATAAATTGGAGCTTTTTCTGTACTCAGCCATGCATGATATTTTGAAGGATTATCAGGAGAAGGAGATACCCCTTTGTGCATCCAGCCAAATAAAGAATACCTGCTTCTTAACACTAAATTAGTGTTAAGGAGGTTTTATTTTTACTGATTTCTGGTAACATTGGTACCACACAAACCTCAGGTGTCTCTTCCAAAGCCAAGAACCATGCCTTGCTTTTTCCACAAGATCATGGAGCCCTATTCATCTTTAAGCATAATCTTGGACTCATTATTCCCTTGTATCAATGTCTCCCATTGCCTCTGAAAGCAGAGAATGTGAAGGGGATCCTGTGCCCAATGTCTCTTTCCCCTGCACCACCCCTTTCATCATAAATAACTGACATGCAACTTGTTCCTCTTTTCGCATCCTGCAGGCTCCTCAGGGAGTGGTTTTTGCTCATTGCTTTTTCCTTCTCCACTGCTTAGAGGGCGCTCTTGCCTGTCATTTCCATTCTGGGTGATCTTGCTGATCTCACCCTCTTCCCTTTCGTCATCAATCTTCTCTGGGGGGCATGCTGGCACCTCCTGGCTCTGGACTCGGCGGGACGGCCTGAAGATGGCCCTGCGGAAGCCCTGCTTGAAGCGGTAGGAGAGGAAGCCATAGATGATGGGATTGGCGCAGCTGTTGGCATACGGCAGCACCACCACAAGGAAGTAGACTCCAAAGAGGGATGGCTCCTCTGGCAGCGGGCAGACAACATTGATTATGTTGAGGACGTAGAAGGGAAGCCAGCAAAGGACGAAGACAGCCACCACAGTCACGACCATGCGGGTCACTCTGCGCTCTGAAAGCTTGTGCTTGGAGGACAGAGCCCTCACCCGCCTGCCAGAGGAGCGAACCTTCACAACAATCAGGAGATAGCAGAGACAAATCACCAGCAGGGGTCCAAAGAAGCCCAGGGTAGCAGTGTAGACAATGAAGCCAGCTCTCCACACTGAGGCAGGCTCTGGCCACTGGATGTGGCATGTACTCATCCCTAAAGGGACATCTGAGAAGACAACCACGGGCAGCACCACTATGGAAGACAGCACCCACACAGTTACACTCACAGCCTTAGCCACCCGTGCTGTCCTCCATTTGGAGGACTTCCCTGGGTGGACCACAGCCAGGTAGCGGTCAACGCTCATCACCGTCAGGCAGAAGATGCTGGTGAACTGGTTGATGGCATCCACAGCCATCACCAGGCGGCACATGAAAGAACCAAAAGGCCAGTAGGACAGGGCATTTTGCGCAGCCAGGAAGGGCAGGCCCAGCATGAAGAGCTCATCAGCCAGGGCCAGGTTCAAGATGTACACGTTGGTCACCGACTCGCTCACAGAGTGCCGCAGGACCACATAAATGACCAGGGAATTCCCAGCCAACCCCACCACACAGACAATGAGGTAGACCACAGGGATGAGGACACTGCTGACAACTACACCAGGGCTGACGGTGGAGGAGCTGTTTGGGGTAGTGAAGCCTGCCCAGCTACTGGTGGCATTCCCCTCCTCCAACACTGCCGGTGTGGGGAGGCTAAAAGCAGAAGTGTCCATAGCAGAGGCAGGGAAGAGGGCAGGGGGCAGTGTCCTTGCAGGATCAGCTAGCAATCTGGAACTGAAGGGAGGAGAAAAAAAACATTGATACTGGGGACATGACAGCTGAACAAGCCACAGGTAAAATCACCACATTAACTGTGTGTTAGGTATGGACAGGCATGGGAAATCAAGGGAAGTTTGCAGATGCTACCAGCTGCTGGAAAATCTAGGACAATATCAAACCCATCTCGTCCTGCAAGGCACAGTGGACATGAGGGAGATGGGTCAATGTGGGCCTCTCATCTAGCGAAAGATCCTCTGGGGAAACAACAACAGATTAGTGTAAGGACAGGGAAAGTTTTCATTTTCTGCTAAGGGATCCACTACTGAGGACATGGTCACCAGGGGCCTGGTCCTCATTTATGAATGGCAGTTGCTTTACAAACAAAAGAGGGAAAAGCATCCAGTGACAAAGTGCCTTTCCAACTCTGATTTTCCTATTCTCTATTTATTGTCCTGCTTGCTGAAGCTCTTTTTGGACTGTCCAGGTTATTGTTAGCCCCACAGGAGAAGGAAAACTACTTTCAATCCAAGCAGAGAGGCTTAGCTCAGCACCTGAGCTGGAGGGCAGCTGGTTTGTGTTATGCCAGCTTGACAGTAAAGGAAAGAAAATTTTGGGTACACCAAGAGGTATCAGTCCAGATCCCTTTTGTCTCTTTTCCTCTTGTTCTCCCCACCATTCTCTGTCTCTCCTTCTGCACGCTGCAACACACTGCTAATGGCAGAGGCTCTGCCTGCCCCACCTGTTTGCAGCACCAAAGCAGTGTCCCAGCCTTCCTAAGCTGAGGAGCCCAGTTACTTGTCACGTCAGGGTTTGGCATGGAAACAGCACTCGGCTCCCTCAGAGATGTCCTTGAGCAAACAAACTCTCCATTCACCACCAGCTTGCTGCTGACACTGGGTGAGGAGCTGCAGGGGGAGAAGGGACAGTTAAGGGACGGATGTGCCTTTTGTCAGGGCTCCATATGTGAAATACAGAGCCCAGCACATACGGTGGGCCAGAGACACCCTGGAAAACCTAATGCAGGGTAGATTTGTGTTCCTTTCAGGATTACTGTAGCTCTGGAAAAATCTTCTGGATGTGTGGACTGACAGGGTCATCACCCTGAATTTGGTCCTTGGAAGGGAAGATGACTTGGTGGAAGTGAATGGTGATCCTGAGGCTCACCTTCTCACATCTCAACAAATCCCTTACAGCTCTGAAGGTCCTTTTCTATTGAAATTAAAACTGGGGATGTCAAAGGAAAGGACTCGCAACAGGAGGCCAGAGACATTCCAGAGACTTTTCTCGCAGATGTGATTTTCTGCAGCATCACAACTTTCTTTACAAATGTCTAATATTACAGTGTTTGGGGTTTTTTTGTTTGGTTGGGGTTTTGTTACTTGTTTGTTTGTTTGTTTTGTAGGTGCCATTCCAAGTTCTGGAAACCCTAGGGGAGACCTGAGCTTTAGATGTATTCCTTGGACATCAGACAGGCAAAGCCAACAGACTCTACAGATATATCAAATTTCATGCTGAAGGGATCTCATCTGATAGGCCCCATAAAAACACAGTTGAGCAACTATGTCTTAAGGCCATTTCTACAGGCTATTGTATAAATGTTTCCTGCTTCAGAGCATTTGAGCTTTGAAGGACTGGGATGGTTTAGATTTTCTTAATTTTCAGGTGCCTTGGGCTGTGACACGCTGTCCTGTCAGAAGCCCATCTCATGAGGTCCTGCAGCACTGGGTTGCCCCCACATCATGGGTGGCTGCAATGAAGAAGCAGAATAGGAAGTGATTTGAAACTCTAAATTCAAGGATGTTTCCTCTGATATTTTTTCCAATTCTAGTGACACAAATCAGTTGTTGGAGAAAAGAGGAGGGCAATGGCTGCTCCAGGGACAAAGATCCCTGCAAAAGGTGGCAGAAGCAAGAACAGTATGTTCATAAAAGGATGATCCTCTAAAAGATGAAGTTGGATGTTCCTCCTGCATGCAAATGAATTTAAAGAAGAAAAAGACCAAACATTTGGAGCCTTATAAATACCAAATATGGATGGAGATACTCCTGGTGGAGCTGCAAAGCATTTGAAGAAGTGTCTGGTGTCCAGACCTCAAAGACAGTTCTTCAGACTGTTGTTTAGCAATACAGTAAATCCAGCTTCAGGGTAGCTTCAGAAGCCCTATCAAAAATGCTAAGGAGTGCAACAAAAAGCGTGGATTTCCTATGAACTCATTTTCCTGCTCAGACAGTTGCAGAGGAGAAAATTGATCTTTAAGCAGGCATGGTCTGTTGCTGCCATTTTAACTTTCTCAAGTACCATGTACCAGCTGAAATGCTATGTTACACATTTTGGCTAGTTTGGCAGGAAAAACACTGGGCACCAGTGTTCCATTTAGTTTGGATGGACCACTCTGGTCATTGCTTTGGCAGCACATGCATAGGTAGGAGTTGGTGAGGAACCCTGGCCTCAGACTGATAGTGTGTTGGAATCCACTTGGATCTGTTCCTGATGTGGACAGCACCTGTTGCAAGAGGCTTGGGATCCTCTAACAGGTGCTACCAGAATATGCCTGGTTCATGCAGCTGGAAAGCAGAAAGAAGGCAGACAGGTAGGAAGAGATGGGAAATTGGCCCTACTCCTTTCCCTCGGGGAAAAAAAATAAATATCCATATATATGTTTCTGCACCGAATGAGAGGAGGAGGTGGAAGCTGAAAGCTGAGCCTAGTCCTGATAACAAACCATGGATAGCAGCTGGGAGGGACAACACAAGACAAATAACCTCCACCACCCCCTCTTGACCCCCTCCCCTCCTGTCCCTCCTGTTTCCCACGGCCCTGCTCCAGCTCAGGACTCTCCCATCTCACCTCGGGGTTGAGCTCTCTCAAGAACCAGGCTGGACTGGCAGAGTTGGAGGGTCGGCAGCAGGGGGTGGTCAGCAGGTTTTCTTCTCTGGAATTGCAGACTTAACTTCTGCATGGACTCATGCCCGCGGGAGACATCTGGGAAGAGCGGACAGAGCCGCCAGGTACTTACATGTCGTCGGGATGTACATTTTCCTCCGCTTCCCCAGGAGAATCCGTGTCATGCTTTTCCCCTTCCCCTTTCTTAAACGCGACAAAGCGCTCCCGGAGGGAGCGAGCCCCGCCGAGTGCTACCGGAGGCGCGAGTCCTTCTTCCCGGACTTGCCCATCATCCCCGCCGTGCCTGGCGTGGGAAGGGGCCCAGGGGCCCGCGGGAGGATGCGCGGCCCCTCAGCCCCACGTCCGTGCGTCTCTCCCCCACGCAGCCCCCACCATCCGCGGGGCTCGGGCAGAGGGAGCGGAGCGCCGGTACCGGGGAGCGGGTGCCGGCAGCCAATGGGCGCCACGCATGGAAACACCGGCAGGAGAAGGAGGAGAAGGAGGGGATGGACGACAGGGCAGGAGGACAATGATGAGCGGGGGGGGAGATACCGGGATGGAGAATAAAAGCAGGAGAGGGAGGCGCAAGGAGATGGGCAGAGGAATAAGGGGAGCGCAGAAGAGGGGAGGATGAAGGAATGAGGAGTGCGGTAAAAGAAGCTGGAGACAGTGGAGAGAAGAGGGAGAGGAAGAAAAGAGGGATGCAGAGAGCGCTATGTGGTGGGAGAGTGGCATGCAGGAGGGGGCGACTCGGCTCGGCTCTCCTAGGGGCACCCAGGAAATGGACACCTGTTCCAAGGGTCTTGCAGGCAGGACTGGTGGCTGCTCGGAGCTGCAGGAACACAGGAAAACCTTCTGGCTGGCAGGGTGCTCAGGAAGAGGGGCAGATGTTGAGCACACAAACCCTTCTGTTCTGTCCTGTGAACACCTCCAGATGGACGGAGACGAGGGCAGATGGGCAGATATGGGACTGTCTGTTTCAATGCTTTCCCTTTCCCTGGCTCTATACATTATCTGTCTTTTGCACCTTCATTGGGAAAATGTTCCAGTTTAACAGCCCCAAACTCTCCTACCAGATTTCATCTCTGCTGGAAGGCATAGACACAGAAGAAACAGATCTGAGAAAGAAATTAATCTTTGTGTGAGCAGTTGTCCCACGAGGGATTTTCCCATCCCATTCCCTGCACCAAGGGCTTCCCTGTCATTCTCACCCCGTTTCCTGCCTTGCAGCTAACATCAGTGACTCCTTGTGCTGGGCATCACCCAGTTCTTGATATTTGACACTGCTATTTGTGAGCATTTGAGCCCCTAGGGTAAATTCCAGCTTTAACAAAAGAAGGCAGTATCTCTTTGAGCACAACATAGCCGGGGTCTAAAATCTGGCAGCCAAACCTACTTGGGCAACTTTATGCGCACTCAGTGCTCCTCAAAGGTGAGCTGATGAAGACAGTACAGAACTTCAAAGCTGTCAGGCCTCTTTAGGCTAGAACTTAGCCTCAATGTTGTCTGGAGACACAGAAGAGAGTGGAGTCCTCACCGGGGAAGGAATGGCATGGGTAGCACCCAGAGGTTTTCTTTAACATGGGAGGGCAGGTGTCTGTCACACCATGCAGAAGCCCCCAAGCTCCTCTGTTAGAAGAAACAGAGCCATGCAACAGCAAAGTTCTACACAGTCCTGCTAACCCTTGCAGGACTTGTTAGCATAAGCACGGTCATAGGATCACAAATTCCAGGTCTCCAGATCACTTCCTCAGTGCTCTGAGTCATGTCCCATTCTCTGCCTCAGCTCCAATGGAGGGCTATGCAAATTGCTTAAATTGTGTTGGGAGGAGAGCTCAGCCTGTGCACCTCCACAGGGAGGCAGATACATGAATTTTGTTTCACATACATCATATGCATTGCTGTACATGACAGGGGATGGGGCAGACTGAAAAGGTAAAAGCCAGGGCTTGAAAACTGGAGAGAAGTGATAAACCACTGGGAATATATTGCTTTGAGTCATGCTTAGGATGCTTAAAGGAGGTTACATCCCATTTTCAAGTACTTTGTATCCAATGCCCTTTCACAGGTATATGCCCATACCAGAGGCTTAATTTTTACTCTTCTGGACTTACATTGACATAATTACATTACCTTTGGATGGAGCCTGGGCAATCCATCCAGCAGCCCATGTGCAGTGCAGATATTTGTGGAAGTCCCTGCCACAGGATGCCTGCTAGGGCTGCTCTGAACTTTATCAGTAGGAAATGTGTCACATCATTGAATTAACTGCCTTTTTTAGATCTGACCATGAATAGAAATTGCAGAAATTTCCCTGGCAGCAGGGTACCTTGGGAGCTTTACTGTGTCTGGTTGTACCTGGCACCACCAATGCAACTCCTCAGTGCAGGAAGCAGCCTTTGAAGCTCAGAAGTGTTGCGGCATCTGGGAGCAGTAATCTGGCTCAACTCCATAGTTTCTCTGTGCCCTCCTAGGACTGCAGGATTTTGCAGTGCCAATCATCACACTCTGAGCCTTCCTCTCTCCTGCAAGTAGTGGCAGTAGCAGCCACCCTGTAACACTTCCTCTCAAGTCCCTGCAATGCATCAGGAAAGGAGATGCTCACAGCTGCCAGATCCATAGTACCGCTGGGACCACTCTCTTCAGCTTAATTTTAGTGTCTTGGAGGCAATTTGTCTGGACTGGTGACTCATTCCTCCCTCTTTAATTTTTTTCCCTGCCCTCCCCCTTCCTATTCTCACTGTGCCTGTGTCTGGCAGTGTGAAAGTGCCAGAGCTTAGAAGGATTAATGCAGCAAGTCCCCATGGAGAGAAGTCTGCGTCCAGGTTTCCCGTCCCAAAGCCTGCATCCCATCCTCTGCGTGGCACAGAGGGGAGGCAACTTTTCCTTTGAACACATGGAGAATGAGAAGAGGAAAGGCAAAAGAAATGCAGGGGACTCAGCTGAGAACTTAGCAACTTGGAGGATGAATCAGGCCTGGTCTCATCAAACTACAGCAACTGAGGCTCACCAGGCTTTGTGTGGTGCTGCCTGGGTTATCACTGTAGAAGGAGTGGCACAGCTGGGAGGTGCCTCCAGCCCAGCTGTCCCCTTCCTTACGGCTTCAGGGCTGTGTCCCCCTGAGGTACAACACATCATGGACATGACAAGAATGTACACTCTGTTTATTGGGTGTTGAATAAGAATTGGTATTGGTATTGAATAAGAATTCACTACATTGTAACCTCAGGGCCTGGAAGGAAGGGAAGGGAAGGGGCAGGTGGGCAGGAGAGGCAAGAGTGGGGACATTGTGTGAACAGACAAACCAGCGTTACAGACCCACAGCAGTCTTTCAAGCCGGCAAAAGTAAAAAGCAATAACCGTCCCAAGGTGCTGAGCTCCAGGTTGCTGGAGACATCACTCTCCTGTGTGCTGGGCAGCGCCTGGCATCAGGACGAGGCCGGGATCTATAGCCAAAAACACGACAGACCTCATAATACCTGATCAACTATTTTCCTGCTCTCCCTCCCTCTGCTCTGGTAATGGTGGGTGTATGAAGGGACAGGGTCCAAACTAGCAGGCTCTCACACTTTTCTCTCATCAGGTTCTGACCAGCTTTGACCCTTGACCTGAAGCCTCTCTCCTCCCTCTGCTGCCTTGTACTGAAGTGGAGGCAGGTAGAGACAATATGAGGAGTAAAGGAGTCCTGCAGGAGAAGCTGCCACTTGCCAACGAACAACACAAAAAAACCCTTGAGGTGAGCAGGGCTTGCTAAGAGGAAGGGCCACTGGCAACTGCTATGAATAAGGAACAGCTTTTTTTTCCCTCCTTTTTTTTCTGTAGGCAAAGGCTGCGGCTTCATAGGTCTCATAGCAGGTCATCCCCAAGGCAGCCTGGATGTAGTTCCCTCTTGTGGCAGAAGCTGACAGACAGTTCTTTTCTGTGAGGGCACATGTGGAAAATCCTAGGCTGCCCCACATCAAGAGATGGGAACAAACTTGCCCACAGTCAAGCAGAAAGGAGGGGGAAGTTGATCCGGGGTGCATCATACCATGTCCTGTCCTTTCCCCAAGCAGGATCAGCTGTCTCCCTCTCTCTCTTTGAAAGTGACCCACTCCAACAGCCTCACCAGGAACAGTGTGGCCCCAACTGTCTGGGTTCAGGAGCAGGAAAGCACTACTGGTGTCACTCCCAGGGATCTCTGTCAGACTTACTTGCTTAGAGGAGGCTGCATGCCCGTTTCTTTGTCCGGGTGGGCTGCGGGCACAGGACTGCTCGGATGGCCTCATCAAACACCGTCTTGAGGCCACGCTGCGTCAAGGCCGAGCACTCGAGGTATTTCACAGAGTCTGTCAGGAAGAAAGCAGATGTTGCAATGGGGAGGAAGGGAGCTGGGGTAGGCAGTGGGGATACCCAGGTTTCTGCTCCTTATGTTTGAAAGCACAGCACCAGCTCTCCCCCAAGCTGAATAAACATATCTCAGGTGATCAAAGACATTACACATTGTCAGGACACATTTCACTCACTCAAACAGTCTTGACTTCAGGGCAAAGCTTGCCAGCTGCACTAGACCTAGGTATGCCTATTGGCCACCCATGTAGCCAGAGCAGAGCCACTGTATGTGTCTGACCATCCTGGCAAAACACACTCTCTGCTAAACTCCTTGAAAACTTCCTCAAGCTGCATTTCTCACCCTCTCTCCTACTTCTGTATGCCACATTTGAGAAGAGCTGGATGGTGGGGTGAGACACTCATACCTGGGATTGCATGTATAAGCCCCAGCAGACAGAGGCATGGACAGGAAACTGCATTTGCAACTCTTCCTGAGAGAGGTTAAAAGATTCTCTTCTGCTTCTCTCCGGATATGGAGGAGTGGCCTCTGCCCACAGTGCAGCTGTGGCTTGCACAGAATAAATATTGTCCCAGATAGAAGCAAGCAGAGTAAAAGGGGAGGAGAATGTGAAAGTGTGTAGTTGTGTGTGTTTGTGGAGGATGCTGGCCAGAAAGAGGTAGAAAACAGAGGGCTAAGGGTTTGAGTCTTCCTCAAGAAGCAGATCTCCTTCTTGAGTCTTCTGAAGTGCATTTTGTCCCATGACCCTGGAGGTGTCTCCTTGTGTCCCTTGGAGATACCACTGTGAGATACTGCTACAGAAGCCTCATAAACTGAGGTGAAGCCCTTTTCTACTGCCTCTCTCCTTTCAGTAGGTCCAAGATGATTCCCAGCCCTTTTCTACTGCCTGTCTCCTTTCAGTAGGTCCAAGATGATTCCCAAACAAATACCTATTTCCTTGGCCAGAGCAAGACCCTGAGGATATGTTATGGGGGATAGCTTCTTCTCCTTCAGCTTCTCAATGGTGTCCTTGTCATCGCGCAGATCCAGCTTTGTGCCCACAAGGATGATGGGAGTGCTTGGGCAGTGGTGCCGCACCTCAGGGAACCACTAGCAATGGAGCAAAATGCCAAAGATGTGAGAAGAGGTCACATGAATGAGCATGCACATTGGAAAACAAACACTGCTGAAAAAAATGTCAGCAAGGTAGCTAACAGCCTGCACTTTCTCACATCCATTGTTGGGCACTATAGCCTGGCCCAGGCCAGCTGCTGTTGCTGGATCCTCAGGCAAAATCCCTGACAGGGAGCTCAAATTTTGTTACACAAAATCCCAAGCTGCTCTCTGCCCTTGATCCTCCCACCCAGGGAAGGGGACCTTAAAATGGTAGGAAGGACATATTCTTGTTCTGTTCACTAATCTTTCCCTTCTTCCCTCACTTCCCATCTAAAAGCTGTGAGTACCTGCTTCTTGTACCCTATGCACCAGTCCTGTGTCTCTGTGCTTTGACAGTCTTGGCTGAAAGATGCCATCAGAATATAAGTCTGTGATCTGACAGTACAATAGCCCAGCAAGATGAATACTTGCCCATTAGTAGAGTTGGCTACCCTCTTTGAAATGAACCAAAAAAGGCATCTGAAGGAGGTTTCTGACTAACAGAAAAGAGATACGACCTCTTGAACCTAGATGTCCTAGTGGTAGTCTCCACCCATAGTCACTGTTCTTGAAAGACTACCGCCAATGTCATCCCCCTCATCCCCTGGTGGACCAGGACACAGTCTCACCTTAGCACGGACATTTTCGTAGGATGCTGGGCTGACAAGGGAGAAGCAGATCAGGAAGACATCCTGTAGGCATACAACCATGGTGCAGAGTTAGGATGGGAGTATAGGATGTCATGATGA
>VZDJ01000426.1:12433953-12444776 GCA_008694505.1 Cyanoderma ruficeps
TGGGCAGCACCCTCCTTCAGCAGCAGAGGTTTGTGCTTGGGAAAGCTCTCTCTACAATATAAAAAGTCCTGACTGCTGCTGCTTGTCTCTAGTGGAGAGAAGGATCTCTGCTCTCCTGAGTCATTGTAACCATAGCCACCATTATCAGAAGAGCCAAATGGTCAACTCTGAGGATGGGGTTTTTGCGGTTGGCACACTCATCCTCATGGGAAACAGCCTGACAGCTTCCTGTTCATTTCTCACAGAACAGCAGAGAGCCTTGAGGCCAAAGTAATTTTGCCTACAGTTAAGACAGACCTAGTTTCAGCCTAAAAAGTACACATGCAGGAGACTCAGGGGAGGCAGGCTCTCCAGGTAAGTGATTCTCCTGGGCATGGTAGAATTTAGACTTCCTTTAAAACCAGAGAAAACCAAACAAAACCAAAACCATACCAGTTCATCAAGGCTGTATCTACTTCATCCAGCTTCACTCAGCTGGAGCAGCGGTGCTAGACCCAGCCTATCCATTTCCATACTTCTACAGCCATCTGAGACAAAAACCTTGGAGAAACATTCCTCCACCTATCCTTGAGATATGTCCCAGGGTGGATGGAAGCATGTTGTTGAGAAATAGACCTGCTTGCACTGACTGCAGGCAAAAACACCTTATACCAGGTGTCTGATTTTTAGGTGGCTGAACCTAGTCCAAACAAATAATTTTTAATCAATTCCTAACCTTTTTGTTTACAATGGCAACCTTTAGACTAATGTCTGATGCAGCAAGGTCTTTCTGAGCTTGCCAAAAGACTGCTTGAAACAACGTTCTCCAGAAAAGGTGATCCTTAAACCCTGAAATCACTGTCAGTGTGGTGAAAAACTGGTGAACACAGTAACTGAGGCACCCATTTTTTCTAGAGGCACCAACAGATCAATCACATGCCCACAAATCATATTTCTTTTAAAACGCAGAAGTCAGAAGAGTGGGGTTCACAGAAATGTGACAAGCTCCTGCCTCAGAGCTTAAATTCCATGAACCACCCTAACTTTACAAAGGGAAAGTTTTTTCCAAGGCTGTGTAAGGCATCTGCCCCACACAAAGTCAGTGTCAGCTGGGTTCAAGAGTGTCTTTGAATGTCTTGTTTTCTTGCTCACTTATACCAGTTATGGGAGTTTAGATAAAGGCTCCAAAATATCCTTAAGATACCTTTCAACTTTCGGGTTTCAAGGCAGTTGTATATCAACAGAGATATTCTCAGAAAAGGGCTGAGAGAGACAGTAACAACCCTGTCACTGTTTCATGTTGAGTTTTGCAGTGAGGGATGGAGATGTAGCTGAGGGAGGAAGGGAGGAGGGGCATGGAGTGTGACCCACCGTTTGTGGGTAAGAAAGCGGCCTCAGCCTGTCATAATCCTCTTGTCCAGCAGTATCCCACAGTCCCAGATTTACAGGCTTGCTGTCAACCATCACGTTGGCAGAATAGTTATCAAACCTGAAATTCAGACACAAAGGCCATGGCTCAAACAGGAGAAGAGGGAACCCTTCCAGTAGTGTAGGTGAGGTTCATTAGGTGGACCCAGGAGCAAAGGGTGGGGATTTCTCTTCTCAGGTCACCTGGGTGATGCTGGTTTCCTGTGAGCCTCCACCTTATGGAATTCCCACTCATCAACCTCCTCCTCATCATTCAGCTGTCCTGGACAGGTGCCTGGCTGCAGCTACACCTTTGATACCTTGCATGCAGGTTCACAAACCGTTTTCCCATTTTTTTCCCAATATCCTTCCCACAATTGTGTCTGCTTTAGAGCCAAACCCCTATCTTTCTTCTGTGTTCTAAAACTTAGTTTTATTCTTAGAAGTGAAGAAGAATTGGTGTCTCTGTAATTTGCTGGACTCCTCAACAGCCCTCCTGGAACTGAGAACGTGTCCCATTACTCTTTGACAACCCAGATTGAAATATTTAAGAACAACTGTCAGGAGATTGCATGCTTAGGGGTAAAGTATTGACAGAAAAAAAAAGGATAATAAAACAACAGAGAAGTCCCTCCTCTCACCCTAGAATATTTTATTTCTTGGTCCTTTTGTTACTTTTTTTCCCAGATTAAGGGAAACCAGTGATAGGGAGGAACCAACACAAAGGTCTTTTGAATGTGTTCATGGCATCTGTATGCTAGAAGGGACATGATTTAGTAGTAGGCTTGGCAGTGCTAGGCTAGTGGTTGACCTAATGATCTCAGAGGTCTTTTCCAACCAATTCTATGATTCTGCTCATGAAGAATCTATGACTGTTCCAATGAGAGCAAGTGCTTTGGACAGGGAAGGAAGTGGGGTCCCATGTCCATCCACTGCCTTCTCTTGGTGTGGCCCAGTTGTTGTAGCCTAGTGCTTGTTTGTTTTGGCCAGCAGGATCCCCTCTGTTACTTGTAAACTTAGTAAGCAGATAGACCTGGAGCTGGCTGGAATCTCCCAAATATCCCATTTATACCAGGATTTTATAACATTGCTTCTTGTGAAAGGTGACAGATCCAAACTTAGAGACACTTCCCCTGAGTTTCCTCTGCTTGGCATGGAGACTGTGACTCATGGAGTGCACAACAAGGGGTCAGTGTGCCCCTTCACATCCTGCTTTTCATGCCTCCCACCCACTCCAGGATCTTTATGCATTACTCACACAGTGGGGATGTATTCTCCTGGGAAGGCATTGGTGGTATAGCTGATAAGGAGACAGGTTTTTCCCACAGCCCTGGAAGAGAAAGAAAACAATAGCAGAAATTCATGGCAGTGCAGGCATGCCATGAATTGTTAGGGTGCAGTCTTGTTAGGGTGAGATGGAGATGGGGCAGTCCTTCAACACCTCTAACCTAGCCCTATCCAGAGACCTCTGGAAGCAGAAACACATTCACAGGACCAGACGGTGCACAACCACAGGTTAGAAACCTGGCAGGAAGAAAGACAGGATGTCACCCAGAAATGTTTCTTGTCTTTGAGCATGAAGGCTTGTTTTTACGGTCTAGTAAAGAGATCACTCAGCTAAAACACATCCCACTCTGAGATGGAGGTGGAGGCCCATTTTGCGGTGCTTGCAGAGTGCTGTCGGCTTATAGCCAGGACAGGTGCATTGGCTTGGTGTGACAAAGCTGCAATGCCAGCTTCAGCACACGAGTACAGGCACTCCTGCCTGCTTTTCAGGTGCTGTGGCCAGGGACTGGTAGGAACTTTTCCTGACTAATCCAGTCTTTCCCATCTACAGTAAGCTGCAGCAACACCTGCAGAGAGCTGTAAGGAGCCAGAAAGGTCCATGGCTGCTGGAGGCTGCTGGTGGTGTTTCTGAGCTAGAAGCTGGTGCTTCCTCTCCCCTCAGCCTCCCCCACAGCCTGCTGCAGCAGGGTGGAGTGCAAGGTAGCAACCCAGTCTGGGTGAGAGCGTTGGTGGGATAAGGAGCAATAAGGCTATCATGTGAGGGAAGGAGGTGGTGTGGGCAAGCTGAAGCCTGTGGGGAGGGAAAGAAGTGCAGAGAAACGGGAAGAAAATAAAGCAGCCAAGACAGATGTTGGAAAGAAATCTGTCTCCTGCTGGGACACTGTTTCTCAGTGGCCTGGGAAAGTTTGGGCATGTTTCAGTTACAGAATACAGGAAATGGAGGTGGTGACAGCAACCTGCCTCAACTAGCACAGCCCAGGAGGAGGGAGAGGTCTTTCATGGGCAAAGGCTGGAATTGTGCTGCTGGGGATTGTCAGCCCATCTCAGCAAAGTCTCTTGCCACAGAGCTGCAGCTCTGCCTTTTTGTGTGCCCTTGACAGGCACACTGGTCTCAAGGCACCTGCCTCTGTGGCTGGACCGTGGGGCAGCTGAGGAGGAAGCTGAGCTTTTTGGCATGCTCTGACATTTTTTTCTTCCTCCTGCCACCCCCCTTTCTTAGATCCTTCTCTCTCAGTCCCTGCTCTTTCCCTAGGTGCCTTGCTTCCTTCTTATCATGGAGTTACTGAGGGAGGTGAAGCTCTATAGGAAATGCTTCAGGAGATCTATGGGCCTGCAAGTGGATTGGTCATGGAAGAGGGGAAAGTTCTGAACTGGCGTGGTTGAACAGAGAGCTGTGAAAAGGGTCAGTGAAGGGGAGAAGGTTACAACACAGAGGTGAGGTTAGTGGCACCTGCAGGCTCCTGCAATTGAACCCAGGGCACATTAAGAGGTCAGTGATGTCTGATGAAGGGGATGTGTGATGGGGGGAGAACAGCTATGGGACCACACATGAGCTGAGTGATAGGAGAAGGTCCTGTGGTTGTTAGGGTTGAGCTAAGAGGGTGACATTGCTGGCATGGCTGGGAGGGAGATGAGGGGAGGTGAACCAAGAGCTCAGAGCAATGGGGGCTGTGTTGCAAGATGGTGAGAGGTATACAGAGGTGCAGAGAACAGAAGAGAAAAATGATGAGACAGAAGACATTTAAGAGGAATTGAGGTCCTAAGGGTTGAGAGCAGGACCGTTACCAATAGGTAAGGCCTTTATAAAGCCTTACCTATTGGTAGCATAGGACATGTGGTGGGGTTAACCATGATATGAGGGGGATGCTGCCTTGAGGGAAGGCCACAGAGTTGGTGCTACGTATGAGAGGCAAACTGCAGGGTGGGGAACTGGGTAACAGATAAATGCCCAGTGGAGTTGTTCATCCAGCTCCAGCTTAAAGCCTTCAGGGAACCTTTCTTAGAGGTTATGGTTTTTATTTGGGGCTCTGTCTTTCCTCATCCCTTCTCCCTGTCCCCTTGCCCAACCCCTGAGAACATGTCTGACATGTACGTTTGTGTGTGCAGACATCTTGTTTCCCAGGCAAGGTCTGAAGGAGGAAGTGACTGTGGGGAGCAGCACTGCTGTAAATGTCTCTTCATCTGCTACCTTATAGCTGCCCTAGATAAGTCTGGCCAGCTTCTAGGTGGAAAGGAATTAAGCTATTCCACTCCAAGCACAGACTCTCCTCCTTCCCTCTCTTGCATTTACTCATCCCACAGGGCAAGAAGATGCTCTGTCCACTGTATCCGTCCTGCCCCAGGCAGTGATGACTGCTTAATTCATTGATGGTTTGGATCAGGCCATTTCTGGACATCAGGGGACATGGGCAGAGAAGCCACCACGTTGTGAAGGCAAGGTTTTGTTAGCTCCCACTCGCAAAGTGGCCTACACTTGTGCCTTTCTCAGTGGAAAGAGCTTCTTCTCTGTGTGCCTACAGAGGCCCCTTGCCAGCAGTCTCCACCACACCCCAATACAGAGCTGACCTGCTGTGGGAAGCTGAACATAGAGATCCTGATAGACATCTTGCCAGGATCAGAGTGCCATGCCCTCTCCCAGTCATTCCCAGGGAGCACACGGCTTTCAAGGAGCCATTCACCTGCAGGAGGCCTATTGCACCTAATGGATTTTGAATCTAAGTCCTGCCTACAGGTTGAATCTGGCAGGAACACCAGCACCTCCTGTGCATGGGACAGACCTGCTCTAATTCCCATGGATGCAAATGGAAATGCAGATGCATGCCCCTGGTCACACCCTGTCCCACCCTGTACCCACAGCAAACCCGCAGGGTACGTACCCGTCTCCCACCACGACACACTTGATGGCTTGCATGGCTCTGGACCCGTGGCGGAGGACAGTCCCCGAGGCAAAGGGAAGTCAGGCCAAGGCAACAGCAGGGAGGGATGGGCAAATGTGAGTATCAGAACAGCAGGTTGCAAGGAGGGAGGAAGTGGAAGAGGGAACTTCAGTCGACGATCACCCTCTGGTCCCTCCGCCCCTTCACCGCAGCGGCAGCTCTGCGGCAGAGGCCGTTGGCTGAAGGCGGAGCAGGCGGGACTTCTTGGTAGGGATGATGACTGCTTTAATATTTCTTGCTCTCCCTGCGTGTCTCACCCACTCTCTTCCCACCTCATCCCAATGAACAGTGGGGGGCACCAAACTGCTTTTCCAGGGGAGCTGAATGTGTTAGAAGCGGGCGAGAATGTGGAAGGGTGGATTTTCTCCTCCCTCATCATCCAAGCTTTGGAGGAGGTGCTAGCAGGGAAGGGAATCTGAAGTGGGAGTACTGGACTGATGAGGGGTAATGAAAGTTTTTTAGGTCTTCCCAGCGCCGTGTCAAAGGAGAAACATCACAAAGGAGAAACATCACAAGGAACAATACTTCTGCGAAGGCTGAACAAGGAAGTCATGCAGCCTCTTGAAAGCAGCTGCGACCCAATGGCTATTCCTCTGCTGCTGTGGTGATAAGGTATTCCTCACCTGCCCAGACTACTAGTACATCCTTCTCTTCTTCAAGCTGAACAACTCCAGCTCTCTCAGGCAGTCCTCATTGTCCTCAGAAAATAAAAGATTTTTACAGCTAAGCATCAAGAAGAAGAAAGCAATCACCCTAAGAAAGAAGAGACAAAGGCAGAATGATCCCAGGAAGCTCTATTCCATTCTTTCCATTATTGAAATGAGGGTTTGCCTCCTCTTCCTTCCTTCTCCTCCCATGCAACATTAAGCCTTGAAAAGAGTGTATGTGTGCACATCTCCATGCTCCAGCCTGAATCCATGAGTGGATTGGCAGGAGATGAGTTTTATAGAAGATGGGCTATGGTGGCACAGAATTAATTAAGCATTTTCAGGCTTTGCCAGGAGGCCAGTTATAGCAAGAACAATGGGTTTGCAGCTGGGATGTTCCTGAAGGAAGGAACTCTGAGTAAAGTGTTTCTCCAAAGGCTGATGACCTTTGTGCTGCTGCTGCCACAGGGGGCTGTTGTGACTGACCTGCTCTGGAGGAGAGCGCTCCCAGCTGTCACTCAGCACTGGCTACAGCCCAGAAACCTTCAACCATGGAATGTTTCCAAGTCTTGCCACTATTTCAGAAGCACAAAGTGACCAGCTGTACAAAGTGTTCCCTCTGTGGGTGGTAAGAAAAGGGGAGGAAGGAAACCCACTGACACCTCTGCAAGTGAGAGCAGGAATGGGACACAGGAATACAGGTCAGAGAAGGACATAAGAGAGAGGGACAAAGGCTTTTACAGAGGGGAGCTGGAAAGGACAGACAAGCACGGAATATATGAACTCAATTAGAAGGCAGGGGTATCAGGGTCTCGAGAATGCTTCTGGTGGAACGACAAAAACCATTCTAGGACCTGGTGGCAGGGATGAACAAGGACCACTGACCTGCTGAACACCTGAATGTGGCTTGTCGAGGCTGAGTGTGTCCCAGTTTCAGGAACACTGAGATGAAGCTCACACCACGGCAGTGAGGAACAAACCCTTTTTAATTCAAATCTGACTCTAGTTTATATACATATGTACAGAGGTCAAGAGATTGGCTACACAGGTCGCCACCTCTTCAACCTGGATGGTGGACATCGCCATCAATCATCTCCTCTCTCAGAGGAGAACTATGTAAACATTCTAAGAACAGACATTGTTTTCATGAAGCTGCATGAGAAAGTTCTACAGAAAGACAAAAAGACAGAAAGCTCAGGGCAACATCTGAACACCAGTGTTTGCTTTTGTCCTGGTAGTCTGGCATATAGTCTTGTGGGACTGGCAATGTGGAAGGGACTAGAGAAGAAGACCAGTTTAATTGCTCAGGGAAGAGGGATTGTTGTGGAGAACCCACATACAGGTGGGCCCCATGTCAAAGATACTGTAAATCTGCATGTTTAGCAATGAGCTATTAAGTCCTGGCAAGAGCCCATTTCTGGGAAAATTACTTTTGGAAGATAATTCCCTGCAACTGCAATGGACCGTCAGTTCTTGTCCAGTCAGAAGTCTGTGCTGTGAATCTATACACATCTTTCCTCCACCAGTGCCTCTGTAGAGGGACAACAGGGATCTACATAAAAGCTTTCAGGATGTTTCTTTCCATCACATTTAAATTGAATTAAATGGGATTATTTAATAATGGGATATTACACTCAAATAACACATACAGTATTCACTCTAAGAACAACTGGTACCTGCTGCATTAAAACCTTTCATTTGTACATGCTGCAGGAAAAGGAAGGAACTTGGAGGAAATAGACCCATAACCATGGACTGAGCATATACAGATATGCTGCTGCTACTCTGACGTCCTCTTACACCACTAAGAGGTGCTCTTAACATAAGTATCCTGCATGTGCAGCAGGGCAACATCTGAGGTTTCTTGTTCCCTTTGCCGAGTTTGAGAATGAGAATTAATTGTTCAGTGAGACACTTTTGTTCTGGGAGACTTTCAGGGTCCTGAGCTGGGATCACCTCAGAGTGACCGAGATGTGCTGGGTCTGCATGGCACCCATATGAGACTGCAGAGCAGGGATGAAATGCTTGATACTGCTTTTCTTCCACAAGGATCCAAAGCAGTGAGGACCACCTATCTCTCCCTCCCTTTCTGTGGTGTTCTGCCCTATCAAGGATAATGGAAAAAAGTAAAGGGCCTCTTTCAGAAATGGTGCTTGCACATCACAGCCCTGTTCAGGAGGGCAGGAGATGAGCAGGAGGCTTGTCCTTCAGCACAGACAGAATAGCAGGGAGGATTCTTTCATGGAGGCAGCACAAGGCTCATTTCTTTGCACACACAGAACATGGTCATGTCTAACAGCATATCTTCTCATCACCCTGTATTTTTTTGATGTGACCTCTCTCTTAGGCAGTCCTGAGTGGCCATGAGAACTTTTCTCTTTGCATTGAGTGTTCAATGGTAAACATTAATTTGCTTCAGCCTGACTGGGCTGCAAACTGTCCCCACTTCCTATATTCCCCTTTTGCACAGCTTCCCACTTCCCCTTTGACACAGCTTCATGCCATCTGTCTCCTGCTTTTAGTTCTTGCTTTGCTGCTTCTCTTTTCCAAAATTCCCACTCCTCCCTGTTGCTGATTCCCCTCCCCCCTTCACTGCTGCAGTTTCTCAGACTGCCACAGTTGCTTGAAAAGCATGTCCTTTTAAGCCTGACTTAAGAGCTCAGATCATAACTGAAGTGAGCAATGATGTTCTGCAGTCCCTCTTAGAGAGGCTGTGAAGTTGTTTCATTCAGGGTCTGTTTTCTGATGGGGCCCTAGTCTCCAGACTAAATTTGTGCTATCAAACAAAAGCTCAGAAAAAGAACAAAGTTTCCAATCCAGCCTCACTGAAGACAAGCTACCTACATTTACACCCATCATAAGCAACTCAGCTTGCAAAAGGTGCTTACTTAATCTTGCACCTGTCTCACTCATGGGCTGTTCTGGACACCAGCCCTACTGCAATCAGGGGCAGGTGCTCCATTTCTGACCTCATGTCACGGAGGCTTCTCTGTCTTCAGAGTGTCCCTGCTCTCAGCCTTTCCACTTTTAGCCAAAACAGCAGGTCTGCTGCCATCTTCCTCCCTGGAGCACTTCCTCCTCCTCCTCCTCTTTTCCCTTATGGATCTGGGTAAGCAGAAGAGCATGGCACAAACCTTTGGGCTTCAAGTTCTTTGTGATGGCTGTTTCATACTTGCACTTCCCTCAGTCAAGAAATTGTTCTCAGACACTAAATCATACTGGGTTTTTGTGGCTTGGCCTTATCTGGTTCTCTGTACTTCTGCAGATCCCCAGTGATGCTGATGTGGGTTTCCATTCCCAGAGACATTTCATTCTCAGCCAGTGACAACTCCCATCTTGCTGATACCAGTGTGCCACTTTAATGGCAATAAATACAGATCAATATCTGACTGTGAATTCTTTCCCACAAGGTGCTTAGACAGTTGAACAACACTTTTCACCTGCCTGTTGTGGAAGAAAGGTAACAGGGACTAGAGATTATACGTGTAAATTCAAACTTCAGTGTCAGCTGCATGACTTGATTCCCCTCCCTGCTAGCACTTTCTATACATTATCAGATGTTAGATATACTGTGTTTCGTAAGTACAGATCTAATACATATCTTTACTCGTTAAGTGATGATGTCTTCTAGGAAGGCTGCACCAGGGAAGTGCAAAGAGCTGTTTAGAGTACTAAGAAAATCTATAGCTACTCTCTTTTACAAGACTAATATTTCCTGAACTACCAAAGTAAAATCTTGTGCTTCCCTTCTACCATTTTATTTCAAAGGCATAAAGCTTCAATCTTGCTGCACTTTCAAGTCTAACAAAAAAAAAAATAAAATCCCTCTGGCTCTTCATTCAAGTTAATCAGACTCCAAGTGACCCTTCTGTAATCTTTATAAGAGGGTTTCTTCTTGCCTATGGACTTTTATAATCACCATCTTTCTACCTTTTAAACAGACTCCAGTCCCTAAGCCCAAACTGAATGGCACCCTAAGCCTCCTGAAGGGGCTATTGAATTTGAACAGACCTGTACTTTGTCACTCTGTGGAGACTCATGGGAATACATTTGATATGTTCAGCACAGAGAAATACATGGCACTTTTTCCCTGCCTTTATCCCCTTGAAAGCAGTAGGAAATATTTATATGTCCTTTTTATTTTCACAATTATTTTAAGCCTGTACCAACCAGCAGAAAAGTGCATGCACATTGTTGGTTTGATATTTTCCACCATGACCACCAAAACAACAGATATTTCCAGCTCAAATTTAAGTTTTTGTGTGCAGTCAGGGAGCATCTGGGAGTAATGCCTGGAGTATTGATCGGCAGCAGTCTGCCTAATTTGCCCATGCCTGATGAGGTGAGAACAGTGGACCAGCCTGGATGGCCCCATTGCACACTGGCCTTGCTGACAACACCTGTGGGAGAACCCACATGCTCTGAGCCACTGGCTATGGGCAACTCTGAGCACACTGTACAGCATTTAAATCTCATTTCCCCTAGGATACATTTGATATTCCTATATCCCAAGGGCATAATTAATTTTTATTTGTTCTTGCCTCTTGCCCTTCCTTCCTTCCTTCCT
>VZDJ01000426.1:12445227-12508627 GCA_008694505.1 Cyanoderma ruficeps
TCCATTCACAGTCTTTTCATGCCATCACCACAAAACTTGTGACACCTTAAGGCCACTTTCTGACACACTGCTGGCTAGGGTAATGTTGGTATCCATCTGAGTTGACTACAGATCTGTCTGGGATGCTCAAGTAGACTGACTTCTCATTTGGTTTTAGGTTTTCTCGAGAGAAGAGCTGGTTGTGTTGCTCCAGGGTAAGCCTAGAACTGAAGTAGTTTGTCCACCATGAGAATTAGTGGAATTCTAGGGACCACAACAGGGAGTCATACTTACCCTGAACTTTGGAAAGAATGGGAGATGCTCTAGGATTAGCTTATTTACATAATCCTGTCTGCTGTGTACCCTCATGAGAAAACATCTCACAGGTGCTTTGTTTTCACGTGGCATAGACTCATGCAGTTTTTATCAGGGCATTCCCCATTCAGACTCGTCTGGCTGAAATAACTGAAAGCATTTAAAGTGCATCAAGTGTTACAAGCAAGACTGCCAGATCCAGAGGAATGCAAGTAGTGGAGGTGGTCATTGAACAGAAATAGTAGCAAGGTCTCCTTCCAGGGCATTCAGGCATTTCCACAGACAGGCAGGAAAAGCTTTGAGAAAGAAACAACGAAGAGCTAAAAGATGAAGGAAGTATGGAGGAGAGACACAGGGACAGGTTTTATACTCTGCTGGAGTGTCCGAAAGTACTTCTGCAGTGCACAGAGGCATCATTTTGGTGTTTGCAGGTCTTTGTGGTTGGACCTGCTCACACAGGTGTAAGAGCAGCCGTGATCAAGCTGCCTGTATATGTCTCCTACCTTTGCAGCACGCAAGATCACATTTTTCAAGGGAGTACTTTAGGTTGACACGTCTTCTTGACGTCAGCTGTGATACTGCTGAAACTATTTTTGTAGAAAAGAGTGATGGAAGAAAGGACTGGAGGTTATACACCAGAACCAGCTCCAGTGAAGAAACTGGGGGCTCTGGGCCAGATTGTGGAGCAGTGAATTCTCCGCTTATGTAGGCCAGAATCTCAAGAGAGAAATTTAGTTTACAAAGGGTAGGATTTTGACAATTTGTGACCGAAATGCAGGCCTTTGATAGCTTTTAGGTGTGGACATTTTGTATAATGAAGATCTGGACAGACATGGTGTCTTGGTTTAGAAAGACAGGTATCTGCCAGGGAAACTGGGGTTCCCCTTAGAATAGAGGATGTAAACCCCTCACTCCCCGCCAAATTATAATTTTGCAATTAAGGGCTCTCAGGCAAAGATTTGGGAATAGGAATAACAGTTCTTTACTAGGAATATCAATAATACAAATGTGGTAGAAAAAACAAACCACCCCACCAAACCAGCAAACAAACAAACGACAATTTTGGAAAGCCCTGACAAAGTCAGAGCTACAAGCTGATGCCCTGTTGGTCAGGGTGTTGGAAGCAGTCCAAAAGTAAGTCCTCCTGGAGTGGCAGATGTGGTTCTGTTGAGGTAGAGATGATCCTGTAGCCAAAAGGGTCCAGAGGTGGTGAGAAGGGTCCAGCCTTCCTCCGGTAATTGGGTGAAGCAAGAAGGGTGTCCCGGTTCGGAGTCCCAGTTCTATCCAGGTTGGCATAGTTGGCTCCCCCCACTGGGTGGAGCATCTCCCAATAGGATGATGGAATATGGGTATATTTTGGCAAAGGGAAACAGCTTGGGGAAGAAAACAGCCTGGGGAGTCGTAATGGCCCATCACGGAAAAAGATAAGAACAATGCCCTACCTGGTATTAACCGTTGGGCCATTATCAAAAGGCACCTGCCCCCTCTCTCCAGAGTAAACAAGAGATAAAGAGGAACAACCCCCCAACTGTTTTCAGCAGATGAAAATGGAATAATTTAGGCTCTATAACCCAAGACACATGGGTGTAACAGTTTGAAATTAGTTTGCATTCATGTAGCTCACCCCCTTCTTCTTTTTTCACTCCCAAGTAAGTTTCTAACTGCTTCTTTGTAAATATTGAAGCTGGCTATAGAAAGTGAGTCCTAAACACTTGCTACCAACTCTTCCTAAAGATCACAAGTTGTGACCCTGCCTGTGTAAATTCATTCTGGATTTCTGCCACTGCTTGACATGTTTAAGGTAGGGATATCTCCCACTCTTCACAGGAGGGTCATCAGAGCTCTTCCCCTCTCCAGTAACAGCACTGAACTTACAGCATGACCACAGGTTAGAGAAAATACAAGAGACTGGGAGGAAGGGAGGGAAATTTATGTCTTTCTTTGTGAGGTTGAATGGCCCTAGAGGAAGGGAGCCTAGCCAGAGTGTTCAGGCAGGTCCTACCTTTCACATCAAGCCTTCTAAAGGGCCAGTTATCCTCTCCAGAGGACTTCAGATAGACTCAGTTAATGGGAATGTGGGAAGGCAATAGTTCGTCCCATCCTAGTGAGTCAAGGACCTTCAGTCTCACAGGACCCTCTTCTGTGTGGTGGGGAGCATACACAGATGCAAACTCCGACTGTATAACAGGCCACAAGGTCTTTTCTTATTTTTCTGTGTGCACAATGCTCTTGCAAACTCTGCCTTGCTGTCTCAGGGAAAAATGGTAAGCAGAAGTCTGGCCCTGTTTTGCTGTGCTACTCAAGGCCTGCCATGAGTACAGCTGCAGGCTGGGGAGCTGAGGATGAAGAGTGCTTCCGAGAAAAGTGTTCATGGATGGAGAGGGGCCAACCCTCTATAGTTTCACTCCTGCCAGAGGAGGCAAAGAGCACTTGAGCATTACATCTGTTCTGAATTTGACCTTGAGCTATTTATTCAGTCATCAGTTCTTATGTTTCTAACATGGTCCTCTCCTGCATGGGGACTTTTCCCCCACATTGCCTGCAACACAGCTCTACCACACAGCAACCAACAACAACTCAAGGGGATGTGTACAGCCTCCTGGAGCTGTGAGGAGAAACAGCACCTCTGTTCCTCACAGAAAAGAGCAGCCTTCAAAACAGTCCTGCTAGTGCCAGCTCTCTCACCAGCAGTAATATTGCTAAACCTGAGAGAGGACTGCATTTCTTCTTAGTTCACTCTTACTTACAAGGTTTCAAAAGAAAAACAGTCTGTTTGTGGGGGGAAAGAAGCAAGACTTAAAGTGACACTGAGCAGTGGGCGAGGCAGAAGAGCCTGACTACTTTATTCTCCCCTCCATCAACCATTCTCCAATTCTGGAGTGTTCATTCCCATCCCTGCCCCCACCTCAACCTGCTGCAGAATTAATATAGGAAGAATCTTCCCTTTAAAATGAAACCAGTTCCCCAATCAGATGGGTTTTCTGAATCAAGAATTTCCTTTTCCCCCCTCTCTTCTCCTCTGAGTATCTCGGACAAAAGCCTCTCACGGCTCATTTTAGTCTTCTCAAACTGAGATTCCCAAAAAGCTGCTGGGACGGAAATGGATTTGTGTGTTTGCATTTCAGAAGTAGCCAATGAGCCCCTGTTAACTCATGGAAACATACACACGATTTCCGGCACTGCTACAAGCTTCTGACATGTGACCGGGGGCGGGATGAGGCGAAAGGGAGGAGGAGTCACAGGGAAACCCGGCCCCACCCCAAAAGCTGCTGCGGTCTTGTTTGCTGGCTCCAAATTGTTTCAGTTCTGTGAACCATCTGAACAGCCTGAATACGAAGAGGAACACCACTTGTGTTGAAAATATATCGTGCTCTTCAGGATGGACCTTTGTCCTGCTGGTAAGCCTCAAACATTGTGTGCCTTTTTTGGGATGAGGGCTGTGCATTCAGTTTGATGGAACAGAGCACACCATGAAATCCCAGCAGCCAGAGTGGATGCTGTGGCTGGTGGCTAGAGGAATGACATGCTGGAAGATCCCTGGTAGTACAATTAATTGCTTGTCAGTCTTCAGCATTAGGGATGGATTTCTTTTTACTTGCTGTCCTTTCCCATCGGGAGAAATTTCCCCACTGGTTTGAATGGCCTTTGTGCTGAGAGTGTTACTGCTCTGATTCCTTGGGCTGGTGATGCTGGGCTGAGCTGGGAACTGACCTCTCAGTGTCAGTGGTGTATGTGACACCTGGGGTAGGCACTCATAGGCTTTGGCCGCTCTTCATGCAGCTCTGGCAAGTTCCTCTGTGGTGCTCCCCTACAGATCCCAGAAGCTGGTTTGCCTTTGTGGAGCCTCTCATGCAGTTGAGTATCCCAGTGTAATGCCCTTGCAAGGCTTTTGGTACTGGGGCCTCCCTTGCTTATGGCCATGTTAGAGGTAAACAACTGTATTAGGGTTCTAGAAGCTCCAAGTGATCTGCAGGTGGGCCTGCCTGGTTCTGAAATAATCTCAGTGGGCAAATGTGGGTGAGAGGAAATAAACCACATCTGAGGAACTGAGAGAGATCTTAGGTCTTATTTCCTGCTTTGGCAGGTGGTGGATAAAGTGGTTGGGATTCAGCAGGGAAAAGCACATCACCAGACTGAACCTTTCCAGCTTCTGGCTGAGGAAGCTCTTGAGTGTGTCTGTGCAAAGCCAGCAAAGAAGGAGAACTGAGTGGGAACAGGCTGAATAATGGAAGAAAAAGGATCACCTTGCAATGTCTCTTCTCATTCTGACTCTGTCCCCTCAGGCTTTTCTGTATAGGATATGGAGCACAGAGTGAAAGCAAAAAGCAATGCCCAGTTTCAACAACTGTTGTGCACTTTTTAGCTCTGGGGTGTGTAGCCAAGGAAAGGGCAAGCTCAAACCACATACAAGCCTTGCTTGCCAGGGAAATTGTGGTATCTGTAGGAGCTGAGTTCTTACCAGCAGCTGACTGGTATTGAATGCTGGTGAAAACGGGTCTCTTCTGATCACCCAGCCCTCACTACCTGAAAGCAATAAAGGCATGGACAAAGTTTTCTTCTGGACAAACTGGGCAGGAGGAGGGATAACTCATATTTTGCTATTTATTTTGGGGTGTGCCTTCAACAGAAACTGGGGGGGCTTGCTCAGTTCCGGGTAGAGGCAGAGCCTGGAGACAGGCAATGCCTGAAGAGATGTGCTGGCTCTGACTGATGTTTTTCCTCAATCCCATTCTGTCATTTCACAGCTGGGTGAAAAGGTGGGTTTGTTTGATGCTGAACTCCCTTGGGAGCCAAGGCTGCCACCAGAAACAGTTTTCCAGTGAGCTTTAGAGTACTGAATGAAAGTTAGGAATTGCTCAGTTGTAGCATGATTGTTCTGAAGATTGGAGGTGCATGTACACCTGTCTCTGGGATCACTCCTGCCTGGAGACATGGTAGTCTCGTTAGGTACACATCTGTTTGCACATAAGACTTGATGCCTTGGGAAGACTGCTCTCTCTGCAATGTGTGTCCTCTTCCAGCTTCCTTCAGAACCCTCTCAGGACTGTCTGAGAGGGGCCACAGAGCTGGTGTGCTAAGCCCTTGAGCTCCATGTGTGAAACATGGGAGAGCAGACTGGTACTGTGGTATCCTGTGGTGGGATGTGTGGGGTAAGACCTGTAGTCAAAAGTCATGAGAAGCTATCCTGAAGGATGAGTATAAGTTGTCACATGCGATAAGGCGACCAGTGGACAACATAAATTCTTCTTCCCAGCTTTCCCCTCATAGCGGAAATGTGCAAATGAAACCTGTTGGGATTTGTGTTGAATTTCTTCTGACACAAGCTGGCAGAGAACTGTGGAGTGACTGCAGGAGGGAGACGTGCATGGCTGGAGGGAATTGAGGACTGGAAGGCTTTCTGTCATCTCCCTGCTACTAGACTGGTACCTGGCTGTGGAGGTGGTGGTCTGTACTGGAGATGACACAGCAGCCATATCAAAAACGAAAAGGAATTTCAGGTGAAATTTTTCTACCAGAGAGCCTCCTTCAGGCAGAAGCTGCCCATCAGGCTCCTCTGCTTTTATGCTGCTGTGGGTGGAGGTTCCCAAACCCTTTAGCAGCGATGCTCAAAGCCCTCTATTTCCTTGCAAATGGACCTGATGAACCTTTGCTGTCCTGCAGTGAGTGTGTAACACACGGGTCTGCAGCAGTGGCACTGATACAGTCATTCTTCATAACCTTCCCCTGCTGTTTCTGCAGTTCATCCTTCCAGCTCTCCTGGGTGGTCACTTCCCACTTACCTCTGTGCTTCAAAAACCATCTCCCTGTTCCTATAATTTTCCATGGGACTGAAAGTCTTGCACCTGAGTGGTTCAGCATAGCCCTTTGCAATGGGAAATGAAACCAGCAAACACTCTTCTGCTGGCCACACAAGTACCCAGATGTTTGGTTAACTCCATCTTGCCCTCTGGATGGGGAGGCTGAAGGCATAAGCTGCCACAACTAGAATTGAAGTCTGTGTCCTGTTTTGAGTGACAGCACTGAAAATACAGTCCTGGTAAGTTTGTGAAGAACTGGCAGATCTTTCTATCTGGGTCTGCCTTGAGAGTGGGGAAACAACTTCAGGACCAGATATAAGACCACAAATGTGATTCTGATGCAGTTCCCTTTCAACATTTGCTCTCTGAAAATAAATTCCAAACAACAACCTAATTTCCTCTCTGGAGAGGATACTAGCCACTTTTTGTCTGTCTGAACTAGAAAACTTCAGTCTGGGTTGGGCTGACAGCATCCTTCTGAAACCTGTAGGTGGTTTTGTGATGCGTTCTTCATCAGGGTGAAATTTCCCCCTGTGCAGAGAACCCTGACCAGGGCTATGCTTCATCTGTGTGCTGACCTAGTCCTAGAGGGAAGTAGAACTGAGGTGGCATTGAGGACTTTGACAAGGCATGGACCATTTTCTAAAGAAATCAAGGACTTAAGCTGTATAGGAAACCTGATGAAGACCCTCTCTGCAGCTTAGTCTAAATTGCCCTAGGAGTTTGATCCATCCATTTTTTTCCAAACTGTCTCACCCTTTCCTACTTTTTTACCCCTTGATTCCTTCCCTTTCTCCATGACTCATTCTTTTTCTCCCCTGCCCTCCCCACACACAGTCCTTCCCACACTTTTCTCATTCTGACAAACTGGGCGGTTGGGAGTTGGGGTTTTCAGATGTTCAGGAGGAAGGGGGATTTTGTTGTTTACAGCCTTGTTGGGGGTCGTGTGGGCAAGATGGTGTCCTTTGGGAGCCTCATGACTCTTTGAGATGCTTTAGGCTGCATTAGTAGACACAGAACAACTAAAGCAAAGCAACCAGCCACACCACAAAGTTTCCTTATGGGGTGGGGGAAGGTAAGATTCCTTAGGGTTGTCCTCCGATGGTGCTTTTGTGAAAAGAAATACAGGGCGAAAGTTCTTTGTTGTAATTTGTAAAGGAATCACCTCAGTGATTCTGCAGTTACAAGCCCCGACACGAGTGGGAAAGATACAGATAGAGAGACTGAGAGGTTGGCCTGATCTCCTGCAGATACCACAATTGCAGGATACATAAATTGTTCTGAAGGGCCTGGGCACTCTTCAGAGGCACAGAGCTGACATTCAAAGGGAGGTCAGCAACCCACCTAACAAGTACCTGAGCCACTGCATGTTTTTGGTTGGTTTTCTTTGTGGTTTCTTTTAATTTGTTTGGTTTTTTGTTTGTTAGCCTTCCTTCCTGCTTTGGTTTTCCCCTCACCTACAGACTTGGCTGCTTCAAGCTTTTGAATGCCTTTTTGCTTCCCTCTTGACTGGCTTCATCCATCAGTCAGCTTCTTGCTGCTCTTCATAATGGCTGCTTGCAGGGCTGGGAGGGCATGTGGGTCCTTCCCAGCCTGGTTTCGTGCTGTCTCCTTGTCCAGTGCTTTACTCCCACAGACTCAGCAGCCTCTCCCCAGGGAATGTGATGCTTGAAACCGTCAGGATGAGAGGCAGGAGAGAGGCTGCAGCCTGAGAAAAGTAGCAGGAGCATTTTTTACACAAGGAAACCCAACCAGCCAGGAAAATGGGGCAAAGATTAGGATTGAGGGAGGTAGGACTGAGCTGTTGTGGCCATGACAGGAAAGAAGCACACTAAGATGGTTGCCCTTGTTGCTTTTCCTTCTGTCTGTCATGGCTGCTTCCTTCCCTTTTTTTCTTCCACTCATATTTATAGCAGTTGTTTTGCATGTGAGATCCACACTAAGAGAATTTCCAATGCAACTGGTGCTACTTCCCCTTTTTCCAGGAAGACAGGAGGCCCAGGGGATTTTGTCGTGCGAAATAGTTGAGCAGGGCATCCAGTGACTTGATCTGGCTTCCTGGCTTTACCTTGCAGTGTTCAGGTGCAGCAAGGACCCCGTCTGCAAGTTCACCAGTGCCCTCCAGTGCTCTCAGCCTTCTGCAAGCTCTGCTTTTTTCCTGGGACCTCACTTTCTGCTTTGTCTCCTCTCTAGGGCTGCAGCCTTCTCATTCTCCTTGCTGAAGACGCTATGTGTCGCCTGGATTATATTTAGCAGCAGCACTGTCGCCCCGATTTTTTTAGGTCTTTTATGAATCATATTGTGGTTGCCTTGGCTTTTCTGCTATTTGTTTAATTTCCTGTACATTACAAGGAAGCCTACTCATATTTCTGCATTTTCTGCTGTTCACAGAACAAGAGCCACCCAAAGACACTTCTTCTTCAGCAAGGCTTTCATCCCTCAGGTTGTGCCCTCCTACTTGAAAAACCTCGATTTTCTCTCTTAAGCTATTTCTGACTCTAGCTAGGCAGATCAACTCATGAAGCCAGTGGTTTTCTTGGGAGGTTTGGACGTAGATGAAGTATTTAGGTCATAGATTTTCAGTACCTAAAGATGACTGACATAACAACCACCAGAGAGCATTTAGTGAGACCTCTTCACCATGCTCAGGGTGAGCAGAATTGGCTGAATAGTAGGTGTCTGCAGGGTCAGCTGAGAGGGCTGTGCAGAACCTCTGGCTGCAAGGAGGAGGGGTATGGTCTGTGCTGCACACTCTGGACTGAGAACCACTTGCAAGGCAAAGGTGAGGTGCAGTGGTTGCAACAGCAGGGAGCACAGATGCTGAAACACAGAAATCAGTTCATGTGGCATGACCCTAGGAGAAGCCAAGTGTTGAGAGGTTGGGGCAGCTTTTTCCATGATATGTTGGCCCCAGTGGAGTTTTCACAGGAATCTTTATTCTTTCAGAATCAATTGGCTTGAGTGGGGATGAAGAGGCTGAAATAGAGACAATCAGGAAGCACAAACAGGAGCTTTTGGATGACATAAAGGTAACGGCCATCCTGTCCCTTGTGCCTAGCGTTCTCAAATCTGTCTTCACCAAGGAGCATCTTTGCATAACAGTCCAGGCCATGCAGAAGTGCTCTTGCACAGGAGACATTTTCTTTGTCATGATCCAACTTCAGTTTTAAACTTCAGGCTGCCCTGGTCTGTTTGCCACCAGGGTACATCCAGCCTGTGGTACTCTGTGCTGCAGGAATATGCCCTAATGGGATATTTGAAAAAGGCTAGTCACATTGTGAGCAGTGATGAGTGGGGATTGCATATTTAGGATTAAAGAAATGTCTTCCCAGCATTGTACTGGCAGGCATCTGGCTCAGCATTTATGATTCTTTTTAATTACTGATTACCTGCTGATGGCATATCAGTCCTCATTACCTGCAGCATCCCCCTGTGTTCATCAAACTTTTGTTGGCTTTGTGGACCTCTAACAAGTTCTCCATGAAGGATCCTGTCTCTTCGAAGAGGTCTCATGGCAGGGCCTTCCACACAAGTTTTTGTGGCTGAACTTGCTTTTCTCATTTTAATTTCGCAGACTCAGCCATTTCTCCAGTGGCTTCTAAAATGTCTGAAAGTAACAGATTCAAATTCAGTCACTAAGACTGCATCATAGTCTTGCATGGTGATGCAATATTCTATTCTGCCTCCACCATGAAATATGATTTCCCATTTGAGAGCTTATAGCACTGAATCATTGGACTTGGACTGATTTTTCCATAACATGAAGCTGTCCAGATGCCTAGGGAATAGCTGCGATATTTCCAGGCATAGAGTAAAGGATTAAGCCAAACTACATATTACTTCTTAGGCTTCCAGACCTCCTCTCTCTGCTGCAAACCAGAATGGTCTCTTGTCCCCTCTGGAAAAACAGATTATGAATGTATGTGCCTGGGATTTGCTTGTGTGTGGTTTGTCTCTCTTCAGTTTTCAGAACAGGCCATGGGCACTGTAAGAGCAGGATACTTGAACAGGAGTACTACATTTTTTTTGCCCACTATAGACAGAGAAAGGTTGCTATACTGCACAATCCCATGCTTTAAAGCCCAAAGTCATTAAGCAATGAGGTACACAATGTCCAGTGGAGCAGAGTGAGTTTAGGTGAAAAGAGTGTCATAGAACAAGAGACAGTTTCCCCAGGGGATTTTTTCAGAATTTATCTATCAGTACCCTTAAACACAAAGACTGGGGGCATATCTGGGGAAAGGGGGAGGGAGGAGAAAAGAGGATGGATGGGTCTTAGCTTGCCAGTAACACTGCCAAAAGACAAGAGTGAATAAAATAACAAAATTGATAATCGTTTGAAAGTCATGAGCTGAGATCATGGCTCTGTTACATTTGTGCAACACCTAAAACTTAGTAAGGAACACTCACAGCTCTGGGGACCAGTGAAGCACAACAGAAGGTAGCCAGAGCAAAACTGAAACCCAGAAGCTCTTTTCAATTATGGGATATTGCAGAAATTCAGTTTCTCTATCTGATTATGTGCTCCATCCACATCCTCATTCCTTGATGAGAAAGGATCTGTCATAAAATAACCCTGCTTGCCCTGCCTGTTCTGGTTGGTATGGGGAATAATTTGGGTGATTCCTGGAAGAGAGCTATGATGCACTTTGGCTTTGAGGTGGAACATAACTGCAGGATGGAAGCAAGGAGATACAGATACCTTCATTTCTGTGGTAACACAAAATATCCAGCCAAGGCAGCCATGGTCTGTCTTGGGCCTAAAGAAAAGTGAATTCCACAATTATTTTTTTTAAATCTGGCAGTAATTACTTTACCTTTACTCCTCCTCTCTGTTTTCTCCACCTGAAGAGTTATCTGCTCAATGGTTTTTAAATGACAGGTACATTAAAAATTCTGTGTTTCACAATACAGCCACTTCATGGGTTCATATTGATCTCACAGTTCCTAGTTCCACTTCTCCTTTCCTGGATGTGTAGTAGGGCTATGCAAAATAAAAGCTCAAAAGACATGGGCACAATGGAAGGATTCTTGCATCTAACATTGTTTGAGGAACTGAAATAACAGTGGGGTGAGTTCTCTGACACTCGCCACATTGATTAAGCTTTATTTTTCCAGTCTTGATTGACAATAGGCATTAGAACATCCTTCTGTCTCTCTTTCCAGTTGTTTTCATCTGGAATCCAGCAGGGTCATTCCAGGGCAGTGCCCATTTCATAGGCATCCTTGGCTGGTCATGACCTGTCCTTTTCCTGTGACTGAGGGAAGAAGGAAGACATGCCTCTTGCGCTTCCTTACAGTGTCTGCTGGTTTTGCCTCCATTGCCTTCATCTTCCTGAGATTTCTTTTGCAGAAGCTGAAGGAGGAGATTGCTGAGGTGTTTGCAGAGATTGAACGTTTCCAACATGCAGAGGAGAAACAAGAGGCAGAAAATCATCCTGGAGAGCAGACCAGGCAAGTGGAATGAGTATTCCTTTGCTTACAAAGTCTCTCTTTTTAAGTTGAGAAATCAAAAACACTGATGGGATTCGGTTCACAACAAGGGCAGGGAAATGGGCAGGGAAATGACGCCCTTCTATCCTCTTAGATTTCTCATTATTCCTGAATAGTCAGACACATGTCCTTGAGCTATCTCACCTTGTGAATGAAATGACATGGTCCTTTATTCTAAGTTTGACTTTTCCTTCTTTTTTGTGTTTGCAGCAAGCTATCACAGACAGATAAAATTCTGTCCCTGGGCCGGAAGAAATTCAACATGGATCCTGAAAAGGTAGGATTTGTTCATTTTACCTATGAGGATAAAGCTGGGAGGAACAGCCTCTGCTGGCTGCTCTTCCAGTTGCAGCCACTGATGTGAAAGGAACTATGGCAAGGGACTGTGGGGATGGATTCCTACCTTACTACGGCCCCTGTCGGGAGCCTCAACCCTGCCCCTGACTGAGGTCTTCTGATATGATCAAGCTGTGTTGCCTCCTCCCATCATGGGCTTAGCAGCCACACCATGCAATTCAACCCAAACCTAAGAGAAGTAAAGGGAGGATGGTTTAACACTGCCAGGATGCCGTGAAAACCAAATTTCCTTCAGCACAGCCCTTGAGAGGCTAGGAGCTTGCTATAATGTGATAGGGGAGGATGAACTAAAAAGAAGGTGAGAAGTTTTGAGAGTGTGTCAGATTCCTTGGCTCATTCAGAACAGAAGAAGACAGAATGCCTCTGTCATTTTGGAAACAGTTTTGGTTGAATTTTGGAGTAAACATAGCTTTTCCACTTTCTGGGGCTCTGACCAGTGGTGTCAAGACTCCATAGCCTTCAGCCCTCTGCAAAAAGTTCTAAAACCATCATGATTAAGTAGAGAAGATGTGAGACAGTTCCCTCTTCCTTCGTCCTCACTGGCAGTGCTCTTTTTGAGCTCTTCAAGGAAAACCACAAGCTGTGATCAAACGATAGCTGATCATCAGCTCACCACCACAGCTGACATCTCGGGTGGCTGCTGCTCTGCATGACAGCTTTTTGTGCTTCCCCTGTGCCCTGCTGAGAGCAGCAAGATGCCTTCCCCAGTGCCCACACCCCAGCTGGAGAGATTGGCAGTCCCTTGGACATCCCTCTGCCAGTGGGAGCTGTCTCAGAGCAGCAATATCTATACTTACAGCCTGTGTGAGTTGGTTTTATTTTGCCTTTCTGTCTGACCTTGGTTTGAAGCCCCTGAGGCATATCTCTCTGCCATGCTGTGCAGGAATACCCGAACTAATTCTTACCCCAAACAAGTTTAGCTTTATGAGTTAAATGCCAATCAGACTGGCCAAAATGTTACATGCTCTGTGCCTATATTATGCAGGTCTCTGATCATTGCCTCCCTCTTGCTACCTGCCATAGAGTGGGAGGTGCTGCAATGCAAGGAAATTTCTTTGCCCCTTCTTTCTAAGGTTACACTCCATCCATACAATGCTGATACTTATAAATGCGTTCCTATCTCCATCTTTCTCCATGGAAAGTTCCTGAGGCTAGAGGAGGTAAGCATTAGGAATCTGGCTGATAAAAACCTTTGGGGAGAAACATTTTCTTCTGGAAAATGAGACCCCATCATCACCGCAATGCCTTTCAAAATTAAATTGTTTTTACTGAAAATCTGTCAGGAGAAAAAGAAAGGAAAATAGAGTGGAAAGAATCTCACAAAAATTTCAATTTCTTCTTTTAAAACTGCTTTTTCTTTGGGGCATTTTAAAAATAGTTTCATGTATATTGCAAGGAAAAGTGAGATGATTCTATTGAAGTAGAACATTTTGATAGATCTGAAACAATTTTCATTCCTTTATTGTATATTGCGGGGAGAATTGCAATGTGGTCTGGAGAACTGTAGCAGAACATGTAGATACTGTCAAGAATCTTTTGAAAAAAGCTTCAGCTTTTTCTCTGGCTTTAAAAATCATGAAATTTTCTCTAAAACAGGATGTTGACTCTTTGCACAACCCAACTCACAACCTCTGTATTCCTTAAAAAGCATATTCCACCCTTATTGCCTAGGAGGGATGGAGCTGAAAAGATCGCAGACTTCTCTGTTCTGTGGCATAGAAGAAAAATCTAAGAAAAAAATTGTTTCAAGTTGTCTCAAGCCCATATTTTTGTCTGAGTACATTTTTTTTATTATGCCTTCTTTTAAACAAACAATTTTTCTTCCAAGTTAAGTTAATTTAGAAAAAAAAAAGACATTTAGGAAGAGAACACTAAGCATTTTGATTGAAAATATTAAAATTTATTATTTTGACTTTTTCTTTTTGGACTTTAAATCTACATTGCCCTGTTTTGTTTGTTTGAGTTTCCATCCCATTAAAAAATTTAGCCAAATCTAGGGATTAAATGAAAATGGGACTGACAACCCACAGTGCATGGAGAGGGATTGAATAAAGGTGAGAACATGGCTGTTGTCTCCCATGAAGGGGCTGGGGAATAACAGAGGAGCAAATCCATCAAAGCTAAGGAAGGCTGATATCAGAATGTTGGGATCCTACTTTCTTATTAGACCACAGAGCTGTTTTACATCCCTGTCTTGCTTCTCCTTCCCAGGGGATCCAGTACCTGATCGAGCACCAGGTATTGTCCTCAGACCTGCAGGAGATTGCCAGATTCCTCCACAAGGGTGAAGGCCTGAACAAGACAGCCATTGGGGATTACCTGGGTGGGAGGTGAGCAACCCAGGATGAGGAGACTCCTTGGAGGCCCTCTCCTGCCTAGCCCCTCTGAACTACCATTTTGGATTACCTGTGGAAGACCTCATCCAGGTGCCAAGACTGAACTTATCTCCAGCCACAGTGGGCTGGGTGAGCAGGACACCCCTGGGAGGGTCTTTGGAGTGTGACTGAGGCTGGCTGCATGGGCTACCTTTTCTCCTGCCCATAATGGGATCAGTCATCCCAGACTGGACTGTGCACCTTGGCTTCTTGGAAGTGAGACAGGGGTGGAGCCAGGTGTTTGTTGTCACACCAGGGGACATCCAGACTGAGCAGGGCCAAACCACTCTTCTGACCTTCTCCCTCTATCCTCTCCCAGGGACCCCACAAACATTCAGATCCTCCAGGCCTTTGTGGCATGTCACCAATTTGCCAACCTCAACCTGGTGCAGGCACTGAGGTGAGTGAGCATGCCTGGTGCAGGGGACAGTGCTGGGACCTGCTCAGCCCCTGGCTCTTACCGTCCAGGAAGGTCAGGAAGCCCTCTTGGGCTGAAATGGGAGGCCAAGGCCCTGCTGTGTGTGTTGGCTCCAGGGCCTCACTCTGTGAGGTGTCAACAATTTCTCAGGGGGGTGGGAAACACTTTTGTGGCCCCTTGATTGGATTGCCCGAGTGCAGAAAAGTAGGTCACTGTGGCTTCAGTGTCTGGGGGGGATGAAAAAAGTTACTTTTGGCAGCAAGAAATATCTATGCTCAGTGCCTGTTACATCAATAACAAAGTGACTCTGTTTTAGGGCGCCTTGTTATATTACAGGCTGCCCCCTGGCAGGAGTCTTTCTCCTGAGGTCTCTGCTGCCTTGCAGGGCTCTCATTAGGGAAGCAGAGCCGTGATTTCTGAAAGACTTAGTTCTACTTCCTGCATTTAGGATGTTTGAGGCTGATGTATCCGGGCAATTTCTAGAGAGGAGCAGAGCTGCTGCTCCATGCCCTGTGTTGTCTCCCCAGTGTGATGGGATGACTTCTGTTATCTCCAAGGTGTTCCATGGGTTGAGGGGAGGCATCCATGTCCCTTGGACCCTATCTGTCTGATGCTCTGACACTCTGCTCCTGATAGACAGTTCCTCTGGAGCTTCCGGCTGCCTGGGGAGGCGCAGAAGATTGACCGGATGATGGAGGCCTTTGCCAACTGGTACTGCAAGTGTAACCCAGGAGTGTTCCAGTCCACAGGTAGTTATGGGGAGAAGGGCATTAAAGCTGAGCTATGCTGTTTGCTAGGGAGAGGAGCCTTCCTTTTCCATTCACAAAGCACAGACAACATCACTTGGAAGTGTGTTTCCCCTTAAGCTAAAGGAGGCAGCCCAGTTCCTGTAAAGATTTTCAATAAACTGAGCATCTTCAGTCCTCCTTTTGCTACTGTGCTCCAGGCCCTCCTGATGGGCAGCAGACTGGAGAAGGGCTCCCAGCCTCTCATGAGGTATTACCTCATCACAGCAGGGATAGCACTGACAGATGTAGGTCTGGAGAAACTTTCCTGCTCACAGAGCCATTATTAGACTGTATCTGCCCAACTTGCCCTATATCCTGAGGGCATGGAATCACCTCCATCATAGGAAATCAACTGTGTCCCTCTTTCTCCTAGCAGAGGGAACATCTCCCTTCTCCTACAAGTGAGGGGATGACTCTCTTCTTCAGTGACTAGAAACCAAGCCACCTGTCATGTGGATTGATCTGCCCTCTAAGACAAGTGCAATCCATCCTGATATTCTTTCTCCTTGCTAGATACCTGTTATGTACTCTCCTTCTCTATCATCATGCTTAACACCAGCCTGCACAACCCCAATGTGAAAGACAAACCCCACTTTGAAAGGTTTGTATCCATCAACAGAGGCATTGACAATGGAGGGGACCTGCCAGAAGTGCTTTTAAAGGTAAGAAGAATTTCCCTTTTCTCATCCCCTGGGGTCCACTGAGAAGCAAAGGTGAAAAGACAGGGGATGCCTCCACTAGCAAAGCTGCAGCTGGCATTTTCCCAAAGGCTCAGCAGGCATGGAACCTGCCCTGTGAGTTAAGGTAGAGGTGGGCAGCCTGCCTATATGTGTCTGCCTTCACCCAAGCAGCCCGGGCAGAATAACTTCTGTCTTGTGTTAAAGGGGCTGCCTTACCTCCCACACCTGGGTTTTCTCAGCAGCATCCCCTCTGGGTAGAGGCTCTAGATCTTTCTTCAGAGTGTCATTTCTTTCAGGCAATTTGAGGAAAATTGCAGGAGCCTGTAGTCTCTTTTTTTTTTTTTTCCTCTTTGGCTTGGGATTTGTATAATAAATTATAGCAAATACAATGATGTGAACAACATTTCAGTAACCTTTGAAAGCCAGTAACCTGCCTCTAGGTCACTCTGCTGTTACGAATGTCATCCTTTGCACCTCTCACAGCCAAAGTTTTTGTTCTGTGAAATGTGCCTCCTTGTGGCCATGAAGCTCTACGTGCTGGTCTCCACATTCCACTTTCGGGCAGCATTTGGCACCGCCAGCCCAGGTCTAAATGGAGCTGCATCTCTGCCGTGTTGAGTCCCGTCCTAGTGCCTTAATACTACCCACAACAGCACTTGTGACATGCTGGGTTTGGTCACTGCAGCCTGTCTTGCTATGGGACCGCCATTTTATGGCTGCAGTTTTCCAAACTGAGACTCATTTTATGACACAAGATGCAGAAAAGAGTTGGTGACCCCCCCTGGACACCCTGTGAGGTGCAGGGGATGTTTTACCCCAGTGCTCATCATGTGCTCTCCTGCCCTTCACTCGGCTTCCCGTGTAAAAACAAAGTGATGGACCAGATGGACCTGGGATGGTTGTGTACAGGCTTTGTCAGAAATCAATCTTTCTTTCTCTCTCTCTTTCTCTCTGTCTCCTTCCCCACAATGCTGTGGGGCAGAATCTGTTTGAGAGCATAAAGAACGAGCCGTTCTCCATACCAGAGGATGATGGCAATGACCTCACCCACACTTTCTTCAACCCTAACCGTGAAGGCTGGCTGCTGAAGCTAGGTAAGGGGGGGGACTGCCCTAGCTCCTCTGACCTCCCCATTTGCCTGCCTCCCACCAGAAACCTCCCCTGGGAACCTGCTGTCATCTCTGCTGTCCTTTGCTCCTGTCTGCTGCTATGGGCTGAGGCTGACCCCTGCTGTTGAAACCAGCTGCCTGCTCCCTCATCCCAGCTCCTGCAGGCTCTGTCTGCTCAAAAAGGGACTCAAAAACATATCCCTCCCCATTCCCAGCCCCATCAGAACAAAATTGTCTCCGTGTGTGAGTGTCTATCACACAGCATCACATCAGTGGTACCACCTACAGGGAGAGCTGGGAGGGTGTGACTGTGTGTGCATGTGTGGAGCTTGGGGGAAGGACAGAAAAATGTGTGACTAATGGCTTCTGAACCTCACCGCCTTTAGGAGGACGTGTGAAAACCTGGAAACGGCGTTGGTTCATTCTGACTGATAACTGCCTGTATTACTTTGAATATACCACGGTAAAGGCTTAACTCATGGTTGGGAAACTGTCCTGGGTGGTTATGGAGGAGCAGAGGGTAGGGGTTCCCTCTTTTACCCTGTGCTCCCAGACTGATCTCACACCTTCACTCTCTCCTGTGCTGTTTCCTCACCTCCTGTCTGGAGGAGGAGAGAGGTTAGAGACTGAGCTGTGGTCTCCTCTTGACTAAACTTCCCATTATGTCAATGGAAGGGGTCTCCTGAGGCATTACTCTGCCCTTGTTACCTCCACAAAGGCCTATACGGGGGAAATCAGAGAGGTTGTAAACTGTGGCATAGATTTGGGGAGCATGTTGGGTGTTAATTCATGTTTCCCTGCATTCAGGATAAAGAACCTCTGGGCATTATCCCCTTGGAGAACCTATCAGTCCGGAAGGTGGATGATCCCAAAAAGCCAGTAAGTGTCCATTGGTTGGCACTCTGCCAACACAGGCTATCAGATGGTTGGAAGGAAGAGAAGATGCACACAAATTACTCCTACTTTACACAAATCGCTCCTATTCTACTTGCTTCTCAGAGGGAAGGTGCCATTGCAATTCCTTGTGCCCCCATCTAAACATGGCTGTGTTTTTAATTTATGTTTTTGGTGTGAGTAGAGAACTGTCCTTTGGCTGTATTGTATGTTTTCACTTGTGTATGTGTGTGTAGAGGGTCAGAGATTAATGCACACAGCTGACTTCCTGCTCATTTTGCACCAGGAGATGTGGGTTTAATTTCTCTCCTCGGGACTCTCCATAATGAGTTACAGCACATGTAGACCAAACAGAGCTGTTGTTGTTAGGGAACTTCCCCAGGAAATGACACATTTCTTTTGTGTGTCTTTTGTGGATACCCACTCTTTAATGTGTCATGGCTCTGGGAAAAGTGCCTTCTATCTGTGTGATGGCAGGCAGAAAAGAGGATGTTGCATCGTCTGAAAAGGGGGAGGGATTTTCATGAGTGGAGCGGAGTGACAGATCCTAGAAGGTGTGTTTTGATAAGTGTTGATGCTCCATCTCTCCATAAAGCCTGTTTTAATGTCCAGTCCCCCAGGAAGGGTGTATTTATCTAAGAAGGAAGGTCATCTAACTCATAGGGAAATTTTTGAGGTGGGGAAAGATAGCGTCTGTTACATTTTGGAGACTCCTCCCCATTGGAAGCTCTCTGAGCCTTTTATCCATGGTTGAGGGCAGCAGTCTCCTTGGTCCCCCCTGTCTTATCCTACTGCTCCATTTGTTTCTTTTCTGACAGAACTGCTTTGAACTCTTCAATCCCAACTGCAAAGGGCAGAAGATCAAAGCCTGCAAAACAGATGGGGATGGGAAGGTGGTTGAAGGCAAGCATGAGTCTTACAGGATCTCAGCAGCCACTCCAGCAGAGCGTGACGAGTGGATTGAGGCAATACGGTGAGAAGAACTTGAGGCTCAAGTTGCCTTTTTCAGCTCCAGGGACAAATAGTCACAAAGTTTATTTGGTTATCTTTTATCAGAGCTTGAAAAGAAGGGTGGAAAGAAATGTTTGCAGTCTATCAGCTATGGTACCCCTTGACTTTAAAGAGTTTCAAGGTCCCTTCTGGAGAATCTCTAGCTACAGCTAAATTCTCTGCTGTGAGTCTGTAGATCTCCAGACCTACTTTTTGATAAGTGGTCTCTTTGTGCAAGTTTAGTTAGTTTGTCTATGCTGCTCTTCATCATTAAATCTCTTACTTTTGCTCCCATTTCCTCTGATTCCAGGACCAGCATCACACAGGATCCTTTCTATGATTTGGTCTCTGCCCGTAAGAAAAAGATTGCCAGCAAAAACTGAACCATGACCTGGTCACCAGCATCAGAAAGGTGTAGGTTATTGGACAGCTTCCCTCTCACACTGGACTCTTCCAGTGAAGAAATTTGGGGGCTTTGGTTCCCTCTGCCTTCCACTTGGCAGGCGGATGCCTGACAGGACAGCTTGGCCTCTTTGTTTCTTGTCCTTCCACACTGAAGGCAGAGGTGCAGGGTGCAATCCACTGAGGACTGTGAGAACTGTGGGCATGGGGTTGCCCATGTCCAAACATAAAGAAAGGCTCAACAGCAACTGGCCTTTGGGTTCTCCCATGTAGCCCCAGACTTGTGGGACAGGATGAGAGGAGACAGGAATGTCTGCACAGTGTCTCCAGCCCCTCCTGTTGTAACACCATGTGAGGGTATTTTTCTGTGAGGGACCATGCAGATTCTCTTGGAGCAGCTGAGCATGTCCAGTCGGTTGAAGAGCAGAAAGGCCCCAGTGGTTTCTCTTCTATGAACAAATGTGTAGTGGTTGTGGGGTGGAGGCCACTGATATTTAGAAACTCACTCTGAATCCAGAGGTCAAGGTAAAATAAGAAGCCCTCAGTTCAGAAGAAATCTCTCTCTCCCCCTTCCTAAGGCCTATAGTGAGGGCTGTAATCCTGGGAAGTCCCTGCTCTGTAACTGAGTCATAGATTTTAAAAAGTTAAGGATATTGGATCCTTATTCAACCTAAGGACTAACTAGGCATAGAGATGCTGTAGTGCCAGCAGCTCTGGGTGTTTTGTCTCTCTTTTTTGAGACTCATGGACCACCACAGGGAAGAAACCCAAACACTACCTCTCCTTCTGGATGATGGCTCCCCAGCAAAGATTGGTTCCTTGAGCAGCTCAGAGGCCTGGGTTTTGTATCTGAAAGTTTTGCAGTCAGATGGCATAAAAAAATGGAGGTACATACATCTCCCCACCAGCACACACACACACGCAGAGGCATTAATTCCCATCCTCATGAAATGGTATCATCTGGAGTCTGAGGGTTTTTGTCTCTTATGTAAAGAGAGAAATAAAAGTGCTTAAAACAAGCCCAAAACTCAGGGTAATGTGATTATTTTCAGGATAAAGTTGGAGGATGTGAGATAAGCGTATTATGTTCTGTGCCCAGCAGAACAGCCTGAGCACTGGTGCAGTCTCTTGGCTTTTTCCTTCCAGCAGAGGGCTGTATCTACCAGGCAATCTGCAGCCAGGCCAGCACAGCCCGGTTACCCATTCCAGTTCTTTTCGCCCAAGCCACAGGAATGCTGAATTAATTTCAGGAGGCGGGGAGTGTATCTCAGTGTTGAAGCACGTGCTCACCCTGGAGAAGGAACGTGAAGGTTTTCTTCTTCTCATGCCTGCAAATGTCTCCTGCCCTGAATCGCTTTGTTACTGATGCGATACAGAGTGAGTTTGCTGCCCACTGCTCTGGAGCACACCTGCTTGCACACACACATTCACTCCTGCTTTGGGTTCAGTGCAGAGAGGCAGGGTCCTGTCCAGAGGTGGAAGAGAAGTCAAAATATGGCCCCTTATCTTGGCAACATCTCCCATATATGTAAGAGAAATGCAGATATGCCTTTGGTTGGTAAGAGATGCCCCAGAGCCTAGGACTGGGGTGAGAAATGCCTCTTCTAGTGCTTCTCAGGCTTATACCCTGTGTGACAAAAGCCATCAAAATGTAGTCTGGAGTCTCTATTCTACTCATAATATGGTGTTGGGTGAGGGAATCCAGGCTAAGCCCTCCCTACAGTTTACCTGGATCATTCCTATGACAGCAGAGTCTTATCAAAGCTCTTCCCATTCCTCCTCATCCCCAACCTTTCTAATTCTTTTCAGGCTCCATATGTCCTTTATCTTCCCTTCTTCCCCTAGATACCAACATACTGCAGAGAAAAATTACTCCCAGCGGGGACAGGGTGGGAAGTACAACTTGAGAGAGGCAAAACAATGCACAGAGACAGGCAATTGTGTAATTTCCATCCATCAAACTAACCACGAGAGTCAGGAAGGGTTGGACCATGTTTCATCTCTCCTAGAAACTGAGGCAGAGAGACAGTAAATTTGAGTTTCCATTGCCTTTCCTTGGTTTCAACGGAGAAAATGCATTTCTAAACTCCTTGCTATGCGATGCCCCAGTCTCCTCAGTGCCATGAACACAATGGTACGTGGTGTTGCCCTACAGCAATGCAACACGTGCTCTCTCTTTGAGCGGAGTCCTGACCTCGTGCCTGCTGAATACCCATGTTTTTGGTATTGGCCTGGGTGTCTCGGGACCACCCACTCATGTCTGTGTGCTTTGACACTCTCTTGGAGCCCTTAGAAATTTATGAGAGGAATGACTTGTGCAACTCAAATGGCGTCACCAGGGCACGTGTTGCTGACCACCGTCATGCAGTCTCTGAGGGCAGCTGCAGCAGCTCACACAGGTACAGGCATACACACAGCCCCTCAGGTGCTCAATCTGACAGATTGCTCTCTGGATGGTAGAGGTATTTCTCTTTCTCATCGGCAGCATGTGTAGCTCACACAGACATACATGCAGAAGACTGACACTTATTCCCTGCATGCCTAAGGATTCCTGCATACACCCAGCCATTCTTTTTCATAATAAATGTCCATCTATTTTCATAAAAGGGCTGGGAGGAGAATACTGCAGATGTGTGGGATAGACCACATCACTGCATCCTGCCTCCTCCCCACTCCTTCCTGTCCTCCTATGCCCTGTTTATCAGCTCCTTTTTGGAAGGCTAATACATTTTTAAAAGGCATTCTAGAAATTGTTTGCATCGACAAAGATGGAGCAGCTGTGAGGAGAGCCAGCAGCCTCATGCACTAAACCATAGGTAGAAAAAAATCTCTGTGAGGTGAAGGGGTAGGACGGCATACAAATGGAGGTACACTGGACTGAATTATGGATTGAGAGCGATCAAAGCACATGTTGAACCTGTCCTTTGTCAGGGGCTGAATGCCCTGGATGATGGGGGCTCAGGAGCACTTGGAGGCAAGACTCTGCATCCAAGTTGGCCAGCATAGGGTTCAATGGCAAGGTGAGAGCACCCACTAGAGACACTATTCCTGTCAGGCCTGAAACTGCTCAGCTGTGTGTCACGCAGCCTTCAGCACAACAGAAAACCAAGGAGCTGTTTCCTGTCAGCTAAACAGGGTTATATGTACCAGGACTGCCAGCCTTTTAACTCCCTCAGTGTGAGCACTTGTACTTCACCCCTCCCACAGCAGTGCAGGAATTGCCACCAAGAGGAGACAACAGTTTTGTCAGCTCATACCTTAAATCTATAGGAATGGAAAGCTATTGCAATGGCCTCAGAATGATGGGAGCCAGTGTTTTCTCTCTGAGATCAGCCACTTTAGGGAAAGAAGCACAGCCCCGCTGTATTGGAGCTGGTTGGAATGGTGCAGTCAGATTTGTGAGCCCAATAGGAGCAATTCCTCCTGTCTCCCACCACTTATGTTTGGTGGTTGGAAAGCAACTCAATACCTGAGGGTGAGGGACCCATTGAGGTACTTCTCCCTTCTTAATGTTTTTGGTTTTTGGTTTTTTTTTTTGTTTTTTTTTTTTGCATGTGCATTTCACACAGAAAAGCCAGAGCACAAAGCTAGGGAGCAGGATGGCTCTCAAAGGCACCATGGCCTCTCTGCTGCACCTTCCTGCACCAACTGATCCTGCTCTGGATCAGTTCTGCCTCCAGCCTGGCAGAGGGCCCATTTAGGAGGCTGGAGGGAGCCCAGGCAGACAGGGGTTGAGACCTGACCAGGATTTCTTGGAGTGTCACTGCTGTCACATCTGCAGTGTCTCTGCTCTAAGTGCCTGTGACAGGGGCATGCAGCAGTCTCATCTTGCCATGCCATTTCCAATCCTTCTGCCTCTCTGCAATGAAGATGAATGTTGCCTGTCCCAGGTTATCACATTCCCATGTGTGAGACTTTTTATAGACAGCAGTTTGCTGCTGAAGTCTGGTGCTAGTGGGCCAAGTCCAAGGAGGCAGTGTATGGTGGGGCAGAGGGATGCAAGAAATGAGTCAGGGAGGGTGGAGGAGTCTGGGTCTCTGTGGGTTGTCAGTGAGGAGGGGCTGGCACTGACAAGAACAGGGCTTCCACCTCAGCTCCAGAGCAGGGCCAGCACAGATGTCAGGAAGATGCAAGGTACTAACACCCTTTGAGCAACCTGCAACCTCTGCCACAGCCGCTGTGGCACACCACCGAGGGACACCTCATGTCTGACAGCTGTCCTCTTCTGTGGGGACAGAGAGTCACGTCACTAGACATGCCAGCCCAACACTTCGGGGAGACAGTGGAGATGGTGCGAGGTGGCCATCACATATGGGCCCTCAAAGGCACAGCCTGTGCAGGGAGAGGACCATATGTCCTGCCAGCACAGCAAGCTTTGCTCCTGTACCTTACTGAAGGAACCTGGCAAAACTGTCTGGATGGGAAGAACAGAGATAACAGATGAGCAGAGAAGAGCAGTCCTTGTGGGGTCGGTCAGCAAGCAGTGTGTGGGGAGAGTGGGGCAGGACAGACTGCAGAGATGTCTCTGAGCTCCTGACCCCCGAGGGCTACACTAGCAGGAGCACAGCCCTTCACCTAGGGCAGAACTGGGGAAGCACTGCCGTGGCTGTGTTAAGGGACGTGACAAGGTGAGTCATTTAACCTCCATCTGAGCTACCAGATTGACTTTAAGGGACCTACAGAAGAGACATTTTCTGCTGCCTCTTTAACTGTGTTGGGTGGCAGCAAGGTTCCTGGAGTTGGCTGAAGAGGTGGTGATTTGTGCAATTAACATCTAATCAGTTCTATGAATATTTATTGCTAGTCAGCAAGCTTCTGAGTGACAGTAAATCCCCATCTGATTGGGATCACATTCACAGGTAAGTCAAAGCCTCCTTTGGGGGTCACAGACCTCCCAGTGGGGCAAAAGTTCACAACAGTATAACCATCCAGCAGCACATGGGAGGCACGTGTGCAATGTGAGCATGGAAAATTGTATTCAATAATTTTTTGGAGAGATGGAAAAACTGAGGTTTTAAAATTGACTTGTTGGGGAGAGGCACCTTGAAATAGTCTGAATATATTAACAAACAACACATGGCTGAGTTTGAGCCTGGGTATTTGCTCTTGGTTTTGTTGGGTTTGGTTGTTTGCTTTTTTGTTTGTTGGGGTTTTTTGTGTATGTGCTCTCTCATTTATCTTCCATTGTAACATGGGAGAGAAAATAAAAGGGAGAGAAGTATAAACCCCTGCAATTGTATGAAAATTCACATAACACTCAGGAACTTCTTGGAGCTTGTAATTGACCCTTCCCCTAAAGTGGCATGAAGTGTGCAGAAAGCTAGTATTTTGTTTCCTAAAAAAATAATACTTCGAGGTCTTTCTGCCATCATCAGAAATTTTGACCATTCTCAACTTTGTCCAAATTTATGCTGCTTTCCAGAATCCTCCATTTACTTCCTTTATCTTCTCTCTGCTCTAATCCTTTCACCTCATCTCTGCATCTGGCTTCTCTTTCCCATGGTACCTTCTACTTTCTGGGCTTTGCTCATTCCTCTCCATAAACTTGCCTTAACAAATCCCCTTTTTTCTGATGCTGCCTCTCCTGCCCTCCTGCTCCCTGGGCAGACTCAGCTTGCCTTGGCAGAGCTTTGGGAAAACCTCCTATTATCAGTTGAATGTGAACTGTTAAACCTCAGCCAAACTCTTCTGCTCCTGCTGCTCATCTGCAGCTTGGGTTTGCGATGAAGGTGCTGTCAAAAGCCTGTTATTACCTAAATGAAAAAGACACACAGCCGTCCCTGAAAAGGAAGACACACAGATAACAGTGATTTTCCTGTTGCCTGCTGCCTTCTGACTGAGGAAAACACCCCAAATTCCGGGAGGGCTTCCAGGACCAGCCCTTAGTAGAGGGAGAGGGACAGAGACAGTTGTGCACAATTTTACCTTCTGCATGGAAAGGATCCTGTGAAATTTTTGTGCCAGGGTGGGAGAAGATCCTCATCATTTTCATCACAGATATCCTCCTCTTCTAGTGGAATTGTGCTTGGCCTTGAGTGAATATAGGTAGTATGGGAAAAAAACCCCAAAAGTGGGAGCCAATAATAGACCCAGAATAAACTGCATGATAACAGGGGAGGAAAGAGAAGGGAGGGAAAAGAAGGGAGGGTTGGCAAGTCTGAAGTCATAATCATAGAGCACACGGTCTCTGTTGTGTAGAACTCTCTTTTCCTTGCTGCAGCTCTTCACTTTCCTCACCAGTTGCACCTGGAGTTGTGACTTCAATACCCAGGAACTAATGGCCTGCTTGGTCCCCTCTCCAGAGGGCATTCAGCAGAAGAAAGTGTGCTTTGCACAGAGAAAAGCTAGAGAGACTTCAAGGGAGACAGCAGAAAGGAACAGAGAACAGCAGACAGCTCCGAGCCACATGCTATGGGGAAGAAGGGCATGTCTTGTAGGTTCCTGGGAATGCCAGATGGCTCTAAACCCAACATGCATGGCTTCACGTCTCATGGCTTGGTGTCCCTACAGTGATGCCTTTACTCTGATGCAGTTAAAATTCAGGTAATGGTAGGCAACACATTTAGGGGGTGTGGATTAGCAGTAGTCAACCAGTCATAGACAGCCAGTATTGAGTGGTGTCCCTGTCCTGGGACCCACATTATTCAGTATCTTCATTAATGTCAGAGAGAATGGCATTTAGTCTCAGCAAGTTTGTGGATGACACTGAGCTGTGTGGTGCATTTGACACACCCATGAGAAGGAATGCCATCCAGAGGGATCTTTACAGGTGGCAGATTTAAACTGAAAGAGGGCAGATTTAGACTGCATGTAAGGAAGAAACTTCTTGTGATGCAGGTGGTGAGAGACTGGAACAGGTTGCCCAGGATGCTCCATCACTGCAATTGTTCAAGGCCCAGCTGGATGGGGCTTTCAGCAAACTGGTCTAATGGAAGATATCTCTGCCCACAGTAGTGGGGGATGGATTAGATGATCTTTAAAGGTCTCTTTCAAACCAAGACATTCCATGAACACATACACATATGCACACATTCTTTTTCCACTATAGTACTTTGTTATATCCATTTACCTCTTTGACCATCATCTTTCCCAAGTTAGATCAAAATATCATCGATTTGCACAAACACAAGACTGGATTTTTTTTTCAAATCCCCAGATTTTATTTCAATGTTGCCAAGTTATATTTTGGAAGTATTTGTTTGTCTGGAGAAGAGAAAGAAGCTGGCTTCCCTCATTCCTTTCCATATTTGTCTGAGAATTGAAATTATCTTTTCATTACCTTGACTCCAGGTGCTAGAGCTCTAAGGAAATTATTAATTTTTAGGAAGCTTAGGACAAAATGGTGAGAACCTGTATCATTTCCATGCACTACTTTCATCAGAGAGTTCTACTCCTGCTGTTAGGTCCGCCCTTATGCTCTTATCTCCCCAAGTGTTTGGCTTCCTATGTTCCCCTGCACCTGACCCAAATATCTCTGCACCATATGCAGCTCTGCTTAGTCCTTTGCAATCACACACAGAAGCACCTTTTTGTTTTGGTCTGGTTTGTGTTTTTTTCAAGGAAAGGCCAATGTTTATCTTGTCCCATGGTGACATTTATTGCACCCTTCAGAGCCAGGCTTGCTGGCCTGAGCAGCCAGAACTGCAGATGGATCCATAAGGTGCTGGGAACCCTCTGCAAATCCAGGGGGTCATTGCTATGAGGGAAAAAAGAGACGAGGAAAGCCTCTGTCCTCTAGGCAGGCTTGGGAGCTGTTGTATATTTCCCCTCCTCAGGACAGACAGGCTGTTCCTATGAGATGGGAATTGCTAAGAGATTGAAAACTTGTTGCTGTGAATTTCAGAGATGCCTGGCAGGGGCAGCTGGTGTGATAAAGGGTTCAGTGTATTAAACTCACCATAGTAAAGCCATAATGTGATTTTGCATGCTGCTATGACCAGAATACCCAAACCAGCTCAGCACCTCACCAGGGATGCTCTCAATACCTCCTTGTTGCTCCAGCCCTTCTCCCTGCACCTGCAGTGTGTGTCCCAGCCATAAGGCTTTAGAAGTATGTCTGTCTGTACAGGAGGAAGGGGGGGGACTATGTTCCTTGGCACCACCCAAGTCTCATAGGGGTGTTGGCTTCTTCATCTGCTCCTTTTAGGAGTGTGCCAGGCATCATTTATAGGTGGGAATACATCAGCAGTGAAGGAGAAAGAGCAGTATTCCTTCCTGGGAAGAGGAGCAAGAAAGTTTCTGGGAAGGTGGCTCAGCTGTATGTGGAAAGGACACTTGGGAAGACAGAGGTCAAGTTTCAAATGGGACAGGAATGAAGGGCGTGGAGAAAAATTAGGAAGAGGTATGCTCCAGGGAAAGAGCTGGGAATGGGGGAGGGATGCCTTCAGAATAAGTAGGATGCGGACAGGGATCTGCGAGGAAAGGTAGCCAGGAGATGGGGTTGTGGGAAGGCAGGCACTAGGTTTGTACAAGGATTTGCAGTCAGGTGAGCACAAGGAGGGTGGTGGACATTTAGAGGGGATATATTCACCACTTCCCACAAGGTATATTCCCCTTATAATAATCCACTTTGTAATCAGGAATCTGGGAATTGCTCTGTTGCATCTGCCTCTCCTCTGCAAAGCATCTAAGAGAGTTCGTCTTGTTCAATCCTCTGCCCTGGAGGACATGAAGAGATCAAATACCTTCTGAGGGACGAACACTTAGTAAAGCTGTTTCCCTACTGTCACAGAGACCTTAATCCTTTGCCTCCTTCCCCTGTTCTGGCTCCAATACCTAGAGAGAAGAAAAGATGAGAAATACAGGTAGATGCAAGAGTGAGCCCTCCCTCCATCTTGCATGGTACTCCAAGTCAGTGGTACAGTCCCAGGTGGATTGTGCTATCTGCCCAGCTCTGCAGCTGCCCTGTAGGGGTGAGGGCAGGGAAAGCCTGGGGCTCCCTCCCAAACCTGTGTCCTGACTAACTCACAGCCACCCAAATCTCCTGGGCAGACCTGGACTTTGCAACAGCGGAACACACATGGTAAATGCCTGAGAACCCTATGCATCAGGAGACAAAAACTAGGGTCAGGGTTTGCATGACTGGGGAGAAGCCCAAACAGTACATCTGTTTCTGCCTTACCCTCTGTGCCTTTGCTCAGAAGACCTCAGGCATTGCAGTGGTCTCTGTCACACTTTGGGGTGCAGCTCAGGTCCAGAGGAGCATGACTGGAAGTGAAAGAGATGTGAATTTTAAAATCCCCAGATTTTATTTCAATGTTGCCAAGTTATATTTTGGAAGTATTTGTTTGTCTGGAGAAGAGAAAGAAGCTGGCTTCCCTCATTCCTTTCCATATTTGTCTGAGAATTGAAATTATCTTTTCATTACCTTGATTCCAGGTGCTGGAGCTTTAAGGAAATTATTAATTTTTAGCATGCTTAGGACAAAATGGTGAGAACCTGTATCATTTCCATGCACTACTTTCATCAGAGAGCTCTACTCCTGCTGTTAGGAGTAGATTATAAATAAAGGAAGATTTGTCAGTGACAATAATTTAGTAATTTGGAGGTTTTAAGGTGACTACCTCTGACACAGTGGGTATTACCACAAGGAAGTGTGAGACATTTCTATGCACATTGTTCTTTTCTAGCCCAGAGGAAGCCAGGAGGGGGCCTGAGGGTTTGCTCTTCAGCTGTGAGTAAACTTGCTAAAAGCCTGCATTACTTGGGTCACTGACAACTTGTCTGCCCCAGGGGCAATGCTCCCCACTGGCTGGGTAACAAGGTCTTCCATCTCCAGTGCTGGCAGCGTGGCAGTCAGCCACTTGAGGAAAAAATGGATCAAATCAGAATGCAGCCAAGGAAAACCTGAGAGGGAGATGGAGTCCAGCTCTGTGAGGCCAGGCTGAGTCTGCTAAGCAGTAGAAGGATAAAACTCAGTTTCTTCAGCACTCTGGAGGGTGAGGCAGGAGTATGGATAAATGGGAATGAATCCTAGCGATCCTATGAGTTGGAAAGGGTCGGAACATCATACCCTTCATAAGCCTTCCCTCCCAGCATCCAAATCAGACATGATTTGCCACCACTGCTGTACCAAAAAAAGACCCACCACAGATAAAAGGGAACAGCAGAGCAGATTAGGGAAGTGCATGGAAATAGCAAAGGTTACATTGCTCTACCTCTTCCCGAATGCTCTTTTTTTTCCCTTTTTCTTTTTGGTACCCCATGTGTAGGGGTTTCCCATCTGCTCAGTGAAGAAAGGCAGGTGAATCCCTTTCTCTCACCACCTCTCTACAGAGGGTCTCCAAGGGCTGAGGATGACGGTGTCTTTTTTGCCTGAGTTCTGCCACAGAGCAGAAAGGAAAGGCATATGTGACTGAGGATGGTGCTGCCACCAGAATAGGCTGGAAATATCCAACAGGGCTACAGCCAGCATCCAGCCACTCCTGCCAGGGGAGATGGCTCCATACACAAACTTCATCCTTCCCTTTGAGGGATGGACATGTCTCCTTTTGTTCTTCTCAAGGGAAAGGCATCACAGGGCATAGAGGAGGGGAGAAGATCTGTGTGGGTGTTGGAGAATGGTTCTCACCTAGAAAGAGGCATGCTGTTAGCATACAGCACTGCACAGGATTGTCATCATGAGGTGTGGAGTCACAGGAGTAAGGTCCCTGACAAGAGGAAAGGGCAACCCTGTACTCAGCACATACAGCCTGTTGTCCCTAATTTTTCCTCTGCTCTGGGCTCTATATGCCAGGATGAGATGCATCAGGAGAGGTACCATTTTGCTAAATCTTGAAGCTGACACTTTTAATATCCATTACCGCTGCTACTCTGCCAGAGAGCATTAGTTAAGATACATAGACTGTTCCATCCCTGATCCCTAGCCTCAGCCCCTACTATCCTTCCTTTTGTCTCCCCAGCCCAGCCTGACTGCTCTTCCTGGTACTGACAACATCAGTCATCTCAGGTCCAAACCCCTTGTTCAACAAATCTGTCAATTCTATCTTCTACTCTGCTCATTTTCAAGAATTTTTGTATCTTGAGGAAAGCAACTCTCTGTGCAATGCACATGGACCGACATCCAGACATATACCTAGAAAAGGACAGAAGGCAAAACTTCCTTTCTTCTGCCTCCAAGGAACAGATACGAAGCACTAAATGGAGCAAAAGAAGGAGAAAGTTTGAAATACAAGTGCTGGCATTCCCTCTTGGCTGCATTGCAGGAGTCAGCAGAATCCTCTGCCAAGATTTGGTTTTGAGGCACTGTGCAAATGAGTTGTCAAAGCCACCCCTGTCATGCCTCCACTAGCTTGGGCTACTGAGCATCCAAAAGCAGGATCACAGAATTATAAAAATATTGAATGGATTGGATTGGAAGGGACCTTATAGGTCACCTAATTCCAACCCCTCTGCCATGGGCAGGGACATTTTCCACTAGACCTGAGTAGATTGCTCAGAGTCCTTTCCAGCCTGGTCTTGAACACTGCCAGGGATGAGGCATCCACAGCTTTCTCTGGGCAACCTGTTCCAGTGCCTCACCATGCTCACAGTAGAGGAATTCTTTCTAATATCTGAAGAAGATCTGTCTTCTTTTAGTTTACCACCATTCCCCCTTGTCCTATTACTACATGCCCTTGTAAAAAGTCCCTCTACAGCTCTTTTGTGGTCCCTGCTTTGGTGCTGAAAGGCTGCAATAAGGCGTCTCTGGAGCCTTCTCTTCTCCAGGCAGATCAACGGTCCATGAAAAAGGATGGATCAGGAGCCAAGAGTAACATAAGCATGGGTAGGGCAGTCACCTCACACTACCCGAGCAGGGGTGGTGATAGCAACAAAGAACTATTAACAAACTCCGATAAACCAAGAGGATGAAGCAGATCTCAGATCCATTCAGGAGCCACACAGCTACAGTGCACCAGAGGTAGGGTGCCTTGGCATGAGCTTAAATAGACCTCTGGGGTCTGGGCCGAGGATGTGTAAGTGAAAGACACGGGTGAGACTGACCAGACCAGTTAAGGCTCAATAGTGCACTTAGGGCCCTGACCCTATTTAATACCACTGAATACCATATCCTGGGTGTGTTGGTTACTGCAAGTGTCACTGGGCGTAGGTGGGCAGCTGTTACTATTATATTCAAGCCTGTGTTTGTGATGAAGAGATTTACACATGCCAAATGTATCTGTGCATACTTATATGAAGCCGCGTGACTACTGAATCCAAAGCAAAAAAAAAAAAAAATGCAGCTGACAGAGCTGCTCAAACTATTCCCCCAGTAATCTGGTCTGCTCTCAAAAGTATGGGTGAGTCTTTTTTACAATTTCTATTGTCTCAGTTTAAATAAATTAATGATGGGAAAATCTTTTTCAGAAAGACAAGCTGTGGCCTTTTAATTTCTTGGTCTCAGCTGCTGTATTTGGCTGATTTTGAATCAAAGCAGCTGTCCATCACTGTACCTAGACAAGTAGTAGAATGTACAAATATGCTTGAGTGACCCCTGTTTAGAAAGATGCTGGCAAATGATTAAAGCCATGCTAGGAAGTTGGAAAAGAAGACTATGTTTTCTTGAATATAGGGAGATGTTTTTGTCTGAGACCTACTTTATTAGGATATACAAGGGAGTTCTCTCAGTGAGAAACAGAGGAAATAAGAATTTCCTCCCTACGGGCAGAGGACATTGTCACCTGGTCCCTATGCAGATCAGAGGTAAAGGAAAGAGGTAAAAATGAAGAGAAGAAATGAATGTGTGTTAAGGTACCAAGCATGCACAGATGTCTGAAAGGACAATAGTCACAGAAGAAGAACTGATTGGAACTTGCACACACGAAATAAGCAGCTAGGCAGACAAAGTCTTTCAAAGGTGTTATTATTTAGAAATAATTCCATATCAAAGCACACGTGTGAAAAACCAGTATCTCATACAGAAATTTCTTGGCAGAGCAGAGAGTGCTTTGGCAGCTCCATCCCAGCCCCAATACCACAGCAGCTCTAGGCTGTCTCTTGTCATGAACTCTAGCCTTACTTCCTGGCTCAGGCTAGGACTAAGACCCCACCTCTGATCCACACCACAAACTTCCACCCAGCATGACTCTCTTAGCAATGTACATTTAGTTTTGTCTCCCCTGCTTTAAACCTACTCCAACCATACCTCTAGTTTTTGTCTTTATACTTTCACTAATGGCTTTTATCCTCTCTACAGGATATAATGGATTTTTATAAAGACTCTTAGCCATGGTCTTTGCTGTACTAAGTTCATCTTGAATCCTTAGATATCTTTCTTAAAATACTTGAAATTGCAATTCAGTGTGTTCATTTTACCGTGTCTACTGTTTTTAAAGGCAGAATCCAGTTATTTACCTTAGGAGCATGAGATAGTATTTGCAATGTCTCCTATCAATATGGTGTTCAGGCATCAAGCAGAAAAATCCCCAGGACTGCAAAAATTCTGGAACTGCTTTTTCAGCATATGGGTATGCTCAAGTCCCCTGGGACAGACCAAAAATTTTCCTCTCCCAAGATTCCTCACCCAGAGGGTGGTTGGGCACTGGAACAGCTCCCCAGGAATGTGGTCACAGCACCAAGCCTGACAGAGTTTAAGAAGCATGGACAATGCTCTCAGGTACACAGTGTGACTCTTGGGGTGTGCTGTGCAGGGCCTGGAGCTGGACTTGTTGTTCAGGATCAGCATGTTCCATAATTCTGTGAGTGCCTAATTCCTCTTTAGGCACTTGAATTCCCATTGATTGGAAGAGACTGTAACTGTGAAAACTAAAGGAACTTGTCATTCCTTCACTCTGGTTTGTAAGAGCCAGAGTAGCTCGGAGACAGAGAGACAGACAGAACGAATGAATGAACTAAGCAGCTCTGAAATAATCTCTAGTTTAGCAAGATGCTCCTTTAGTCCTTGGGAAGGATTAGACAGGCAACGCCTCAGAGCTGACCTCTAAGCTCTACCTGCTGCTACTCCAGACAGCCCAAGGTTGATATGCCTTGGATTTGAAGCAACTGCTGTCAATAATATAAAGCTCAAGAGGTGAATAACAGGCCCCCTCATGAGATATTATTTTTTTTTCCCAGCCACCCTCTCTGCTCCTGCAGCTTTAAACCCAGTGAAGGAATGAGTAATTTTTTTTCCTAATGATTGAAAGAAGGTAGATAAGAGTCTTCAAATTAAAGAATCCAAGACTTGATTGCAGCTCTTATCATATTTTTCCATTTTTTCCCCTTCTTCCAAACAGAAAATAAATTGCTTCAATAAATTATGTATTTAATCTGCATAGAGCACCAGCAGACTGGGCTCTCCTTTTAATATTTTCTACTGCGAGACAATCAACCCATTCCTCTCACTGCATGGAACAAAGTAATAGATTTTTGAACAATTCCATTATTTGATGATTTCTACTATTATTAATACAAATTGTCTCTACTTGCTTTCAATTAGGGCAATTTTTATTTTCTAATAAATCCCAATCAGGTTCTCTCAAACACCACCTAAATATAGAGAGATTATTGCACTTTCCCTTTAAACGAAGAACCTATCACATTGCATGCCTCACCTCCCTCTGCTTCTCATGACTTTCCTTCTTCCAAATTCTTTTTCCATTTTCCTCTCCTGTCACCGTCCACAGACCTCACTTACTTTCTTCTCCTATTGCTTTCTCCCAAATCTAATTTTATGTCTGTGGAGTGGATTTTTTTCTGGGAATGGAAGGTTGTAGGGTCTGTAGTTTGAGAGAGGGAAAATGTCCTTTATAAAGGCCCTGAGTCACACCAATAAAGCCACTGGAGTGTTTGTGAGAAGGTGCACCAGGACATAATCACACAGTAAAAATGTAAGAATGATCCATGCTGACAAAGCCAAAGATCTAGCATTTTGTCCTAAGGAACAAATGCTTAAAAATACATAGATATAAAATATTATCCTCAAAATGGAATGTCAACTTTTCACATACCAGCTGTTGTACAAACAGCTCTCTTATTGCTATCAATCGAGATTGCATTCTCTAAATGGTGCTGCTTAGAGCAGACATTCAGCTCACTTTTTAATGCAGCGACTTCTGGGGTGGAACCTGCTGCCCTGTGTGCTCCTGCAGCACAGCAGCATATCTGAGTGACATGAGATGCCTGGAGAGGACGTCCGCACTGCCAGCTTGGAGCAGGCTGGAGACCCATGCTGTATCCACTGCTGTGGTAGCACAGTTTGGCTTTCAGAAGGGGCACCACAAAATCCAACCCAGCAGATGGACAAGACTGGTTGTGTGTGAAGAGCACCATGCACACCCATTACAGTACCAACTTTCCCCCATCATGGCAACTGGATCCTCTGAGGTAACCACCAGCCTCAGAAGGTTACCAAAGGCCTCCCAGCTGCCTTCCCCAGGAAAAAGGAACACAAACAGGCCATAGGTTTCTTCATACAATTTGTCTTTTTAACTCCTGCTGTCTGTCCTCCTGAGAGGTAAGAGAGTGGAAGTTGTCAGCTGCTATGGCAACCCTGTCTTCTCTGGCAAGGAGCAGAGAAAGATGAGTATGAGGGCAGGTGTGGGAAAGGGTGTGGTGATTGAAGATCTCCACAGCTTGGTTCAAGATAATCAATATGCATTCACTTCCTTCATCACTGCAAAACAAATGAGGCTGCAAGGCACAAGGGGAGGAGACTGCTGTGGGACGGACAGGCACAAGGACAGGAGAGCTGGGTTGTGGCACAGTGATAGGCTGGCCATAAACTCCACATGCATGGGCTTAATCTCCTTCTGCGCTTTGGCCACATCATTCACAGTGTGTGCCACACATCCTCTCCCAGTGGATCACACCTCTACCTCACCTCCCTTGGCCTCCTGGGTTACATGTTGCTGTTGCCCACCTGCATATGCTCTCTGTTAGTGCCACTTCACAGGCCCTTCTGGACATGCACGAAAACAAACTTTTGCCCCCACCTGCAACAGGCTTGCATTTCACAGCTGCAGAGCTGTGGAGGTGTGGTTCCTTATCCTGATGCAAGCCCCACCCTGCTCCTGTGATTCTGGATCCCCGGCCACATACACACACACACACCTCGTAGCACACAGAAGGCACAGCCACACATAGACGCTCCCAGGCTTGGCCTCTGCCACATATGTTTGCATACACTGTCACAGCCAACTTCCCTCCTCCCCTCCCAAGGAAATTTGCTTGAAGCATTTGAGTTCCCCGGCACAGACACATCCTCCCCTCCGCCCCGATACTCCCTCCTGCCACGCCAGCCAGCACCAGCCGCCCCCGCAAAAAACACACACATGCATCGTGAGTGGCGGCAGAGCCCTCAGTGAGCTGCTGGAGCAGAACAGATGGCTTAGCAACCAAAAAAACAGTCATTTGCTCCACAAGTTTTTTCCTCAACGTTCTGTTTGTTTTCAGAACACGTTCATCACCAGAATAAAAATCCAGGCAAGATGGGCTGATATAAACACCCCAGCCTTGATCCCTTGAGGTGTGAAGTCCCACCTGCTTTTTGCACCGTTTTTTTTTTCCCCACAGATTTCAACTCACTCTTCCTGAGGCATCCCCTCCCCCTTTTCCACTTGCAAATGCCCCCCCTCATCAGCATACAGATTAACTTCATCTTCCTTGGGAGACAATACCCCTCCACAGCTTGTCTCATTCTTGTCCTCAGCTGGAAGGCACACTTCATATTTTCCAATGCTCATTTCTCCATTTCAGGTGTGCAACTGACTCAAAAGAGCAGTGTGCCTTTTGTCTCATGCTGGAGTCACTTCCCTGAAAAACATTTACTATGGGTTTGAGAAAGCTACATAGTGGATCTGCCACATGGGTATAGTATCCATCAGGTAGCATATGCTGCTAAAAAGAAGGTTTGGGGGTGTGCTGCAGCTTCTTCTCCCCTACACGGAATTCCTGTCTGGGACTTGGGAGGGCAAATAAAGGGGCACTTGTATGAGTGAGGGGAAACTGTCTCTCACAAGCAGGAAGGAAGCTGTCATGTTGTTTTTATACGCTGCATCGCAGCCGAGTGGGAGTTTTATCTCACACAGGTCACACAGGTCAGTCATCAGAGCTGACCTTATCCAGGACCTATGGCAAGGGGCAGGGGAGTCATAAACTCTTCCCTGCTACAGTTTTCTGCCATCTGGGGGGCTTGGGGCTTTCCATACCGTCTATACATCAGCACCTGAGCAGTTCTGTCCATCACTAGAAGCTTCTGGTCAAGCTGAGCTGCAACAGGAGGGAAGTCTAACTCCATCCAGGGATGTATCTGGAACTGGGCCTCACAGACCTGCTCCCTTCACAACTTTACCAAAATTCAGGGCTGGGCACTCAAGATGCAGGGTCCAACTTCCCCTGCCAGCTGAAACCAAGCTATTTTTACAAGCAAGCCAATTAGCAGCTCTGTTCATCCTCACATTGACACTTAATAATGATGCCTCCTGGGAGAATTCACCAGATGCATGGGGTGGGCAGGGAAAAGTCCCAGAAAGGCAAACAGCTGGTCCAGTGAAGTAGGACAGGAGACCTGGGTTTGTCTCGGGTCATGCTATGGCTTCTGGACAAATTCTCTCAAACCCTGTCTCCCACCAGTTAAACAGGAATCTCTGCCTTTGCAATGTTCTCCACTGTACGGGAACTGTACATCTCTGTTTCATCACTGAGGACAGGCCCCAAAGCCCCAGAGTACAGCCAATTAAGAGCCAGGCTGTGCACACTCTGCCTTTGTATTTCTAGCAGTAGTTGGGGTAGTGCCCTCCCTGCACACCTCTTTCCCTACTCTCTTCCCCATGAAGAAAAGAAAACATAAAAAGCTTCTGCAAGATGAAAAAGAATTTTTGAACAGAAAGGCTAGATGAAGAGGTAATTGCAAAACACAGTCAGCATGAGGAGACGCAGTGAGAGGTGTGAAGAGTCCACAAGTATGTGAAGGCAAGGAGTTGTGTCAATAATTCACGAGGAGGAAGCACCCCTGTGCTGTGAGGCTGCTATCCTCAGCCAGTGGTGAATGACTGACCAGGGCAGCAGGCAGAGGAGGGTTCAAAACAATGGTCCAGGCAGGCAGAGTTTGATGAGATGGGGGTCTGAGCAAAGGAGAGATGCAGAGGTTGAAAAAAGAAACTGATCCTTTATGGGAGCTAAACAGAGACTAAGGAGTGCAAAGTACAAAAGTGATAACCTTTAACCCTAAAGAAAAGTTGTGCTTCCACATGATTATGCTAGGTCATTCTTACCTCTGACTTAAGCAGCTGTGTTATACTTAGGGGATCACACTTACAGACCAACTTAAACTAAACACAGTCATCCATGCTGTGTCCAGCTCATGGGACAGAAAGTTTCACTCTAAGGGCTGAGGCAAGGTCTGCAAACCAGCTGTGTTTTTTGTGCATCACCAAGCTCTTCTGAAGGCTGGAGGTTATGTCCTCTGTGAGACTCAGTTATGCTGTCTGAAGGAGTTCTGCTCCCTTTCTACATTTAGACTGGGCTACAAAGACAGGCTGCATCTTGCCTTGGCAGTCCCATCCCAAATCAATGGAACTAGGAGCTGCAGCATGCCATGGTTGCCTGCCCACCTGCGCCCCTGCCCTGCCATATCAGGCAGGCACATATGATGGAGTCTCACTGCACATGGGCTCAGCACAGGACAGGTGCACATTGCAGAGCAGAGCTGAGACGTGTTCTGGCATGTTGAAGCTTAAATGTAGCCTAAAGAGCTTTTCCTTTGTCCCCAAGGGCCCTTCCAGGGGAGGAGGGCATGAGCATCAGCCTTGCCACCACCATGAAATTGTGAGCAGTTGTGCTACGCAGCACAGCAACAACTGTGAAATCCCGAGGGGAGTTACAGATTTGTTATACTGTAATGTATCTGGGTCAAAACAGGGCAGGCGAGGGGAAGAGACAGGACAGGGAGAGCTACCACCATGGGGCCATCTTCCTTTGTTGCCTTTACTTCCTTGGTGCACCCATTAAAAAATATATATATTACCACTGAGGGCCATTATGGATAAATGGTCTTGTGATACGTCTGTTTAGCAGGGGATGGGGAGGCAGCAGGAGCCTGGGCGTGCAGAGGTGGGGGAGGCTGCAGCTGTTCTCCCGCTGACAGCGGCATTCATCCGCAGAACTGTGCAGGACCAAATTAACGTGCAGCGATGCTGCCTGTGGCAGGTAGTGCCACAGCAGGACATCAGCAGAGAGTGAACAGACAGGGAAGAAAAAGAGAAAAGGGTAAAGAGATGGGTGTAAGAATAGGGAGGACAGGAGAAGTAGGGAAAGGGGAAGGCAGACAAGGTGATGAGGGCAGCCCGCTGCTTCTCCATCACCCTATAGATGCATCCTCCCTCTGGCTTCCCTAACAAATCCATAATTGAAATGTCTTTGGTTTTTTGCCTCACTGCTGTGAAGTGACAGCCCTTTTTGTAATGTTAATATCAGCTTCAAGCCCAGAGCATCAGCCAGACCCCATGAGGGGCAGTGAGAAATCCAGGGGTGTGGGGCAGGGGGAGAAGTGGAGCAGGTAAGGATTTTTTTTCTCTTTCAGATGAATTCAGGAATCAGGCTTTTGGTTGACAAAGAATAAACAACCCCATCCAGGTCTAGAGAGCCAGGTCTTCTCATCCATGGGCACATACCCAGCTGAAGGTAAGTGGATGGGGATGAGGAGTGTGGAAGGGGAACAGAGCCATGTGCATGGGAATACAGAGGTGGCAGGAGGTTTTGGTGTGAGAGGGCCAAATGAAGACATTTCATATAGCTGAGAGAGTAGAGGATAAAAACCATCATGTGGCAAGGGGAGATATAATGTCATACCACACAAAACAAGCTTTACTTACAGTGGCTGGATGGACGGGTGGGGACAATACTTTGTGGTGTGCCCATGCGCATTTATTCACTGTGTGCACAGGGCTTTGTGCTCACATGTGCCATGTGCCCCTATGCACTCAGAGCTCTCATCATCCATGTGATCAGGCTCTCTGCATGTGTCTGCCTATGCCCATCTTCCCCATTTGCTCAGTGTGAGCCTGTGAAAGTCTAAGTGGCAGGTTGGGTTTGTGCCTGCGAGGTGCTGGCCCAGGCTGTGATTGCACAGTTGTGCAGCTGAAGCATGTGTGCGCCTGTGCAGCTGAAGCGTGTGTGTGCAAATATCTACTGCTCCCTTTCTGTACCAGCTGAGTGCCCAAGGAGCTGCAGGGCACGCAATGTCCGGACAGCAGCTCCATGCTCATGGATGCTGTGAATGATACAGGCTAGCTGTGGCAGTTCTCAGCAACTCAGGAGAAGGCTCTTAACTTGCACAGACAGATGGTGCTGGGGGCAGCTGGCAAGGGGCTGGAAGCCAATCTACTTTGACAGCTGCTCTGCCAGGGGTGGTTGGGGGCTTCTCTCTTCATGTTTTCACCACAAACTGGTTACCTAGTGTGAGGCTAACAAGGCCACTGCTAAATCCGACAGAAATGGGATCTAAGGGGAAAAGCACAGAGTGCATTAAGAAGAAGAGCATCAGGAAAGCAAAGCACTCGAAAGCTGTACGCTTCTTGGTTCACGCGCTACTGATACACACTCATTTCATGCCTGCTGCTTTTTTCAGGGCCCCTCTTCCTATCTGTCTTCTATTGCTCCTCCTTTTTCTCCCCACCCCCACCACATCCTTTCCAAAGTACATTCTCTCCGTGACCCTACCAAGCACCCAGTCAGGATACTGTGAAAGCTGGAGCTTTCAGTGTCGTTGGGACTGGCTCTCTGGATATCTTTGGCAAAGAAACCTGAGAGGCCACTGCAGTCATCCTCAGCTGATGCCACACTTTGATTGGCATGCATGCCCTTAGCCATCCTGGGAGACCCAGAGCCAGGCAGGTTGCCAGCTATCACAGAAAACTGTTTGAGCCAACAAGCTCCTGACAGCACTGGTGAGCCTCCTGCTATGAATCAGGGAGAAAACCTTAACAGCTTTGAGCCTATAGAGGAGATCCAAAAAGGCTGTGATGTCTCAGCATGAAGTTCATCCTTGGAGTGAGCAAAGAAAAAGAAAGGGCCGGGGGGGGAAGTGTTCTGGATTACTCTTGAAAACTGTCCAGTCTATTCTGAGTCTTTCTGGCCCTGTCATGCCCCACATTGATCTTGATCCATTCTCATAGCCTCTCTTTCTTCCTTCAATCCACTACAGAAAGGCCAGTTCTTTCTCTCATCTCCCAAATGAGTATGAGAAGCCAGTGAAGACCTAATTTTCTAGCTCCACAAGTATTGGGAAGGAAAGAAAAAGAGTAAAACATGTGACTTGGCAGAGGCAGCAGCTTTGTCGTACATCACCCAATAAATCTCATGCCTGACAGAGTTTCTAATGCTGGAGTCACTTAAAACCATGGTATTGTATTGGGTTAAATTGATGGATGGCACTGAGAGAGGGACAGCCTAAAGTGCTGAGCAGGGACCCTGCCTGATGGCAGGCCTCTCACTCTCCTTCACATTCTGCTCCCTCTCTCCACTAATGGAGCCTCATCTCTTTTATCAGAAAGCAAGTGCTCTCCAGGTTACTGCCTGAAATGCTCAGAGGCACTCTTCAGGGAGACCTGCAGGCAGCAACACACAGCTTGTGAACTCTTCAATCAGGAGAGGACAAAAGAAGGGAAAGCATAAGGTGGTTCAGAGTGTTATACATGAAGGGTTGTGCTTCCTCAGCTGTCAGTGGTGTCAACAACAGCCCATCAAGTTGTTGGAGAAGCCCAATGCCAAGCCAGCCCTGGCCAGAAGACAAATGAGTATAGAGGTTCTCAGAAAAAGCCACCCCTAAAATGAATGAAGAGAATAATGTTCACTCCTTCCAGAGAAAGGAGTGGGCTGCTGGGGCAGCACAGTGGAGATTGTGGGGGATTATTCCAAGGCAGGGCTCTGACCTGCAGCCAGTGCTGGGATCAGGTGAAGCCTTTCTCAGAGCCTTTTTCTGACTCCCTGTTTTCATCCCTTCTCAGCCTAATTTACTGAGAAAGAGTTTCTATAGGTATCTGCCTGATTTGGTGTTATTTCATATCCTGTGGTGAACTAAGTGCAAAACAATGTCAGAACATCCCACAATCCTGTGAACATCAATTTTTTACTTCCACTCTGAGATCAGATCCTTTGGCATTCAGACTACACTGCTACCTATGTCTGCACAGCACCAAACACAAACACTGTGAATTGTCTCACACTCACTGTTGTTTTCAACCTCTGTCTTCCACTCCTTCCACCTGCCCCATCCACTTTTTCTCACAGTCCCAGAACCCTGTCCCCTGCTCTGCCACTGCTTCTCAAGGGCTGCATTCCCCCTCTACTTTACATTCCCCACCTTCTCAGATTCCCCTCCCAGTCACTGTATTTTTCCAAGTTTGTTCTCACTACATTTTTTTCTTCTCGATGTTCCCCAGGGAAATCCTCTTCTGTTCTTTACATCATTTTTCCTGCAGGTGCAGGACTCATTAGGTACCAAGTTTACTCTTTAACTGTCAAAATCTGTAAAGCAAATTCCCCCTTCAGAGTTGGAGAAGTGTTTTGACTGAGGCTTTCAAAAGAAGCCTGCTGTGATTTTGGTATCCAGCTCCTCACATGGCTGCCAGTCCCCTCTCCTTTCACCTTTAGCACCTGACTCAGCATCAGCCTTGTCCTGTGCTACAGGAGCTCTGGGTGGCCATTCTTAGTCCCTCTTTTGCGCTCTGGGGAAAACACAAAGTTAAGAGTTCAGCATCTTTACCATGCAGCTCCCACAGCCACTGCCCTCTACTGTCACTGGGATGCAAACTTGAGTGTGGAAGGGAGACTCCTCGTGTGTCAGGGAAGCACTGGATTATAACTTGCACTTCAGGAGCTTCAAGGGAAGTCTGCTGAAATAAAAGGAACCTGTAAGACTCCTAGAGACCTCACAGAAAGTAGGCTAAAAAGGGCAGTGAAATATGATAGAGACCAAAAAGCCAAGGTCTGGAGGTGGGAAGGAAGTGTAAGTGGTCCTGGAGAGGGCATGTTTCCTGCTTGGCTGCTGGCAGACACAGTGACATCAGTCATCCCGTGAAGGGACCTGCGTACAAGGTAATTTCAGCTGTGGTATTTTCTAAATGCTGCCTATGTTGATGAGCAGGGCTGTTCCCATGAGCCTACCCTCTGAACAGACTGTGCATGGGCCTGGAAATGAAAAAGTGAAGCAGAACCACAGTTTGGGACAGAAGAAAGGGGAATTGATTTTAAAACACTACAGACTTTGATCTTCTCTGCTTGGGTTGCTGCTTTGAGAGATGGGGAAACAGGGCGGGACCACACATGGTCCCTGCAGTCAATGAGATCAGCAGATCTTCTCAGCCAACTATTTCCCTCTCAGAGCTGAGACTGCTTCCTGAGGCATGGGAAGCCTTTCCATCCAAGGCTAAACCATCTGTGACAAGTGTCTGCCACCATGATACCATCATGTTACACCTTCTCTGACAGTTTCCAAGCACCCCAGCCTTCCTTAGGTGGTGGCCCCCAATGTCCTCCCTTTTTCTCCTTTTTTTTTTTTTTGTTGGATATTCTCCCTTCTTTACATAAGCATGAGCCCTACTTGGTTCTTAAGCAGGAAGGGACTCCTGGAGTCTCCTGATGCCACATTTGCCTTGCCAAGAGGTTCCTTAGGTGGCTTCTGTGTTCTGAGGTGCAGTGAGCAGGATGGGGGCACTGCCTCAGTGTGTGCTTCAGGGGGGCTGCTATAAGAAATAGGGCAGGAGCAGGGCAGGGGGCTGGATAGATAGAGATATTGAGTCACCCCTGCTTCCCCCAGCTATCCAAGATGCTGCCATGCCTTCCCCGCAGTGTGTGGGATCTCCTGCTTTGGCCATGTGTATTCAGTGCCACACTCAGATGGCATGGCCTGCTTCAACCCTCTGCCTCTCAAGGCTCTGCCTACTCAGACTGTTCTCCATGCTAATCCTAATAAAAAGAGGAGGGCAGGAAGACACCACCCCTTCCCAAAACCAAGATAATTTTTCCTGCTGACAGTGAGAGTATTTGTCTTGCACCTCCCTTCCCCTCTCTCTCCTCCGCTCCTTTTATATGTGTTACATTTTCTCTTCTAATGAGGACAACATCTGCTTCTCAGCCTCATTTGAATCCCTGAGCATTCTCCCCCAGGGACTGCAACAGGAGCTTGGCAAAGAAGGCCAGGTAGCCACCACTGGAAGATTATTCTCCTGTCATGATATTGGGTGCAGAGCATGAATCACTGCAGTGGCTCTCTTGACTATGGGTGGGAGCAGGGCTGCTCCTATAGGAGACTCAGAAAACTTTGGCCCCCAATCTCTGGGTGTTTGAGATCTAATGCTCAGGTTGTCATACTAATCCTCCAAAGGTTATTTCAAAGCCTGTACACTTCAAAAGCCCGTGGAAGTATGGGCCTGCCCCACCTATTCCGCCTGGGGGACACAGATTTAGAACACGTGCCACATCTACACTTTTGAAGTCTCTTGGGGGAAACCTCTGCTCTCCCAGTTGCCCAACCAGCCAGCCCAAGCAAGGGACACCAATGTGTCTTCTTGTAGCTGCGTGGGACAGACTTTTTGGGGGGAGCTGTGAATGGGGATATGGGGGTCAGTCTGCCATCCCCATAGGAGCCAGGGCTGGACTTCTTGCCAGCAAGGCAAGGCCAAAGGCTGAATGTTTGCAGCCTCAGGTACCAGAGAGCCTGCATGTGGCTTGGCTCTGAAGCAGAAATCCCCATCTTTTCCCCATGCAGCCTTGGATGGCACCAGCTGCCTGGCTAAACCTGGTGATTGTGCTAATTGGGAGCACAGGGAGAGGGGCTGAGACATGTCAGGGAAAGATGGAGTAAATGAAAGAGCAGGCGTCAGTGGCCGCATCGGGGGACGGTCGGAGGGAGAGGGGAAGATTGCATGGCGGGATGAGGAATGGGAAAGAGGCTGAGGAGAATGAGCGGCTGAGCCAAACAGAGCATTTGGGAGAGCGGGAAATCATGCGTCAGAGCTGCAGGGACTCAGGGACAGTGTCACAGGCAAGGCTGAAATATAAATGGAAATTCTCACTGAGCCGCATCAAAGCCATATTGGTGAATGAGAAAAAGGGAGGCTGAAGGAATGAAGGAAAACCAGACAGCCAGGCCAGCCCATCTAGCAACTTCTGAGGCATCCTCAGTGGCACTGTCCCACCCCATCAGTGGAAGCTGCTGAGCAGAGGGCCAAGCAGTCGGCAGGGTGGGAGGGTGGTATTAAGTCATTAGTTTGTCATTAATAAAGCAATAAGAAGAGTGAACACAGACACACAGCCCTTTTTTTGTTTGTTTGTTTATTTCTTGCCTTTTTCCCTGTCACACATGTACACACACACTCTTCCTCCCTGGCCCTTGCCTGGACAGGTCTGGTACCCTTGGCAATCTACTAGCCCTGTTTTTCCCACCACCTCTACTCCCAGCCTCTGCCTCATACAGGAGGTACTTTGTGTGCTGGTATTTCTCATTAGGACCCAAGAATACATCAAACATGTGACTTTCACTGCCCCAGGTGCTAACATACCTTATAACTTAAAAACATAGTTGCTCCTTCCCTCAGTCTGGTCCTAGAAGACTTAGAGGGGCTTGGGCTGATGAAATGTGCCATTCTTGGAAGAACAGAGCAGCCTCTGTCCAGCTATAGGAAGTCCAGTTAAGATGAGAGGGAGGTAGGGGAGCAAGGGGAATGATCTCTTAAGTCCATGGAACTGTGGTGTCTCTTGCAGGAAAGGCTGTTCTCTGACTTCAAGAGTTTTCACCTCTGTGGCTCCCTCATGGCCATGTTTAATTCTGTTTTCTGCTTGGTCACAGCTCTGCACACATACCAGCCAAGTCCCACAGTCACCTTTGGCCCCAGTCAGATCTGCCTTCTATCTACCTCCTTTAGTCATGCTGCCTTCTACTCCCAGATTCCTCTTTCTCTTTATCTAACACCTCTGTTGTCCCAGCTCTCTGAACAGTGAATTTCATGGCATTGGAGAGGAGCATTAGAAAAGCCCAGGTGGAACAGTGCAGATTAGCCCAAAGGTCTGCCTGCTCCTACCATCTGTCTTTACCCACTACTCATTCCCCTGTGTCCCAGGAAGAAAGCTTCCTCCAGAGCAAAGGGGAATGCCTTCTCAGACTAAAATAGAAGTGCTGAGAGTGTAAGTGCCACCATGCCATTGGGGCCTGCAGGTTGATGACTCCAAGGACTGAGCTGCCAAGAGCAAAAAGACAGCTGGGTGGGCCAGTGGCATCTTTCAATCTGGATCTGCTGTGGTTTCCTAATGCCACAGACCTGACTCTTCCTGCTCACCAAGAGCAAGATGGTGAATTTCGGCCTTTGAAAGCACAAAAGCCTAAAAGCAAAAGGGAGAACTCCTGTGGGAGAAACAAGCACACTTCACCTCAGTGGATAAGTTCACACTGAGAACTTTGCAGCTTCCTGGTGACTCCACAATGGCTACATGAACAGGAAGCAAGCAGAAGTGTTTCCATTTGGGGAAGCTGAGGCTATCTGTGGTATACCAACAAACTTAGATCTTCTGTCTGACAGAGCCCCAGTGTCATGGCCATGACTGCTTTTGTAAGCACCACTGTGCTGTGAGACATGGAGAGTTCCCTCTTGTGTAAACAGCACTGACTCAGCTCCTGCAAGGCAGAAGGAAGGATCATTCTACATCAAGCCATTTCCTCAGAGAGACTGATCATCAGCTCAATGGGAGGGCAACCCTGACAAAGCCAGTTCAGTGAACACAAACCACTGCCCACTGTCAGAACTACTCATACAAGCGCTAAGAGGTTGCTGGTGTTCTATAGAAGGGATGTCACCTGTGTGGTGATATCTTAACAGGCCCGTGATCACACAGTTTGGTTGAGCAAGGCCTCTTCAAATGCTTGCTTCGACATGGTGTACCAGCAGCACCAATGTGGGGCTCTGCCTAAGCACTCTCTGGGCACATTAACTGAAGCTGGAGTCAGCAATATGGACATACACAGTCTGCCCCATACCTCTCAATGCAGTCAAACCCCTGCATGGTTCTAACATGTTTTCTCCTCAACTTGAAGATCAAAACCCAATTTTCCCTGTGAGGTCAGAGCTCAGGAAATGCATTCTGGTTTTCCTCACTTGGATGAAAATTGCCAAGGAGTTTTGCATGTGTCCTAGATATGTTGAGCAACCATGTCAACCCCCACCCCAGTCCACCCTCTCATGCTGTGAAGGGAAAGAAGAATGTCTCCCTGCCCTGCACAGCACCCTCCCATCCCTCACCTTGCCTGCCATCAGTCCTCATGAACATCACAGCCAGATCCTGTGCCACTGTAGCAGCGGCTTCTCTCTTGATTTTTCACCAGTGATTATCCAAGTCAGAATTTGTCACCCACAGAATGAAAGGAAAATGAACCTTCAATCACAGATGCAGATCTACCTGCTGAAAAAGAAGTGGGTGGAGGGGCAGAGGGAGAGAAAAATGGGCAAAGGAAGAGAAAAACAGGGAGAAGAAGGACATGTGCAACAGAGAGAAGAAACTATGAACAGAGTGAGCAAGAATGAATATATAGGAAAGTAACACAGAGAAAAGAGGGGAGCGAGGAGCAGGAAGAGTCTAAAGGGAGGAGAATGAGGCAGAGCAACTAAAGAGTAGTTCTTCACGATAACATGAAAAATGGAGGGGCAGGGCAGGAGAGATCACTATATCTGGTAATGGAGCAGCAAGATTTCCTTATTTTCCTTCCCATCCCTTTTCCCACCTGATTCAAACCCACTACCCTCATCTCTTCTGACTCCCAGCATGAGTGGTCCCTCTGGTTCTGTGAGGGGGATTCTGCTTGCCTTTGAGCCTGTGTAGGGGCAAGGTAACCACTGGAGTCTGGCTCTTTGCAATCCCTTGTCCCTGTCACCACCCTAGATCATGCCCACACACACACACTTGCACATAGTTATTCATGTCTCTCAGATGGCAAGATGGTTATCACACGTCCTCTTAGTCATCACTTAGCAAAGATAAACACATTTAGTACTTAATTTTCTCTCATCAGTCAGGCCTTCCTTGCCCCCTCTATCTGCTGTGCTGCTCTGAATCTTCTCCATTTTCTTTCCATTTCAGTTAATAAGCTGCCCAGCCAAGCAGAGCCCTCCACAGAGGGGCCAGCAGCTCCCTGACTCTATGCTTCTTTAAGGACAGCCACTTCTCTCTCACTCTCCACTCCCCCCTGCTCCTTCTGTCTCCTTCAAATAGCAGCTATGGATTTTGTTCTGTAATCTTCTCTACCCTTCCCTCTCTACCACCCTTGCTAAGCCTAGCAATTTCCCCCCAGGTCTCTCAACCACTATTCCCCTTAAAGAAACACTTACTGGTGTCAGATGAAGAGGGGCCAATTTTGACGTTTGAGAATTATGCATGAAAGAATATGTGCTTTTGTAAAATAAAAGGAAGGATGTGGCTGAATTAAGCAGTCTGTATACGAACAAAGCTCAAAGACAAAAACCACCAAGTATTCCAAATATAATATTTGTTATGATAGCGATATCTCAGTAGTATTAACCCAAAGATTTTTCATTACACCACAGTGCTTGGGGCATCACATGCTTCCCAAGATACTTAACTATGCCTTCCAGTGGCTTCCAGACATCTGGTATTTTACAGTAGTGCTACAAAACCCTTCCAGCTACCCAGGTTGTAGCCCTGAAGTACCAAAGCTGAGCAGCGCCTTCCGTATTTATTGACTGGCCACATATCCACAAGACAGTCAGATTTGGTCTTCTTGCAGCCTGAATGTGCCCACAGTGACCTGTAAGATAGGGGCAGAAGGGTGAGGCAGCTCACTGTACACCTTGCCTCCAAAGCTGTAATGGGACCAGGCTTTGTCATGTATCCCAGAGGAATGATACGAAGAGCCATGGAAAGAAATTAGTCCTGCACTGTGCTGCATATAGCAATATAATGATCACTTCAAAAGCTCCAGTACACAAGCACAAATAGATGCTGGACTGTGCAGCCACACACACATCCCCACTGGGAAGGCAGGGAGGAATCCAGGACAGGGCTATGAGGGTCTGACAGCACTGAGTAAAAGAGATGCTGCAGGTGTAATGATTGCCTGAGAGATTGCATTTGCTTGTGGATGAGGATGGATGATCTGACTGGATTTTGAATAAGTTCTGCAACAAACCGATCGAATGCCCACTAATCAGATAAATTTAGCTTTTGTCTTTCTTTAAGATGGTTCCAGGACACAATCAACCTCCTGTTTGCAGCATTAATGGGCATCATCTAACCATAGCATGCACCATTTTCCAAAGGTAGGAAGTATGGGAAAAAAGACTGGTGTTTGAGAGAGGAAAGAAAGCCGCATGTTCTGAGAAAACAAGGAAACTGCAGACAGGACATAAAAGACCACTAAGAAAAGCCTGAAGAAAGGGGTTTGGGCAGAAAAGAAATTCCCTCCTAGTTTTTGACCTACCAAAGCAGCACTTTACAGACACAGAGGGTGTCCTCAGAGAACTTCCAAGATCTATTGTTAATACATCTCCTAAAGGAAAACAAAATCCAGGAGCTTGAACATTAGCCAACCACTTGAATCAAAAAGATGCAACACATTATCAGTGGAAAAGTCTCGAACAGGGATTCTGTTATCTATATTTTCTCACTTTAGAGTGTATCTCCCATTAAGTTCACCTCTTCTCAGCACTTAGCTAACCCCAAGTGAGTGGCCTGGGGGAATCTCTGTCCTTTCTCTCTCACCCAAAGCAGCATGTGTGTGCCCTACAGGTCAGTGATAGCCAGGGAGCAGACACAGAGCTGCCTACACATTAATCCCTGTCTTTGGATGAGCAGAGGAAAGAGAGAAAAAGATATGACAGTAGTATTTGCAGAGGATAGGAAGGGACTCGCACAGACCCTTGCCATTTCTCTGCACACTGACTTTCCCATCCCCTACCTCCTGCTCCACTGCAGCCAGAGGGATGTTTTCCCTGTTGACTTCAGAAGCAGCAGGAGCCAGCCACTAATTAGGATCCAGTATGACAAAGCACAGAGTAGCCTGACACTGCTAGACCACAGTTGCCTAGAGGCAGAGGAGACAGTGCCTGCCGGAGGATCACTTTCATTAAGACGAAGAACATCAAACAGCTTTCCCCGAACTGACATCCGTCTGTCAAAGGAGCCTGCAAAGAAAGGCAGAGCTGACAGGGCCCTAAGGAGAATCTCATTAGGATGGTTTTAGAGGGGCTTCTTGATAAGAGACCTGTGGGGACTATCTTCCTCCTTCCATCAGGAGTGGCTTGTGCCTGTCAGTTTGTTGTCTCAGTTCTCGGAGGCTGATGGGGATGGACAGGTAATACTGATGGAGGTCACGGGCATAGGAATGTGACCAAGGAGGAGGCAGTGGACTGAAGGAGAAGTAGTGGAGCAGGACATCACAGAGCAAGTTCACAGAAGCAGCATTTGAAGCACACCTCACTTTTTGGTACTGAGAACAGGAAGGTGCTGTGAAAGCCAGACTACTCCAGTAAGCACTGCGGGCAGTGCTCGGCTGCCCAAAGGGAGCCTGATGGGAGTGGGAATAACATCTCACCTCTCTGTGCACACTATGCAGAACTGAATACAGACAGCCTGCTTTTTGTGCATAGTATTTGGGCACAGCTTTCACTCAAACATATCTGCATACCCCTAGAGACTCTTCAAGTTCTCAACCCAGCTGAATTCACCCACAGACCAGCTTAAGAGTTTAAGGATATTTGTCCATTCTCATGGAGGCAATGATGAAGAAAGATTCCTTCACTCCACAGACAACAACAACATGAATGTTTAGATGAAGAGGTATAACCCCAGAGACATGGTTCTCTGTGTCAGAGCTACAGCCACACGGCTCTAACCTAGACCAGTGATTTCTAGAAGGCTTTAAACAGGCACTTATCTAGGACTGTAAGTCCCTCCTGAGGCACTCCTGCTGGTAAGTGTGTTTAGACACTTGCCCTGCAGTACAATGAGAAGGCTGTGCTCAAATTCCCCAGCCAGCTCTGTTTCAGTAATCACAACAAGTGTTTATCAGTGCCTGCAGGGACATCCTACTTACTAGGAGTGGTCAGCTGGGCATTGCACTGTGCTCAAGTGGTTCAGCAGACTTTAGTTTGTGGAACTGACCTTGCAATTTACTACTACACAAGTTGGTGACATCATTTAGTCTCTTTAAAGGCTCACATGGGCGATATCATTACCTTTTGTTAAAAGTTGCTATTCACAGTCTCTCGATGTAGAAGGAAAGTACGATGTTTCCATGCTGATACCAATGGTCTGTCTTCTCAGTCACTCTTAGGACTGCCACACATGACTTCATTGTTTTGTTTAAGGCAAGGGTGGGAATCCTAAAGCCCACAGGCTGTAAATAGCCTGCAAGAGCTCATGAGCCTGGGACAGACACTTGTCATGTTCAAAAGACCTGTACCTGGGCAGCCTCTGGTGCAGACCAGTGTCTCTGAATATGTCATCAGTCTCAATCAAAGCTCACAAAACATATTCACAATGAGCACCGAAAGACACTTTGTGCTATTGCTGTGCAGTGCTAAGATGCATGGGAATTTGCAGACAGATGAAAGGTTCTGGGATAACCTGCTCTCTCACCAGCAAAGAACAGGCTCAACAGTCCTGCATCAGGACTTTGCAGCGATGACATCACCAGGACTTTGAAGAGCTCTGCCAGATGATTTCTCATGGTACCTCTGAAAATCTGCAGTGCTGATGCTGTCCTGGGTTTTAAGGGTTAGCACAAATTATGTCAGTCAAGGAGTGAATCAGAGGTCTGAACACTGGTGTATGGTGCAAGGTCACCCACCTGTCTTCATCTTCTCCTCCAGAATATCTACCACAGGTCCTGTTTAGTATTCACCATCACTCAGCTAATGTCTTCGATAACCCAGGGCACTAAAAATGCCTCTGGAAACCAGAATCTCACTCTCTAGATTCCTGAGGACCTGCAAATATGATGCCATTTCCCATCTCCAGAGTTTTTCTGGGATGCCTTTCTTCTAGCTCTTCATCTCTCTGAGGACAGCCACTCAAATATTCAAGGCTGTTCCCAGCACCTGGCTCATGCTGCTGTTCCTCCAGCTGACAGAGAGCTGAGCTGCATTTCACACTGCAGAAACCCTTGTTTTGCCAAGATAGTTATGTTTCCCTCAGTCTTTCAGGGCTTGAAAAGGCCTGAGCCCTGACCAAAACTGAGGGGTCTTTGAGCACTGGATGGCAAGCAGAAGCAGCAGGAGCAGGACAGCTCATGTGTTCAAGCCAAACAGGTGCTGGGAAGGAACACTATGTTCCCATCTTTCCAAGACTGGGAGTTTGTGGTGAGACATGGCTGGGTCTGGCCAGCTGCAGGACCTGGCTACATTGTGCTGGCTACATTGTGCTGGCCATTTGTCTCTGTGGAGGAGCCTCTTGCAAGCAAGAGGAAAGCTGTCTGCCTCCTGCTCTCCTTTCAAACGGCACAAACACAAAGGTAGCAGGAAAGGTTGTGGGAGCAGGACAGAAGCTACCATCTGCCAGGGCATTTTTATGAGTCCTTCTTGGTTACCCAGTGTACATGGAGGGGGAAAGATTTATTCAACCAATCTCCTTCACTTCCATCCTCACCCCTGCAGACCAGTCAGGTGGTATTTCAGGTTTGGTGGGGATGGAGGGTAAGCACTGACACAGGGAAGGCATTATACAGACGGGAGGTTGTGGTGACTCACACAGTGATGTGGTGGCATCATTTGCTTGAGCCAGAGGGGTCAGTGCATAGTTCTTACATGTCCTCATCCGTACACGAAATGTGTCACCCCACTGCAACTCCAAGCCCTTTAAGTGGCTTCCCAGGCAGGGAATAGGTTGGAGAGGCTCCATTTTGGCTCATCCCTCTTTGTGCTGGGCTCTCATGCCCCCACTCATGAGAGTTGTCTTGGGCTCTCTCACATAGGCTGTCTCACACACTCACAAGCTCTAACATGAACACAAAAGCCACAGGACCCATGTCTCTCAAGCATTGTACAGGACCCCATTCTCTCAGTGTCTGTTTCACACACTCTCCCACACACTTGAGCTTTCAGACATCTCTTTTTCTTCTGTCTGTTTCTTTTTGGCATTGTTGGGAGTTTCAAGGAACAAGACTCTGTGTTATTCACTCTGTTTGCAGTATCTCATTCCCTGCTAGTCTGTACCATTTGGTTTGCTTTATTACTATTTGTTTTGCTCAGGACTCAGTTCCCTAGCCTCAAGGAGGAGCTCAAACCCTTATGGTTTATCTGAAACATAAGAACATGCCCCTTTTCCTAGGATTCACCAAGACATGCCTTCGCTGGCAAATCTATGAGGGTTTTGTTTTAGACCCTGCTCTGTGTGGCTCTATTACCTGTCAGAAAGCGATATTTCCAGCATGTGACAGGTTCATGAGTCAACTTGAACACCATGTGAGCTCAATGCGAGAACAAGCTATACTGTAGCAAAGATCAGCTCTGAAAGATTAAGTGTTGAACTGTAGTTCAACTACCTGAAGGAACAGCTGATCCTCTTCTTCCTTATTGCAGATGTGGATTATCACAGTGGGATCCATATGTAAGGACATCAAACAAATCCTTAATCTTTGGCTACCTCTTCTCCCTAGCTCACCAATGAGTGTAGGGAATGTTGCATTTACAGCTTGGTCTTTGTGAAAATAGGAATTTATATTTTAAGCTCAAGGCTGCTCTAAGTGTGATGTCTAAAGATGGTAGGAGTAGCAATGTTTGTGTGAAGGATCAGCTAGGATTCAAGCAGAAATAAATGGACTGAGTGTCAGGCCCACAGGAGGAAGTAAATGCAGCAAGTCCAAAAATGAGCTTGTCCATTTTTATATTTAATTTGGCTTGTCTAAAAAAAGTCATTTATCTCCCTCTATAAACCTTGTCTCACCAACATTGTTCCAGCTTGGCAGGAATCAGAAATGCATGGATTCCTCCATGCAGCATCACCATTCTAACATGCCATTAAAACACAGAGGAATTTCAGTTCCATCCTTTCCAGTTGGCACAGTCCTTTCCATGACTTCCTATAAAATGAGACTTCCATAGTGACGTTTACATTCCTCCAGTCCTCAGGCACTTCTCCTACCCACCATGAGTGTTCAAAGATCGTTTGGATTGACCTTGAAATGACACCAGGCAGCTCCCTCAGCACTGTTGGGTGCACCCCATCAGGACCCATGGACTTCCACATGTCCAGTTTGCTTAAATATTTTCTGATCCTCTTCCACACAGGGTAAGTTACTCCCTATTTTCCCCCAGTCTCTGGGGCCTGGCATTTCTGAAGGCCAGTGTTGTTACTAAAGACCAAGCTGGTGACTCAGCGCCCTGTCTCACCAGGGTCAGGCAGCATTTCCCAGGTCTTCCTTTTGCCTCCCATATTTTTGTATTTTTGTGATTTTTAAGGTTCTGGACAGTCATGGGGAACTCACCCGGAGGTTAACTCAGAGACATTCAGCACTGTGTCCCACACGCAAGTAGTGCAGAGCATACCTACCATCTGCTCAAGAGAGGACCTGGAGCCAACTACAAACAAGGTCACTAGCAGATCTAGCATAGCCTGACACCTCCTGGGATCAATCCCTCAGAGTCTTCCCTGTCTCAAGACTTATCCTGGTTCAGAAGGGGCTTTAGGTCATGAAGCCATGTGTTTCAACTTTTTCCTTGTCTTCTTTCACCAATAAAATCTTGGTGTTTTTCTATCCTACCACTTCCCATACATACTCCTGTGTCAGCAATCACTGACATCGGCATCCTTATCATGAAGCAAATGTTGCTGCTTAGAGGATTCCACTGCCCTAGTGCCATGGCTCTCCCTCTCTCATGTCATCTGATGTCCCTGGTTGTGCTCACACCTGCCTATGTGGGCACTCTGCTCCCCAAGGTAATCATGTCTCCATGGGTGTCCTGCCTTACATGTTTTCATTCAACAAGAAACCCAAGCTAAATGTAGTTCCTTCTGTTCATTTGTCTGATTGCTGCTGTGTACATTTAAGATTTTTTATACCTGTACATCCCACTTGCCCTTTCAATCCATGCCAAATAGTTATAAGACCTGAATTTTATGCAAGTTCTCACTGTGTGCTGGGAGAACTGGAAACAGCAACTACAGAAACCCTGTTCTGAGTTCCCTGCTGCAATGCTGGGAAGTTTCAGATGCAGCTCTTTTCCCACCAGGTCTGTCAGATGATCTTAGTATCAGGCTAACAGTTATCTGGCATTTCAGACCATTGCAGCAGCCTTGCAGGGCAGACCTTGGCACAAGGCTGACAGAGGTTGGATAAGATGTGCAATAATGCAGAAGAACGGATGTACTGGATCATCATGAAGATCCATCTGTCCCAGTGTTTCTCTCTCTCTTTAATACTGGCCAACAGCACTTTAAAGACTTTCAGAAATTTGGTTTAAACATTTTGGCAAGGAATTTCATCAGCTATTTCTTTACTATGATATTTTTTCCCGAATTTTCTCTTAAACCAGGTGCTTAATCATTTCAAAGATACTCAATGTTCTCACTTGGGAAGGAATAGCCAGTACTTTTGCCCTGTTTGCCTTCTTCAGACCGTTTGTAATTTTAGAATCCTCAGTGGAGAGGAAGATGCAGACAGCTTTAATTCATGCTGATATGGCAGTTTTTCTGCTGCTTTTCCATAAAATAGTTCCTTCATTTGGAAGAAAGGTTCCCATCCCTTGGCAGATAAATTTGCTGCTTCTGCCTGGTGGTCACCTGGAGACAATCATTACAGAGACCAGAAAACATGTGCCTTCTTCCAGTGGGCCTTCTTCCTGCCTGAGATCCCAGCAATGGAGGAGTAAGCTATGAGGGCTGCCCCACTGTTGCCCTGAGATTTTCTGCCTTTCTGTCTCTGTTCTCACGTAGCCTTCTGTAAACAATGTTTATTCTTAGAATGTTTGCATTCTTCTCCTCTGAGAGAAGAATTGATTGATGGTGATGTCCACCATACAGGTTAAGAGGTGGCGACCTCTGTAGCCAATCTCTGGACCTCTGTACAAATGTATAACGTAGTGAAATTGTAAATAAAGTAGAAGAGTTTGTCCCCTCACTGCTGCTGTTGTGTCTGCCTGCTCTCTTTCTGTCCCGAAAGTGGGACACACCCAGCCTCAGATAGCGACACCCCACCTGGAGGATAAGAAACCCTAATGTCTTGGATGTCTGCAGGGAATGTTTCTGGCAAGAGCCTTCTGGATGTGTGCTGTCCAAGGAGCCCTGGTGCAGCTCCAAGGAATCTCTTCTGTCCAGATGGTTCCAGGTGGTGACAGTAGAAGGAGTTGACCCATCAGGGGAATCCTTTCCTGCCCACCAAATCCCCTTATTTATAACAGCAAGTTGGAAGCATGTGCTCCGCATCATACAGCAGAAGAGCTCGGCTGCAACAACAGAGCCTGGTCATGGTGCAGATCATCACACACTGGCAGCACAGTCACAGCCTCTGCGTGGTTTGGAGACTCTGCCCCACACCAGAACACTCAGCTTGGGCTGTGATAAACTGGGAAAGGGGAGAGATCTGGTGCCCTGCAGAGAAACATCACACACTACCGAGGTATCTGTTAGAAGGCACATTCAATTGGTACCACTCTGCCAGAGTTCCTTTCCCAATCTCCTGCCTGTATGCAGCCTCACTATGCATCAAGATCCAACTCTGCCCCACCACCCCTGCAGGATGTGCTATCTCAAGCACTGATGAAGCAGATGCCTGCCTCTCCAACATCTCTCCATCTTCATGGATCCCAACAGGGTCACACAGTGAAATAGCCTAAGATCCAGCTGTAGAATAGCTGGTTCAGCTAGATCCCAAGATGTTTTTCTTGTAATCAAACATCTTGTGTCTCTCACTGCAGCATTTGCAGACCTGGATTTTCAACTGAGATCTACCTATTAACTAGGAATCTTTGGACTCTGGCTTCAGGGATCCTGTTGGTGAAGCAAAAAGTCCCAGTTACCCTATCCATGTGCAAGCTACTAAAAATAACAGGATCACATGGGATTAAGCCTGTTCTTGCTGTACATAGAGGTATGGTTTGTTTAGAAAGGTCTGTGGGATTCATTAAGGTTTTCTTTCTCTGCCCACCAAAGCTGCTCTCTGAGTCATTATGTATGGTGCTGAGTCTGTCCCTGCCTGCAAGAACAGTATGTTACTTTCTCTCCTTCAATCATTTCAGAGGTGATGCCCTACCCAAATCTGACTTCCTCTGTACTGTGGTCTTTGTTAAGAAATTCCAGCCTGTGGGTGATGCTCAGGCACTGCAGTAGGTCATCTCTTCGGTCAAGGTGTGGAAGAAGCTGGTTACAGCTGAAAACATTCAATGCGGAACCGGGAGAGATCTGGGGATACGGCAGGGAAATGTGTCTGTAGGGCAAGGTGCTTGATCCCTCCTGGAAGTACTTTCCAGGGATGCTTTGAACGTTCACCAGATTCCTGTATCTAATGGTGTGGCACCATGTTAGAAGAGGCCCCCTGCCCTTCCTACCCCACATTACAGCCATTTCTGGAAAAGTCATAAATGGAGTCATTTGGGCAGAGACATCATCTCAGAAATCACTGCAGCAGAGAATATCCAACTGACTCACACATTAAGTTTGTTTCACGCACTGATTGTATCTCAGCTTCCCTCAGATTCTACCTTCTGTCTGCCCCAGTGCAGCGTAGGTTGGCCCCACTGCAGTGCCTGTTGGCCTGATAACTTCAGCAGCACTTTCAGTGCACACTGATGCAGAAATGTGCTAAACCCAGTAGTGAATATTGCTTGGACAAGTTTTGTTCTTCTTCATCCCTTTCTGAGCAATGAGCTGGCTTTTTTCCTTGCCTTTTATTTTTCCTTTTTTTCCACCCCATATGGTCAATATTTAATTTTTGGTGAACAAAGATATTTCTCACACTCTGCTTCCCTGCGGGAAACCACTTCCTTGCAGGTTCGGATGACTCAAGATGTGAGGAATTATATTAGACATTATATGAGAGGAGAAAATATGTGGACATGGGAGGAGACAGAAGGAGATGGAAGGAAAGAAATGGAGAAAGGGGAAAACGATAACAGATGGAAGATGGTGAGAGAAAATATCAAGAAAATGGAGGGGAAGAGAGATAGAATAAATCAATCTTCCCTAGGGAACAGAGAGGTGAGGCTTGGTGAAGAAAGGTAGAGAACAGAGAAAACAGGAAAAAAGGAGAGTGTGAAGGGAGTGGTTAAAAATTGTGAGGAAAGCACAATCTACAGGAAAGGAGGAGGGAGCTGATAGCTTATAAGGTGCAGCAGAGGTGAGAGGAGAACCTGTGTCCTGTTTTTACAGTGTTTTGGGTGACTGATTGGTTCTCACAGGTAGCCAGGCAGAAGAAGCCCAGAGGTTTGGCTGCCCTCATGTGTTGCTTCCCTCCATCCACCACACTGACCAGACTTGGGACTTAGTAATGTGAAAAGAAAATGAGGGAGACAATTCTCTTCCATTTCCCAAAGGTGCTCCATGAACTCTGTCTGGGGAACAAGGGATGTCACTTTCCAAGAGACCAAGACAAGTCCATTCCTCCCCCAGAGCCAGAAAGGAGTTCTTCAGTTTCTTGAGACCCAGGACAATGCATTATGCTGTAACTGTGTGAATTCACAGATGTAATGACCTTGCAGTTTATACTTTTCAGTGGAAAGACTCCATAATATGCCAAAGTGATCATTCCGGTGCCTTCAAGCAATGAGTTTCTTATTCCTCTGAGAGGGCATGGGGGGTGGAGAGAGGCTGTGCTGGCAAATCCAACCACTTCAAAGCATCCCTGCATAGCAACAATTGAAAGTAGGAAGGGGATCTGTCATCTAAATCTTTCTGGGCTAACTAATGTGCCTCAGGCAGTTTCACCTTCAGACACACACACTGCATAACAGGACTGGAGAAATCAGTGCCCCCTTCTTTCTATAGGATCTAGGTGGGGGTAAGGGAGCAGTGTCTCCTCATCAACTTCAAGGTCAGACAACCCAGCACACGCAGAGTGAAGGCAGTGTAGACAAAGTAGCTCTGAGATGATAGGAACAGCAAAACCTGGAGGATCCCCTCTCACCCTCCACCACTGAACTGATGCCCTTTCCCAGCTGCACACTCAGGCAGGACAAGCTTCTTAGAAAGGTAGGATTGGGCCCATGATGCTTTCATAGAGAAGCAGACTACTCATCCAGGAGCAGTGTTGGCAGTCACCTGGTAGGCATGGGTGGCTGAGGGCTTTCCAGAGGTCACTCAAGCCTTGGTTTCTCTGGACATTGCCCTGGCAAGTTCTACCTTCTACTTCAGCTCCCTGCAGCAGTGGAGGGAGGAAGGAGGACCAGTGAAGGATCGGACACCCAGCTATCCCTCCAACATCAGACCACAGCTCTATAGGAGTTTAAAAACCCTCCACCTCCACCCCACTGGTCTATGTCCAACCTTGCTTCTCACTCTCCCAGGTTGTGTGCTCCACCCCAGCACTTCCAGTGCCACTAAGGAGCCAGAATATCTTTTTCTTGGCCACCACAACCTCCATCCATGCCACTGACACCTCCTTGCTCCTCTTCCCCATAGGCACTATTTCCTACAATGGCCCAAATAGGAGGGCACCACCCTCATGAAGTATGGTAATATGGCCCTGAAAATCCTCTAATTAACCCTTATTATATAATTCACAGCTTCATCTGGCAGCTCCTGCCACAAAGGGCTCAACAGACAGTGTCAAAAATACCAATTATCTCCCTGGCTGCCACTTGAGAAGCAGAGAGAAGGAGAAACAGGTGTCACAGGTAGGAAATCCTGTGGGTGACAGTGACATAAGATGGAATATGTACATCAGGGAAACGGAGGCAACAGCTCTCTCCCCACCTCAACATAAAGGGATGAGAAGCTGGGATCTCATGTGTCTTCTGGCCCAATGCCCAATTTGAGCAAAGCCCAAAATGAGACCCCTTTTCCTCCAGACAAGCAGGTATCACAACGTTAAGGAGCCACTTTCTTTATCTGAAGGCACTTATACACAACAGGTACACCCACTCCAGCCTTTGTAGATTTAACCTGCACCTCTTTGTCCTAATGAATCCACCCTATGATACAGTTTGGTTTGGCTTGGCTTGGCCACTTTTGTCAGCTGCACCACTGTCTTGCAGCTCAGAACCTCGATCCAACATCCATTTTCGGATGTTAGGAATCCCCAGTCACCAACTCCAGGTGTTCAGGAAGAGAAAGATCGGAGTAGAAAGAAATCCCCAGGCCCATGTTGTAATCTGGCGACTGCAGGCAGCTGACGCAGGTTTATGCCTATTTGCTTGCAAGTCTGTGGGCAAGTCTGACTCTTCCTCATGCTCCACACCTGGCTATGCTTTTCCCTTCTTCAGCCACTTCTGCCCAAAGGTCCCCAGATTCCCCCACCCATTCTTCAGGTTTCATCTTATTATTCAGGCCCCATTTGTCCCTTGATACTCATGGCAGAGTCTCCACTGTCTTTGGAGCTGGAGCAAGACAAGTGGGACAAGGCACTGGGCTGGAAAATTGGGTGCAGAAGTTGCAATGAATTCTTAATGATGCCCTTTCTGGCAATGTATACAGAGGAGTGGAGCAGAATACTTTTCTTTTTTGAAGTGTTTCTTGTTTAAAAAGTGATGAGGCTTTTGATTCATTTTCCACAGTAGCATTGGCTGGGCACCTGCTTACTTCTGCCTTGCTTAGCAGGAGTCACCAATACAGCTCCTCGGACTGATTTTAGATGCCATTCCTTTCTCCTTTGGGAATGCATGTTAACTGCCAGTCCCTGAGGAGCCTGGCAATCCTACTGTAAGAGGTATCACATAACTATGTTGTGAGAGACAGACCCTGTTCCAAGCAGCCTGACAAGGGAAGAGAAGACAAAGATCCCTGTTGAATATTTGGGAAGCCAAGGAATGGAGCAGTTCTGCACACTGCCATAGTCCCACCAAACCTGTTGCAGAACCTTGAGTTCGTCCCTGTAAGGGACCACCAGTGATAGTGATCTACCCATCATCTTAACAACGTATGGGAACCTGTATAAAAGTATTCAAGTCTGAGAGTTTAATCTCTCTTACCCTTTCACTCCTAAATATTTCACTTTCAGGCTGTTTGGGTTTTCTTTCTCTCAGTTTGTGTTTCCTTCAAGGGTCAGAAGGAAAATGTAGAGGCTGTTCAGAGACATCCTCTGCTCCCCTGCTACAGGTGAGCATGGCCTGTGCACTTAAAATCCCAAATCCCCTTGGGCTCTGTGTAGCTCTCAGTCTGTCCTCCAGCTCTGCACAATACACACCTTTGCATTTTAATTGAAAGTGCATCCAAGATGTGGGGAAAGATGTTAGCCTGATCATTCCCTAGCCTGCACTGCTGTCACCCCCTTGAGAGAGAGCCTTCAGGACAAAGGTCAGCAGCATGACCCTCACACCTTCAACCATATGTTCATTGCCCTTCAGAGCTGTCAGTTGTTGGCTCCATTGGATTCAATATTATCTGGAGAGGAGAGATTCCTCACTCTGCTCTCTTAGGCTTGGCCTGACCCTGAGGAGTCATGACAGCTCAGGATGCCCAGGCTTAGTGCTGCAGAGAAGCATCCTCTAATCCACCTATTGTAAAAGCCACCAAGATTTGGATGGGAAATCAAGACCCAGAAAGGTTGCTGCCTTTGCATTGGAACGAGATTCATCGGCCATTCCATCAGAGAAGCTCTTCCAGTGCCTACAGTCAGTCCAGAAGAGGGCAATGTTGCCTACTTGCCTGTCGGTACCACAACACAGAGGCACAAGCACATGTTCTCATAGGCAAACAGATGATGACTGTCCCATATGACTTCCAGCAAAAGGCTAAGTGGCTAAGTCAGGTCTTTCCGTGCTACAGCAAATTACAGCTTGAATAAGTCACTGAACTTCATAAGGTTCGAAAAGAACCACGTCAGCACAAACCAACCACCAGAAAACACAAAATAGTCTTCCTGAGTCTGCAGTCAGCCAAACATGGGGCTGTGCAAAGAACCGCTGTTCTTCTCCAGGGTGGGTTTGCTTAGCAGGCCAACTCACTCTGGCCACCCTCACACTACCCACTGCAGCCACTTCACTGTCCACAGCACAGCCCTTGCCCCTTCTCTCACTCCACGATGCAGACATCATGGTCCACCAAGCATGTTCTGGAGGCAAAGGTCAGTGTGGTTTGATGTAGTAACTGCAGTCTGTTGGACACAGTTACATCTAGAGGTACTTGAGAGAATAATGTAGACACACAGACACAACTCACACTTCATGCCTTCTCTGGAGACACACCACCTCACACAACAGTGCGCAGAGCAGAGGATTCCTAAGATCTCTGACTGGCATCAGCCAAAGGCTGTTTAAATAGAAGCACTCCTTAACTCTTTCACTGCAAATCATTTTCGCCCAGAGGGCTGACTACAGTGCCTCTATGTCCTCTTAGCCCAACAATCCTCACCTGGCTTCAGGACATTTATGATGTCTTCAGCCCTGACAGTCTTCCCTTCCCAAAGCTTCCTGCTCCCCCTAGACAGCATTTGCAAATACATCTTGTCCTTTCTCATCCCTGTGGCAGACCAACAAAATGAAATGCAAGGACTGTGGAGACAAAATCAAATTTAGCAACAAAATAAACAGCATGGGGGTTCTCTACTGATTAGATTATGCCTCTTCATAATTTATGCATTAATTCCTCCCAAAGTCTGAGATTCCCTGTCTCAGGCCCGTATTCCTGCACTGCAGAGATGCAGATTCCAGGAACATCACTTTGACTGAAACATCCAGCTTTCCACCAAGCAGATGAAGTTCTGATTAACCCCAGAAGAGCTCCTCTTTGTTATGCACCATTGTCCATCCTCCAGAGATACACAGCCCAGCACCATTCCTTCCCATACTCAATCATTCTTCCCAAGCTGAGTGGAGAACATGTCAGACTGTGAAGCATCTGCCTGTAGTAGCATCTGCTCCTAGGTCTGCTCTCAAATCAATTCAAGCATTAATAAGAATCATCAGCTACTGCAGCATATATATCCAGGAGCTGTTGTGTCCATAGTCACAGCTCCCTAGAACCATTTATTCCTGTCCGTTGCTACGCAAGGAGCAGAGACTGTGAGCTCAGCACACTCAATAAGGAAGCCTAGAAGACATGGCTAGATCTGTCTGATCAGAGCTGGATGTGCAAGAGCAAAAAAAAGAAACCCTCTGAGCCAAGGAGCCATACCACTCTCAGGAGAAACTAGAAACATTAAGAAACAGGAGGCAGAGAAGAGACAAGACATGCAAGGGAATGGCTGCTATGTCACCATACACAAATTGGCCTAATTATGTGTATAAATGCACCAATAGTCATGGATTTGCTGGCTGTATTCTTGACTTTAAATATTGATGCTTAGGAAGAGCTGAGATCAGGATATCTGCTGGTGGATTAGGCTACAGATTGCTCAGTCATTACCCACGGCTGGATCGCCTGCCTTGGATTGCCTTCCTCCAGAGAGCTCTGGAGCTCAGACAGAGGATTTGTTGTGTAGATAATGGGCAAGGAAGCTCTGCCTTACACCTAGGCAGAGCTGTCTGCCTGCCCTGGATGGGCAGAACCTGTGTGCTGATGGGTGCAGGAAAGGGCTGGTATCATGACAGAACTGACAACTGGATAAAAATGAGGATGTGTCCAAAACAGGCAATAGCCAAGGGCAGAGAAGCAGTGTGTTGGGGGGAAGCAGGTGGCCACTGGGTGCCTGGGAAAATGCCCTGACCCAACTCCCTCAGTTTCACCCATACCCTTTTTCCTCCCATCCCATCCCATCCCATCCCATCCCATCCCATCCCCTCCCATCCCATCCC
>VZDJ01000426.1:12508661-12550986 GCA_008694505.1 Cyanoderma ruficeps
TCCCGTCCCGTCCCGTCCCGTCCCATTCTGTCCCATCCCATCCTGTCCCATCCCATCCCACCCCATCCTATCCCACCCCATCCTGTCCCACCTTCTCTATCAGACAAGTCTGAAACAAATAGACTCAGAAGCAGCTTTTCATAGTTTTTGCTTGTTGTTTTGGTTGGGTTTTTTGTTGTTTTTTCCTTTTTTTTAGGTTTTTTGTTGGTTTTGTTGTTTTTTTTTTAAATAAGAAATTTATTGCAAATATAGAAATTGATTTTCTCCGTACAGGAATCTCCGAGTTGAGGAAAAACGATTTCGTGCCATTCAGTTTTAAAACAGGAAAAGAAGGAAGGAGACAAATAAAAAGAAAGAGAAGAACAAGGAAGAAATACAATTATAAAAGAAGAAAAGAAATTTAAAAAAAAGAAGAAAGTAAAGAACGTAACTCCAACTGAAATTTGTCCATACACAACCAGGGGGGTCACAGGGTTGTTACGGAAGGAGGAACACCAAAGAGGCCACAAGGAGCCAGTCCCAGCAGCTGCCTCCCAGGCCCTTCCTCACATTCAAGGGCTGACACCCCCTTCTCTGTGCCCGGCAGCTGCCCGCCCCTTCCCACCCCCTCACCCCTGACGCTGTGCTTGTGGATGGACCAGCAGTACCAGCCCTGGAGGGTCTGGCCTGACCCGGACAGACTCTTCCTCTTCCCCCCAGGGAAGGTGGAGAGCAGGCGGTGGGGACAGGCTGCCCAAGAGCAAGGCCTCACAGTGGCGGTGGTAGTTTTGGGGGAGGCAAAGGCCAAGCTGAACGTGTGAGGATGGGACATATGGAGGGGGACCGTAAATTAGGAAGAAGGAATTTAACCCCTGGTGGGGCAGGGAGGAGAAGGAGTGGGAGAAAAGGGAGAAGGAGAAGCCAGGCAGAGGATGCCCTCTCTCCGCACAGGGACAGGGTGGGTTTGGGCAGCCCTGCAGAGAGCTGCCTTAGTAGGATGGCCAGGGAGAGGTAAGGAGACACCTCCCCAGGGCGTGCAGGAGGACTGTCAAGGGTAGGCAGAACAAGAACGCCCCTCACAGTACAAGGCCAAAGTGGCTGAGGGACAGGGTTGGGAATGCGTGCATGTGTAGTGGGGGTGCAACAGACGCTCCCCTCTGCCCCTTCTCCAGGGAAGGACCCAAAAACACCTGTTCAGATAGGGTGGGCAGGACATAGCTGAGGTGGGGCAGGCTCCTCCAGGCCTACAAGAAACCTCCATCACCTGCTGGGGGGTGGCACAAAGTGTCTGTCCCACACTAAGCCACCCTGAGGATGCGCCCTCCTGCTCATATGGTGGGACAGCAGCAGACTGGCTCCAGCAAGAGGACACAGTTCCATGAGGCTCTTCTTGACTGCAGCTTGTGCGGAAGGAGATGGTGATGGTGCAAGGGATGTTCTTCAGGCTCCTGGAGGCTGTGTGTCCTTCCTGATGCAGCTGAGCTTTCCAGTCAGCAACAACCATGGCAAATGTGCTTTTGGGGCCCTAGATCCAGCTCCTACCCATATGGCAGCTACCCACCCTGTAGCACTGAGCTCTGCCCTACAGAGAGGGGTCACAGGTCATCATGAAGTCTGCCCAAATTTTTTTCTCTCAGGCACTGCTGACTTAAACCTCTCCTCCTCTCAGAGAGCCTTCATCCCTGCACTCAATCCTTTTCCTTGCTGTTCCCTTTGCCCCTCTATCATCCCATTCTTTCCACTGTAGCTATCTCTTCCCCAGGTCCTTCCATCCTGTCCCTCTTCTTCTCCATCTCCCTCTACCTGTTACCTCCTTGCCTCACCGCTCCTTGGTCCCACCATATCTTATTCACCCCTACTGTGTCTGTCCCTCTTCTCTCTTTCTCTGCTCCTTTCCCACCTTCCTCCTGCATCTTCCCCTCCTTCCTTTAAGCCTGCCAGGCAGAGCCTCCTCCAGCAAGGCAAGCTGATTAGCATTGCAAACACACAGAGGCCTCCTCAGCCTGACATAATTCTTCATTTGTCAGTCATGAATATTTCACACCTGCCTCAAGAGGGATTTATTCAGCATGGAAGAGTGGGGAGGGGGAGAAGGGAACATGGTACTGCAGCATAAACTGGGGCAGCACCAGCAGATATGGGAAAGGGCTCTGCACCACAGAAACAGCATGCCTAGAGTCTCACCTTCACTCTCCTGGGCTGCAGGAGCCCAGCCCAGGCTTCTCCCCAAGGCTGTTCTTGGGGCTAGAGGGCAGGTCTGTGCCCAAATTCATTCCTCACTCTCCACAGTTTCCAGTGAGGTGAACTAAACCCTTTTTCTCTCTGCCAGTAGTCACCAAGCCAGAAATAAAGAGTGAAAGGGTTTGGTCTTGGTTTGGCCCCAGAAGTCCACTTTGCCCAAGGAGAAGGCAGCATTGAGGGACTTGCCAAAGCCAAGCCATAGAGGCCTTAGAAACTTCAGGCAGTCTCTCCACGCTTTTTTGCAACAAAGAGATTTTTGAGGTTTTATCATGCCCTGCCCTCTGCCAGGGCCAGGCGGGGGAGAGAATGAATAGGACAAACCTAATCCAGAGGTCTATGCAATCAATAAGAGGAAGGTGATGGGAGATTTTCTAAGTGACTGTAACCAGCTCCACACCAAGTTTTCACTGTATCAGAGGCTTCCCTTCAGCTAAAGCACTCCATGTTCCCTCAAGAATAACCTTGCTTTTTTGGGAAAAAGCAACCAGGGCAAAGGGAGGGTAGTGACCATTTCTCATACAAGAGCTGTCTTGACAGGCCTCACTCCTGTTCCTCAATAACTAGGAGAAATGATGGCCACTAGAAAGAGCAGGCCATTGGTATATAACACATACCCCTTTACACACATGACTGTGAAAAGCAGCTGAGAGACCACATTTGGAGCAAGGGAAAGGAGGATACTGGAAAGAAAAAGGAATGAGGTTTATGGGGTGATTGGTTTGGGTTCTTTTTGCAGTATGTTTCCTCTCAAACTGGTAGGAGTCTCTCATATAATCACACCAGGGATCAATGAAAGGAGCAGAGAAAACAGGGACAAGGACAGTAGAGACTTGGAAGGGAGGAGGTTAAATTCCAACAAACTGGCACATACACAACAGGTGTTTGCTCAGAAAAATACAGTAAAATTGTCATGCAAATAGAATGTTAAATCTGCTTTCCTCCGACAGGGCTGGCATCATTTTGTGAGCCCTCATCCTGAGGGAGGGAACACGACAAAGAAGAAGGGAGGAGGAAGGAAGGTGAGACACTTTTTTCCCCTTCCTTGCCCTCTTCCTCCCACAGAACAGTCCATCTTGTGCAAACTTCATCCAGTGGTTTGAAACGGGGGGCTACAGCTGGGAGAGAAATGGCTTTTCCCTCCTATGCAACCTTACCCCCACCAGAGAAAAAAGAAGGGCCTTGATGGTAGCTGTATCCCCGACCTTTCTTTTCTGCCTCATGAGGTGTTGAGGGGAAAAAGCAGAAACGTTTACAGGTTAATGCTCCCCCTTAAAGTATTGACTGAGAAGAACTGTTTACAAGACCACAATACAAAGCAGCACAGGGAGGGAAGAGCTGGGGAGAGGAACAAGACTCCATCCTCCCTTGCTTGTCATCCTCCTTCTTCTGTCCAATTCTGTGCCCCAGCCATTAGTCGTTTCTGCTTGAATGGCTGCTGTGCTAGAAGCCCACTGAGCCTGCTCTGTATGGTAGCTGGGGAGGTCTCTGTTGTCCCTAAGCATTTCTCACAGCATTTACCTGTCTTGGTTTGCTGCATGGCCCCAACATGGAGGGACACCTGCCAGCAGTGATGTGACTTCCCTTTGTGACTTCCCTACATCCTCCTGCACAGAGGTGAACACTCCTTCCCCTGGGTTGGATTGCCTCTTACCATGTGGAGTCAGTCCCATGAACACCTCTGGACTCAAGGCATAATAATGCTTTGACTGTGGGAAAGCAGGCTGACAGTGAAAAGTCTGAGGCAATGGGGTCAGGACCTGGCTTAGGATTGTTACCATCAGCATCCCTACCAGGAAGAAACTCCACAGATCTTCACAGGTTTACACTTTGAGGATACCTGCTCTGGTTTTCATGCATCAGACTCTGCCTACTGCTCCCCCTCACTTAAAGAAGGTGAAAATGTCATCTGTGGCATAGAAGTCAGCATTCACAGCTGGCATTGCTACTACCTGGCAGATAACAGGAAAGTTCTCTGCATGTAGCATGTAAATCCCTCCTTGAGAAGCTCCTACACCCTCATCCTTCTCCCAGGGCCCCTGGGAGACACTGGGTCTTCTGAGGAGCACTCAGAAGGAAAGAGGAAATAACTCAAAGAGGAAATAACTACTTGGGGGGGCAAACATAACACAGGCTCTCACCCTCATCCTGACAGAGGTGAGCTATGGTTAAGTGTTGGGTAGATCATGGAGAGAAGGCTTACTGTGCTGCATAAAGTCATGTCCAGCAGGCAGCACTCATGCCTGATAGAAAAACCTTGGGGGAGATGGTGACAAGATTGTGCTTTGTTGGGTTGCTCAAAAATGGGACTAGGTGGAGAGGGCAGTAGGCTCATTCCCAACTCTGTGACAGATCTTCTACCCAAGAGGCAGAGGTTGGGACCTAGCAAGTGCAACTGGGATTTTGTCAAGACATGAAAGGAACCCTAAGAAAAGTCTGTGACACCTGTGAGAAGGTGGAGGATTTAGGAGATGATATGTTGCTCTCACTCTCATGAGGGACACTAAGTAGTCAAAGGAACACTCATCTCGACACTGCTGTCCTATGCCAGCACATAGTGTGGCTGCACGCACAAAGGGAGCTTCTTCCAGGCCATCCTTCTTGGGCTACTCCCAGGCCCTATTCTCACATCCTACTGTGCTCCTGTCTTCACCCTAAGATGTCCCCTACCCATGCCAGAACATCCATACCCTATACAAGAGAAAGACTCTTTGTGAGGCCAGCCCAGTGAGATAAGCAACTGAAATCCTGTTCTTCAAATCCACCTGGAAGTGAGGAGGTTGGATGATGCTCTTCTCATAGACATCCACCCCACAGCCCATGGTGCAAATCAGTTGGGAACAGCTGCAGAAACTTCATGGAGAACTTGTTCTGCTGAAGTCCTCTCCAGGTCCCTTCCTCATGGCAAGGGGGACATGAACAGAGAGTATTAAACTGACTACACAAGGGTAGCCTGAGCATAGGCATGTGTGGTGAGGAGAACCTCTGACCTGTAACAATCGTGGAGAGGTGGGAACCCTATACACCTCTGAGACCAGACCTTCCTGCCTTCCTCCACCACTCCTTGAAGACCTGGTTTGCCATGCCAAAAAGAGCATTCACAACCCGTTTCTCTTCACCAGCTCAAAAACTGGCTCTGAGAAGGCCTGGAGAATGCCTGTCCCTCCAGAATTGCTGGTGTTCATCAGCAGCAACATGGCAGGAGAAGGGAAGGAGGAAGAGCAACAAGGGCACAGAGCCTGTTATATGGCAGGTCCTACCCACCTTGGTCCTTCACATCTCTTCTCCTTCCTCTGAGGAGGATGGAAGTTTGTGAAGCATCTAGACAAGAAGTTCAAGCCTAGGGACCCTTAACAGAGAGGGACAGGGAAGGGCAAAGGAAAAGAAGGGAGAGAACTTCTTCCAGCAATTCCCACCTATCTTGGAAGGGGACAGGACAGAGAGAAAAGCCTCCACTGCTAAAGAAAATGAGGGAAAAAGTTAGTGATGGAAGATTTGGCATAGCAGGTGTACAAGGTGGACAAGGAAGCTTCCTAAATGAAAGTCCTTCCCTCCCACCCAAAAGAAAAATAAGTCTTCAACAGGAACAGAAAAATGAATAGTTCACAGCTGAGTTTCATGTCCAGTGAGTGTCCATCCCTGCCCCTCTCCTGCCACCAGGCCATTCCCACCCATCCACACTCCAACGTTGTTACCACAGTGTCAGAGCAGGATGCTCCTCCCAACCATCTGCGGGCAGAACAATGGTCCCCGTAACACAGTAGAGACAATTCGGTGTGTGTGTGTGTGTGTGTGTGTGTGTGTGTGTGTGTGTGTATCTGTGTGTGTCTGTGTGTGTAAGAGTTGTTGTAAACTTTTTAAGAAAAGGTTTTGTCAGTTTTGTATTTGTCAGGAGTATTTTGTTGTTGGTTAATTTTTCACAGTCAAGTGGCTTTATTTTCTGGTTTTTGGAGGGGGGTCTTGGTTTGTATTGTTTCCTTGTGAGGAAGAGTCACAGCTTCTGCTGAGCAGAGACTCCTTTCCAGTAATCCAGGATGTCATGCAAATCCTCATCCTTGGCAAATTGAACTTTCTTCCGCAGGGCATGCCCAGCTGCCATGTAAACCTCCTCCCTGTGATGCTTCTTGTAAGGCCGGAATCGCTCCCAGATCTTGTGGGTGCTCTCTGAGGAGTACTCGGGGCTGGAGGAGTAGCCCGAGAAGTAGTGTCTGGGGGAGAGCTGGGAGTATGTGGAATCTCGCTTGGACCGGGACAGTGGCTTGAGGAATGACACCCGCTGGCTCAAGGTGTCAGCACTTTCTTCATAGTAGAGGGCCGGGAAGGAGTGACGATGCTCACTGCAATGGTAAGAAGGCTTGACCTCCAAGTGGTGGATGGCACTTGGAGACACCAAGGGAAGACGATCCAAAGGGCTGTTTAGTGGACTGCCCTTCTCAATGTATTTGGAATCAGACTTGCTGAGTGGTGGGTGGTCAGGCACATCCAAGCTGAACACCTTGGCGCTTTTGATGGAGCCACTAGAGGAGACACTGCAGGTCTTTCTGGCCACAGCAGCATCAGCACTGAGCTGGCGCTGCAAAGGGTGGTGGGAGCTTTCCTTGTAGGGTGGGGAAAGAAAGCTGGGCCGCTCTAGCCCACTCGAGGAACCAGCTGGGATGGACTGGCACTCAAAGGCCATATCTGAGTCAACACCAGTCCCACCACCAAGAAAAGATGCTGTGTCCAACTTGAGGGCATCAATACAGTTGTTGATGATCTGGTTGACCTTGTCTACCTCCTTGGCTATAGTAGAGATCTCAGCAGCTGAGCCTTGGCCATTGTCAAGCTCCCTCAGGTCCTCATCCCGCTGGGTTCTCTCCAGTCCATCCCCACCACCAGTCCGCACCTCAATGTAGTTACCTTTAGTGGTGACTTTAGGAGTCTCCATCCCAGCATCCATTGATTTTGATGGGGGCAACTTCTCCCCAATCATGGAAGGGATGGAGGACATCCGTGAGACAGGAATGACAGGTGGCTCACCCAGCTTCTGGGAAGGATGGACCATGGTACTGGTATCAATATCTGATCCGTAACGCATTTCCAGAATGGTCTTTTTGACATTGAGTGACTTCTGTTTCTCCTCCTGCATCCTCCGCTTCCGCAGGCAGTAATACACCACCCCCAGGACAATGACCATCCCAAAGAGGCAACCCAGGGTGGTCATAATATAGTGTGTAGTGGTGGAAGTACTGGAAATAGGATCTTCCCTGCCTTTGCTCCGGGTTGCAAAGGTCAGGCAAGTATGGTTGTAACGCCTGTTGTTGCGGATAGAGGCCACACAAAATGTATAATCAGTGTGGGCCTTCAGCTTGTTGACAGTGACATATTCCTTCTTGCTCTTCAGTGTTGCTATGTCAGAAACATAGCTGTTGTTGTATTGGACCAGCACATACATCTTACTGTAGGGCATGGGGATGGTGACCATCAGGATGGCTGAAGTGATTGTGACATCATGTAACTTGATGCTGGGACTGAAGGAGGAATCAGTGGTGGAAGAGGCTGGAGGCTTGACTGAGAGGAAATCCCCAGGGCTGATGGCTGACCCCTCATCCAGGTCTCTCTGGGAGTCAGGGGTGTAAGGAGTTGGGTTGACCCTGGAGAGAGAAGGGATGGTGCCTCCTCTGCACATGGACTGGAATATGGTGATGGCATTGCGGTTGTGGTGAGGCCGAGGCACCAGAAGCGGATACCCAGCAAACTCCCGCGGAGTCTCACACTGGAGGCGGTCATAGTTCTTGGTGACATTGTTGAAGAGAGCCAGCCAGTTAAGAAAGCCGTAGAGGCTACAGTCACAGTTGAAGGGGTTGCCAGCCAGCTCACACACCATCAGGTTGCTCAAGCTGGTGAAAGTGTTGCCCTCCAGACGGCTGAGGCGGTTGGATGACAGATCAATGCTAATCAAGCTGGGGCACTCTGAGAAGGCAGTAGGGGTGACCAGCTCAATTAGGTTATGCTGCACAAAGAGGAACTGGAGACGGGCCATGCCCCGCAACATGCCTTCTGTCAGGTTGGTGAGTTTGTTGTAGCCCAGCTGTAGGACCTGGAGGTTTGACTGACCCATGAAAGCCCCATCCTCAATGTAGGAGATCTCATTCTTGGTCAGGTTCAAATCGGTCAGGTTGCCAAAGCGGTTGAGGGAGGAGTACAGCACCACTTTGAGTTTGTTCTCATTCAGACGCAAGTCGTGCACTGTGCTGTTGATATGCTGGGGGATGGTCTCATACGGGGGCTGGTTCTGGCTGCAGATGGCCAGCCACACATACCCTTTGTCCCCCTCAATCAGCCAGCAGTCACCTCGCACGGTGCCAGGGGAAAACAAGCAGAGCAGGGCAGCTGCCCACAACCCCAGGCACAGCATGGTCTGCAGTGGTGCCCTCATCAGGATGGGGGGAAAGAAATCCCCAACAAAAACCAACGCCAAATCTCAGGACAACGGCAAAAAGAAACTAGGGGGCAGGAACCAGGGTTTAGCAATGGAAGGGAATGAGCACCCCAGTCTTATCGGATGTCATCACCATTAATTCTTCTTGCCCTCTGAGTCAAGCCAGGAGCATAGAGGAAGGGGAACACATGCAATCTTCTTCCAGAACACCCAAAAGCTATGACCATGGATGTTTGGTGTGGAAGGGAACTACCTTGTGCTTCTTTTCTAAACAAAAATTCAGGCTGAGGATAATGAATCTTCTTCAATGCTCATGAGTGACTCACACACTTTTTCCACTTTTCTCCCCTCCCACCCACCCCCCCACCCACACCAAACCCACCCCAAAACAAACCCAAGTCCTCCCCCCTCTAGTCTTCCCCCACCCCTCCACAGTGTGATTTGGAAGAACAAGGCAGGGCTGCCTCCTGTGTCGCTCACGCTCCCTTGGTTTCTACTCCTTCTCTTCCTTCTTTCCTGGGTACCCTCTGAGAAGCTTCAGAGCTTCAGATCAAACATGTCGAAAACAAAAATACAGAGAGGGAAAGAGCAAGTGTGCACGAGAGAGATCCATCTGTCACTGGAATCTGGAAAAGAAAACACAAGAGACAAGAAGAGGCATCATTTGGAAGGGTCTTTGAGATAAGTGTACAGACAGCAATGTTTCATGAGAAGAGGGAGATGGGGAAGAGACACATTGAGGGGGGTGCAAGCAAGAGAGGTGTGGTACTGCCTGCCGTGCTGATAAGCCTTTGAGGAGGGAACACTTACGATGTATAATGTCATATCAGGGATATGCAGAAGGGTATCTGGGCTCCCTTAAGTAATGTGATCACAGCCAGGGACCTGGGGGAAGGCAGTGGCGTGGGAGTAGAAGGGGAAGGGAAAGGAGAGTGGGAAACATAAAGCTGTTATTGCGGGGGCTCAAAATCCCTAGTGTAAACAAAGGCAAGCCCCAAGCACAGCCAAAGCCGTGAATTTTCAGCTGCTTGAAAATGATATACACAGAATGCATGAAGCAGGGAAAATGCAGACAAGCTTCTTCCCCTCACCCCCCCCCAAAAAATGCCAAACTTTTTTTCCTTTCCTTCCTTCCTTGATGCAAGAGGGATAAATAATTCAAGCCACGTGTAACCACTTCTGCTCTAAAAATTGTCCCTGACTCTTGGTGCGTGGACAAGGCTGTTAAGGTGAACCAGTCTGGCTCAAGTACAGTGGGGGGGTGGGGAGCAGGCAGTGTGTCAAATACCAGCCTCCAGTCTCTCACACAACAATGCCAGAACTCCTAATCTGAAGCACATTATCCATCTACCCCCCACCAAAGAGAGGTGCACAGTTTATACCTTCATACTTTACTACCTCTCCTCAGGGCCTAGGTAGGCCTAGGTAGGTATAGACAGGCATACTTTACTACCTCTCTATATAGACAGGCTAGGCCTGTCTTTCTTTGTAAGAAAACACACCTTGCAGACAAAGTGACATTTGCTTGTTAAACCACAAAAAATGTATTTCTGGGCTCTGGGCTCCTGGTTCTGACTGTGAAGAGCAGCCTGGAGCACCCTTCTCTACAGCTACAGCTTCAACCCTTCTCCCACTGTGCTGAGACAGGAGCCTGGTAGGGGTGCTGTCAGGCAGCACAGAGGAAATAATTTCATACAGCAAATAAAACATGTGGGCATTGTGATTTTTATTTTTTTTTAATTTTAAGGAGAAAGGAAACACTAAAAAAACAGAGGAAAGTATTCTTGGTTAATGAAAAATAAAAAGATCCCCTCTTGCCCCTTTTATTCTGGGGGGAGGCTGTTCGCTAAAGATATCGCTGAAGCTTCTGCTGCAAAAGCTGAACCAATTTTTAGCACAGAGACACAAAGGGCAGAAATAAAATGAAGGAAGATAAATGAAGGAGGAGTGAACCCTTGAGGAACAAGGCTTACGTCTGTGGAGAAATCTGATCTGATTTGGGTCTGTGGAATTACCAGGCCAGCTGGATTAAGGGATCAGAGATAGTGTCAGAGAGAAACACTTAAATATTCAATAATCCAAAAAGTAAAGCCAAGAAAGAGAAGGCAAGGGGGAGAAGAGCTAGACCAATGGAAAAGACAGAGGAAAAAAACCCTCCATTCCCCACACCTCATTGTCTGAGGCCACCAAACTCATGTCACTTATGGTTGTCATATGATGGCCTTCAGCTCCTGCCTCAGCTTTGCCTCAGTCAGCAATGAAGCAGAAGGCAGCGGTTTTTACAGTCTGTTGCTTTGTTTCTCAGCCTTGTAATCCAATGAGAAATAATTTCCTGACACTGTTTCCCCAGATTCATCAGATAGGAAGCACATCTGGCTCTCCATAGGTTGGGACCCACAGGCCTCTGATATTCCTCAGCGCCAGTCCCCTGCCTTGTTCCTCCATTTCCAGAGGTGACTCCATGCAGAGACACAGCCAATACCCCACACCATCTCTGTCCCTTTACCTTTCTCTCTAACATCCCTTCACTTTGTGTGGAGTCTCTGCAACTCTTTGACATAATACCTAGGGTCTGGCCTTGGCAGGGCAGACCATAGAGTTACCTGCCCAGCCTAGGAGAGGGGACTTCCCAATGGTGCTCTGTACACGATGGTTTGCCCCAGTTTCCCCCCTCCCCTAATGCCCCTCCCCGGCCCTTTGGTTTCTCCTTTCCCTTGCGTCTCCATTGGTTGCGGGACCCCAGACACCTGCCCTGTCTTCCCTATAGGACCTCACCTGCCCTTTTTTCCACCCTCATACCTCAAGGTCATTGGCTGCCGAACCTCATACTTAAGCCTGAGACTGGCACGTGTTCAGCCCTTTTGCCCTGGATTTCCCTTTGGCTCCTGGAAATAAACCTGGCTGGAACTGATCTAATGCAAATGCCTTCTGCCTCTCCTTGCTGAGCTAGCCACGTGGTATGTATGGATGTGTGAGCTTGACTGCTTTGTCTGAGTTTCCCCAAGTGGCCTTTCCACCGGAGAGGCTTACTGGGTCTAGGTTCCAGCTCCACTCCTAAATAACACGATGTCACAACTTTGCCTGATTTCTTCCACTGAACAAAGGAGTGTCAGATACTATCATGCATTTTGCACATTGGTGCCCAAAGTATGTCTATCCCAGGCAGAAGCCAGGGGCAGTCCCTGAGCAAGCAGTGGAAATATTTAGGGATTAGAGATTTTAGCCAGCATCCTTCTCTGAGCATTACGTTCTGGCCTGCCTGTCTCACCTCACCAATTACTCTGCACAATATCCAGCTTCATACAGGAACATCCCAGCCCACTTGCTTTGACCCCTTCTGGTAAGGCAGACCGCTCTAAAAGGTGTGCTGAAGTCACCATTGCCTGCTGTAGCTTGTTTATGGTGCACAGAGAGAAACTCTGAGGCTAGGACCATGTCCCTCTGCAGCAACCCCAGCAACTCCTAAGAGCCATCCTATGCCACTCAAGGAGATGCACACAGGCAGGACAGAGAGGGTTTGGAAGGGCAGATGTCCTAGAAGCCTGGAAAGAGGTGGGTGAGTTAGGGGTGGATGGAAACAAAGGTGGTGTTTATTGTTGCTATTTGCCAAAACCAAGGGGCTCATGCTGAAATTCCTGCTTCCTGTCTACCTCCCAAGTGGGAGCCTTGTGTAGCCCTGCCTCAGCCACAGGCCACAGGAAGGGTCAAGCCACTCCTCAAGCCAAACTCATTGGTCCCCTTGGGTCCCCCATGTTTAAGAGAAATACATAGACCTTGACCTTGATTCTTCCCCCAATGGTTCCTGCCTCCCCACTATCATGCTGGTTTTAAGGCCCCTAAGTCCAGCCCAATTCATTGCCTACTGCACCCCTGCCCATTTCCCATTTCAGCTCAGCCCAATGCCATCAGTCCCTGCTACTACAGCAATGCCGCAGGAGTGCTGGTCTCCAACTCTACCATAGCTATGTCCTGCCCTCTAGGGAACGGCTGCTCCCTGACCCTGGCAATCCATAGTCAAAGGAAAGCCAGGAATGAGGGGCAGCACTGTGCCCTCCTTTAACTGTCTACAGCCAAAAGAACATAAATCACACAGCACTGGAGTTCAACAGCACAAGGAAGCAACACTCTGTCCTTTTTGCTGGCCTGAAAGGTGCTGACAATGGAGTTGGCTGTTTCCCTCTCTTGCTTCTCAGGCAACAGAGCAAGAAAGAACAGGGATGGAGTGTGGGCAGGGAAAGCAAGACCAGCACAGCAGAGAGCCAAGCAACAGGGATGCAGGAGTTGTGGAGAACTTATGGGCAAGAGAAAAAGTTTGGACATGGGATATGTTTTATAGGGAAGGTACAGGATAACCACCTCCATGTGCTGGGCTTATTTAGTTGTAGGGCTCCAACACTCTTCAGTGTCGCCCAAGATTTACAACAAGCCCTTGCCTCCTAGCCATCCTCATGTATGTGTGAGCATGAAGGAACAGCAGGGACATTCCACCTATGAAAGCTGTGCTCTCTTTGGCTGGCACAAAGTCAGCCTATCAGCTCCAAAGTGATATCCCTCTGCTTTATTCTCTATTAATTGATGCCTCAATGTAATTGGCATTTATCTGCAGCACTTTGGGGAAGAGCAGAAGGCCACAGAGATGGTTCCATTGTTCAGAGGAAAGAAAAGAGAAGAGAAGGTGAAACAGAGTGGGGAGAGTCCCAAATCTGAGTTAGGAGATAGGTGTCTATGGCCACAAACATCACTTTGACTTGGAGCTCAATGTAGCACAGGGGATGACACAGGATTGAGGTCACTAGGGAGACAGCACCATAAAATACAGCCAGTGAAAGTATGGACAGGCAGGAAAGGAGGCAGAGAGGCAAACTGGGGCCTGAGGGAGTGGAAGGACCAAAACTGAGAGAGAATACAATGCAACCAGCAAAGTCACATACAGCTGCAATTTGGGCCTAAAATTCTGACCTTGTCAGCCTTGTCCTCTTGGGGCCCCATGCACTGGAAAAACCAGCACTTAATTCTACCATTGCTTAAACGGTGCTAAGAGCCTCCCATTTGAAATGCATGCATTAAAATCCTGCCAAACACTCTTGACTCCTCTGGGGACACCCCAAAACCAGGCCAAAGCTCCTGCTGCTTTCTTAAGCTTCATGTTGCAGCTGAGCATCATCCCTCTCAGCTCAGTGTGCTGCCTGCTCCTAGCAAGCCTCAGGGCACAAACACCATCTCCAAGGGACTCTGCCTCCTCTTCTTGGTGTTAAGGTCCTTCCAGGATTTCTCTAACTACTTTCTGAAAGAGAAGCCTTTCTCAGAGGTGCTTGACACTTGAAATTCATGCCTTATTTGAAGGGACTCTCCCTATCTGCTGGGTAGTTTCTGTAATTCACAGTGGTCTGAGCATCACTGCAGCCATCCCTAATCACCACCCAGAGACTGTCCTTGCTTTTACACCTGGCTCTAGTGGAAGCACAGTGCCATGGGAGAAGCTTGCAGCACAGCTGTGGCACTTACACAACAGCAGTCCCTTCCCTCTCAGCCTTGCTTCCAGGGAATTATTGCAGGAGTTACAAGTCATGCAGCAAAGAACATGTGACTGTACCCAGAAGTGCTCCAGAAGCTCTGACAAGTCTGTGACCAAGAGAAAAGGGAGCAGGAAGCCTGATGACCTGTGGGTTTGTGACATGGAAAACATTTGTGCGCGCATGAGAAAAAGAATGCCTTCTACTGAAGATTCCCTGCCGCTCACCAAGAGTTGAGCTCACACAACACTCTTTCCTTTAATGGGTCCCAATGAAGGTTTCTTTCTCATGTTCTCTCTTCTCTAATTTATCCCTTATTTTCATGGAACACATAAGATTTCATCATCTCTCAGTTCCATCCCAATGTTACATTTGTTTGAAATCAGCCCCATAGCTTCAAAAATCCAGAGGTCAAAGGAGCTGTGCAGCCACACTGGAAAGTCATGCAACAAAAGGTGTTCCCATGTCACTAATCAGACAAAGCCTTCATCCCTTACAGGAGTTGAACTGATTTCAATGAGTCCTGTTGAAGGGCGTCCACTCAACCTTAGAGGCTCTATGAGTGCTGTTGCAAGGGAAATCTCATTCTTCAACTCTGGGCAGGTTCATTTCACCCAGTACAAATCCACAGTGCCTGTGGATAGAAAACTCATTCCTCTGAAAGCTGGGCTGGCCCTGCCATAAGTGGAGAAGAGGATGGCAGCTCCCAAATTCCAGCTGTCCCTGACATCTGGAAGCCCAAACCTCTAGGATCCCAGCAGGACACTGGGAACCAAGCAAGATCCCAGCTGTTTCTCACAGGACACCACAGCAAGGATACTCACAAAGCTCAAATTCCAGCCAGCCAGGATGGGATCCTGCATAGAAGAAGGGAAAAGGGATGAAATACAGGCTGCAGTACTGCCCCAAGGACATGCTGCTCTGCGGTCTTGCCCTTCGACCAGTTTGGGGCAGGGGAAGGAAGAATTCAGAAGGAAAAATACAGAAGGAAGAATTTGCACACCCAGGCTCAAACATGCTGCCATTGACTCCGGATCTTTGCTGGGACAAACAGCTTAAAGACTAACATGAAAAAAACCCAACACGTCGCTGTATATAAAGCCCTTGCTCTCCCATTGTGCCTCCCCAACGGCGATTAGATGCCTAATTTGTTAGGCAGCAAGAGAGAGAGAATGGGAAGGCTCAAGGGAGAAAAATGAAGCAGCTCAGAAGCATGAAAGAGAGAGCTTTAGAAGCATAAATCGTATTTTAGAGTGATAAATACTGGCAGAAAGGTCTTTCATATGCCAGTGGCTCCCCGGCAGGCCAGAAAGCCACTTTTGTTTTCCAAAGTGAAATGGTTACCTTTTATATTAATATGATTATCGAAGATTAAGGAGGATTTGCATCAAGCCAGCTCCACCCAGACAGCCTGCAGCAGCAATCCACAGAAGCATGCACATGGGGGTAGGCTTGGGAAACAGCCTTCTCCAGGTAGAAGAGCATGTCAAGGGATTAGAGGTGCCACAAAAAACATTATCAGCAATAAGGCTGCCTTCAGTGCTCTTCCTCCAGAGCGGGGAGGGGGGCCTGGGAAACATACTCTCCTTGTCATCCCATGAGCCCAGATATGAGGCAGTAGAAAGGCTTAGAAATAATTCCTGCTGGTCACGGGGAGGGAGCATGGGGTCTGTTTGACTCTCTGTAGGGACCTGCCACAAGGAATGTGACAGCAAGATTGGCTCTGCCTGGGGTATTGGTATGGATGTGAGTCACTGTAGAGAAAGTCGTGGCACTGTAGAGAAAGTCGTGGCACTGTCGGCTCCAGGCGTTTGAGGTGGAGGGGGTGTGTGTGCGCAGAGGAGTCGCTGTAGGTGATAGGATGGATGTGTGGGCTGGGGGTGGATGTGGTTTAGTCACTCTGTGAAACAGAGTACTGGCTCCTGGGGAGGGAGGAATTGCCATGGAGAACCAAGCAAAGGCTGTTTGTGAGTTTCTGTGTGCGTGCAAGTGTGTTTGCACCACGGAAAAAGGGGTGGGAGCGTTTGGCTGTGTGAGAGGTGCTGCAGGGGACGGGGTGGGAGTGCAGGCTGCATGTGCGCACAGGGATCATGGGAGACAACCAGTGTGTGTTTGGGAAATGGGCTGTAGGGAAAGGGCTGTAGGGAAAGGGCTGTAGGGAAAGGGGTGGGGACACTCTTTCTCTGTGTGTCCCCTGATGTGAATCACTGTAGTGAGCAGGGTGTGAGGGCAGGGTCTGTGCATGTGCATGTGCACGTGTGAAGGAGCTGCTCTAGGGGATAAGGAATGACTTCTGCTGTCTGTCAGCTACTGAGGGGTAAAGGGACAGGAATGGCAGCTCTGCATGAGCGTGTGTGAGCTGCTGCAGGTAACAGACCAGGAGTGGCGGTTCTGGGAGCATGTAGCAAACAGGGTGGGAGCACTGGTGCTATTGTGTGCTCCTATGCAGCATGTCCAGCATGAGATAAGGAGAAATCCTTGGGCTGTAAGCGATGTCACTGTGAAGATCCCCACCTCCTCAGGGTCATTGTGATGCCTCTGCTGTTCTGTGCTGGCTTTGGTGTCCTATTTCCTTCAACAAGTCCTGGCTCTCACCAGTCTGACTACAAACATCAGGAAGCTATTTGAGAGATGCCCTCATTCAAACCAAGCATACCTCCAGTATTTCTGGATGCTAAAAACATCCCCAGCAACACAGCAGTGCCAGCTCAGAGTGCCCCCAAACATGCTACCCTGCAGGTAGGGCAGGAAAAGGGCATGGTCCTTGCATTACAGCCTACTACAGTTGCTTTCTGGGGGGATTCAGAGCCGAAGGAACCACACGTGTCCTGGAGTAGCAATCACTTCCTGACATGCACTGGCAGCCATTTGCCCTGTGTAGGACACCTTCAGGCCTGAAAACTCCTGCAGGGCACAAGCATTGGCATTCAAGCATCCTTCAACATTCTCTTGCCTTCCAGCCAACCTTTTCCTGGGTGGCCACCTGAGAGATACTCCCTCACTGGCAGTGAGATCCTCAGCCCCTCAAAGCTCTTCCTCTGGTCAATGCATGCTTGGATTCAGGAAGAGGAGTAGCTTCACACTGGACAGGGCATTATGTTTCCACGTGGATGCTTCCACCTTCCTTCCATCCTCCACCCTCAGACAAAGGCACAGCTCAGCCCCGCTGGGGAGGGACCCTCCTCCCGGCCGGCTCGCCCACCTATATTTCAAGCTAGCATCTGACATGCATTTTGACACAACCGTGCCTCCCCTCTCTTTTCCCCACTACCTTGCCTTGTTTAGAGCCCGGTTTTTTCTTCCATTGCCAAAACACAATGACTGTTATAATTAACTGATTATCTCAGTGCGACAGCTGCAGTCCTTTGAAAATTAGGTTGAATAACAGGATCCTGCCGTATGGTAATTTCTTTTCATGTCTCAAATATTTTCTCTCTCTCACTTTCCTTTCTACCTCATTTCTATTTTTCTTTCTTTCTTTCTTTCTTTCTTTTCTCTCGGCCCCCTCCTACATTCTACCAGCTCCCTGACTGCACAAGCAGTATCTTTGGGGGAGACAGGCTGAAAGGCTCTCTGCCTTCATCAGCTGTTTTCATTCCCTTTCTTTTACTACCACATCTCACAGAGAAGCAGTGCTTGCAAGCAGATTCATAAACACGTCAGGAAAATACGTGCCCACCAGAAGCAATGGTCAGGGGTGCTCTCTGAAGCCCCATTGCTTCNTGCATGCAACTCTGCCACAGGGAGCTGAGTGCAATACTGCAGCCGAGTGGTTTGCACTGAGTTAGCCAGAGTGCTCTACCCACCCACTACCCGTCCGCCTTCTTGCTGACTCAGTATCTGCCCCTGACTCACCACTTGCTCACTGAATGGGGACTGGCAGTACTTACACGGCATCCTTCCCTCTCACTCAGGCAGTAGCTCTACCACTTACCACCCCCTTTCCCATTATCCACCTACATCTGTCTCTCTACCGATTCAATCAACCCAAGACAGCCAGAAAAGCAGCTTGCTGGGAATACAGGGTTTCAAAATCAAAACAAGAACTGCTCCCAGCTGGACCCAAATTAGAGGTTCTGGAAATCTCCTCCTCCAGGACTAGAGATCCCCTGGCCCTAGCTGCAAACGGAACTGATCCATTCACAGAAGTGGCTGGACTCCTTGGCCTCTGCTTGGGCAGACGTGCTAGCACACAGCGTTTCAGGCTCTGAGGATGACCAACCAGCATGTGGGATGGGTCTGTTGGAATGGTGTCTGGGGTTTGGCAACTGAAAGGTTTCAAATTCTTTATGTTCTGGACTCAAGAAGTCTCCGATTTTGTTGTTGACTGCAGTGGGAGCAGTAGTTAATTATTCTCAATGCCTGGCTTGAACTCATGCAAAATGTCTTGGTCCTGCACTGCTTATTTCAGCCATGTCTGTAATCTATACAATATCATCTGTTATACTTAAACAACACTTTTTCCTTCTGAAAAACAGGGAGGGATTCCTCCATATGACATGTCCATCACAGCCTAATACTCCTCTGCAGAAGCCAGTTCCAGCTGGGCCCCGGGCCTCTTCCTGCCTCCTCAGCACAGCCATTTCCTCTCCTCCCATGGAGTTCCACCTCATTTATTTCCTTAATCCCGACTCGGTAGAACAGAAACTCTTTGTCACCATTATTCTGCCAAAAGCCAAGTAGTTTTATAACAAACACTCATCCGTTCCACTGTATTTCAGCAGTCTCCAGCAATGCTTCTCCTCATTGTCCATGATCTCTCTCTTTTCATGCTTTGCCATCCTCAACCCTGCACTTTCTCTCTGCTTTCACTCCAGGCCCTGTGATAGCTCATGGCACTTATAGCACATCTCCTCTTTCATTCACTGTCACTTATCCAAATGTTACCTTCATTTATTAATTCTTCTTTTTTCTAGTAGCATCCTCCTCTGAGTGCTTTGTACAGTCCTACTTACGAATCCAATAATAGTATTTTCCCAATGAGTGAGTCATATACCCCTTTGCTGACATTTAGAATTCTCCTTGTTCTTTGAAACACGTTTATTCATTCCCCATCTCTACAATTATATATGTCTACTCATGGCGTTGCATTTCCTACAGCAGCTGTGCAGCGAACAGATGATCTGTGAAAATAACCCAGCAAAATACTTTTTCCTCTTGGTACCTTGACATCCTCCATTTTAATTATGTAGGCCAAAGCTAATTCAAGATATGATGGAATCAAAAATAGGGGACAGCTCAATTTAACAAACACCCCACCCTTTCCTTTGTTCTTGCACAGTCCAGTTTTCCATCTTATTTCCCCACCTATTCTCTGCTCTGCCCCTTTCAATGCTATCAGCAGCAGAGCACATGGAGGCTGCAATTGTTTTTGGACCTCTGATTTCATAGGTGCAGAAAATATTTTCAGTGAGAAACAAACTTTGCTTCAGATTGTTTTTGGGCTGAAAGGATCAAAAAAAAAAAAAAAGGAGCATTACTCAGCTCATAAATGTCTTACCCACTAATCCATGTAATAGGTACTTCATGGCCAGGGAATGATGCTTACCCCCCTAAATGTCTCTCCAGGTAACCCTAGAAAGCAATTAATCTGGCAGCCCCTTCTTGTTCCTCACTGTGGCACTATTCCTTTCCCCACAGTTCTTTGCTTCTCTTCGAGTCCTTAGTCACCCTCGCATATTCCATATTTTATTTATTCCTTACTATTCCTCTTAATCTGCATAGGCCGAACCCGAAGCTCCGGAGTCACCCTGACTCATTTCCTACCCAGGAAAAGCAATGATTTATATCAGTGGGAAAGCCTGTGATGTCAATCTGGACAGAGACTGATTCTCTGATACGGGGACTCCCGCATGATTATTTCTTGTTCTCACTCATTCAGGTCTCCATTTAGCAACATGCTTAAGCATGCACCCAACTGTAAACCCATGCAAGTGCCATTCAGCTTCTCAATTGCTTTCTTCTGCAACATCTGTGTTGATGGTTTCCACTTCTTCCAAACACAACAGATTCTCCCTCTGTGCTTCCTCTTCCTAACCTCTCTGTTACCCACTCACCAACATCCTTCCTCTTGCTTTGGGAAATTCTGGGGTTTTTCCAGGTTTTTTCCTTGGCTTGTTTGGATTTTCTTATTTTCACTGCTGCCCGGGGACTCCAGCTTGTAATTTCACCTCCCTGTTCCCAAGATTGCTATGTTGAATAAAGCACTGACTTCCCCCTCTTCTCTCCAGCATCCTGAAATACTGAATTGGGCCACTAAGGAGAAAAGCAGTTGGCCAGGACTGCTGTCTCTGATACTGAAACAGAGCTGGCAGTAATATTTACAGGCAACTTTGAAAGCTCCAAGGATGGCTTGTGGCCAAAAATTATGATATCCACCCCCTCTTTTTTTTTGATGATGTCTTCTTATGACTCAGTCTGGTCCATAAGTCAAAATAAGATTTTTCTTTTTACCCATCCTCCCTTCAAGCAATGAGAACAAGTGCCTAAGAACAGAACGCTGTAGCATCACGGACAGGACAAGTTACGTCACGAGTAATGCAACTTGGGGTGTCCTTGGTAGCTTTAAAAGAAGCAGAACAAAAGGCATATGTCCTCTTTCTGGAGAAATGAGTTTTGGCAGAGCTAAACTGGCAACTGCCTGAATTTTCTAAACTTAGTTTTATCTGTAAGCAAAGCAAGAAACACACAGGAAGCAGAGACACGGTGACATCAGGGACTCATGATTTCCCAGGCTCAGCAAGGAGCTGCCGTGCCCTTTATTATCCACCCTTGTGCAGAGGCAGAGCCTTGAATAAAGGGGATGGTGTCGGGGGAACTGTGACAGCTGTTTCAAAGTGGGGCTGTGGCGTATCAACCCAGCCTGCCCACACACCCGGACCTCTGCCTCCAGCCACACAGTCTGCAGCAACAAACAGCCACTCAAACGCTTGGTAAACGAGCAGTTCAGCCCGAGACCACTTAATTTGCTCCTTGCCTTCTTTGTCTGCCAGTGGCAGGGAAAAAGGCATGTTTGGAAATTGGCAGCACTGCATATAGCATTACCAGGCTGGAGTTATACTGACTGCTAGACTGCTACAGGAAAAAAATCCAAACAAAACTAAACAAAAACAAAACAAAACAATTTTTTTTAAAAAAACACCACAGCACCACCACCCCCTCCCCCCCAAATCCAAACCAACCAAACAAAAAAACCCCAACAAACAAAAAACCAAACAATCCCAACACAAACANAAAAAAAAAAACAAACAAACAACAAAAAAAAAAACCAAGCAGAAGAGGGGAGCAGGCTGAGAGCTGCGAAGAAGGGTGGGGTGTGAGCGGGGGAGATCCAGGCAAAGAAATAGGGAGAGAAATGAGACAGTACTGTATCCAAGAGTAGATTCTGTGATGATGGGGACATTAAGAATATGATAGATAGGCAGGGAAGGAAGGCAAGCAGACAGAGGAAGGTACAGAGAAAGAGACAGAGACGAAGGAGGGAGAAGGAAGAGAGAGAGGCAGAATTAATTTAGGAGGAATATACTGAAAACATAATCTTCTCAACAGAGTTAAAAAAGAGAGCGAGAGAGAGAATTAAACAAACAGCGACAGGAAACTGAGAAGGAATAACTTTTTTTTTATGAGCTTGTTAACATTTGTGAAGTTAAGTAACCCTAAATTTATGCCATTAATTTGCATGTATTACTTTTTTTTTTCTGTGCTGCCAGTTTATAGTCTCTGTGAAACCTTTAAAAAGTGGCTTTTTTTCTCCTTTTCCCTTCGCCTGTGTTAATTAAGGCTTGTGATATATGTATATTTTTACACTGCTGCTGTGCTCTAGCATTTAATCATGAAATGGCCCTTTTTTCCTTTTCTTTGGGTCGCTCCTGCCTCATCCTTTCCCCTCCACAGAAACCTGAGAAGGCCTGCGGGTCCACCCACCTGCACCAATCTGCGAGCATGCCTAGAGCCAGACTGAGATCCCATGATCCCAGGCCAGGATTCTCCCTGTCAAAAAAGGCAGCTTTCACAACAGGGAGAGGATCTTCAGCTGCTGAAGGGTTAACAGTTCCAATGCACTAGGGCATTCACATTGCCATACTGAAGCACATGGTATTTACACATTAGCAATCTCTGGGGAGCCATAAATCGGATTCTCAGGGGAAATCCAGCCAAAGAACAGAGTGAGATTCCTAATGAAGGAAGTCACAGCCAAAGCTGGGGGAGGCACAAGTCACAGATACCCTCTAATCGGCTGCTGGAATAAAAGGGGACGCAGGTCATCCTCCAGGGCTTTAATAGCACCTAGAATTATCTGCCCTAGGATGCACACAGAAAGAGCTGCTGTAGAAAATGCGAGTCCAGTTTCTCCCCTGCTTCCAGGGGACCGCACCACACCAGTTCTCAGTCCCTCCTCTCCTCCCAAGGACTCTTCTTTCTGGGCAGACAGATCTCTCTCCCAAGCACATTGCTGACTTTGGAAGTGCCCAAGGCCAACACAAAGCGTAGCTGGTGGAGCCCTTTTGGCAGCTGTCCCAGTGAGCATATTTCTGAGCTCAGCTGGACAGGAGTCCTGGTCCTAAATGTGCTTTGATTGCTTTGCTCCTCTCCAAAGGCTGTTTCTCCCAGCTGTAAGCAGAGTTTGCTGAAGCAAGAAGCAGGTTGCTAAGCCTGGTTTGGATGCTGTTTGGTCCTTAGTGGAGCTGATGGGACTCATCTTGTTAAAAGCCAGCTGAGCTTTTACAGTGAACATTGAACCACGAACAGTGAACATTGATTCAGACCTAATCACCCTCCACGGGAGACACAGCAATTGGAGGAGGGAATAAGGGGGATTGCTGGTCACAGAAGATGTGGTGCTCCCTCATCCCCTATGGAATAAGCTTGTGATTTCCTTGGGGTCTGACAGTGGGGTCTCGCCCCACTCTGGAGGGTCTCTGCTGAACTGAAGTTGGGAAGGAGAGGTATTGGAGACAGACCAGGCTTTCCACTGTCATTTATTTTGCCATATGGGGGTGTTAAGCACCAGAGAGGATATTCTGATTTACTCCCTGGCTTACCGTTGCTGTGGCAACGGGAGAAATGCAGGCCAAACCAGCCTGCATCTGCAGTGTGGGGGTAATAGGGAGTTCGGATTCCCATGTGTGTGTGTTTGTTTGTTTGTTTGGCTGTTGCAGGAGCCACATGGTAAAAAAGCACCGATGCGATGAAAAGGGAATGAGGTCTGAATTGTACCCAGACAAATACACCCTCCTCTCATGCAAAAGCCAAACAGTCATGCATGCAGTCCTACTGAAAGCACACACATGTGGCCTTTCTTCGCACCACAAGTACACCCCTGGAGCTTGGGGTCCCCAGCTGCTCTCCCACCCTTCAAAGAAGCCGGGCTTGTTATTCAATAGGTACAAAGCCCCCGTGCACCAGACACTTTGTAGCTGGGCTGCGAAATGCAGCGAAGAGTCTAGGGCGCCCCTGGTGTCAGCAAGAGAATCTCCTCTGCTGTCAGACCTACACATCCCAGTCAGCTGTGATTCTAAGGGATCATAATCCCCCCATTGGTTACTGAGCAAATACTCCTCCCTGAAAATACTCCTCCAGAACATTGTAGTGACAAGTTCTTACTTCCCCCCCACACACACTCCCCAAGCTGATCAACAAAACAAACTCAGCCCTTTCCCAACAGTCATATCCCTGACTGGGAGAGATGGCCTTCATTGCCAACATCAGAGTGAGCCCTCAGGTCACATAAACTGGCCTGCTGCAGATACCAGCCTCCAACTGTGCAAAGTCATGAGCCTGCCAGCACAATTCCCACCCCAGAAAGCAGGCTGTAGAGCACAGTTAAGTACAGCCTCTTTCCTTCCCTCTTCTCCAGCCTGCTGGAACCTGAGTATCCTCAGCCTAAACACTGGCCTCTGGAGAAAGGCTCCATGTCCACTGCATCAAAAATATTAGCCCCAGAGACCTACTTTAGGTTAAGTGGAAGGAAGGAAATTATTTTTCAACTGCCCCTCATGGCCCCAGAACCTCTCCCTGCAGTGCTGGAAGCAGAGAATAGCCTTGCAGCAAGACAAAGTTGCTATTTAGCCATACCATGATCTGTTCTTCTTTATCCCACAGTTGATAACAGGCTGAAGATAGCATAGGTGCAGGGAAGAATGGCCTGGTAACAGGACAAGGACATGGTTTGCTCAGGCATAGAGACTTTGGAGTTCCTGGAAATCAAACTCCTAATCAGCTTCGGGGGTCCTCTGTTGCAACTTTTACAAAGGAGGGACAAAGTCCAGAGAGAGATAGGTTGACTTTCCTCAGACTGGCAGACCAAGAGCCTGTGATGCAGGATTTCTTTATGAGGACAGCACACTTGGGGTGAGACATCAACAAAGACAAGGGATGTCACTGAAAGGCTGGTGATGCCAGTAGCCTCTTGGCTGCTGCTAGTAGTGACATTGAGATTAAAAAAAAAAGGGGGGGGGGTGCAGGGAGAAACAAAGGCACTAAGATTGAGCTGGAAAAGATGAGGTGATGGAAACGAGAGGTTCTGCAGGTATGAAAAGCTTCTACAGAACATTGTGCAGAGAGATGTTCCAGTCAATCCCAAGGAGGACAGCCGCAGGGAATGTGTGGTGACTGCTGGTGTGCTGCAGGAATGCTGAGTTTTCAGAATGCCTGTCCAGACAGGGTGTGCAGGAGAGGTGAGACAGGATACAGATTCACACCCCTTGACTCCTGGCTGCTTTTTCTGCCATTATTCCTGAGACTCCATTTGACCTCACTATTTTTACACACATACACATATCAAAAAACAAAGAAAAAAAATAAACACTTTATTTCTAACCTAATCAGCCCTTCTCTCACTAATTAGCACCCTCTGAGCACATCCATAGGCTGTGAGAGATACTCTGGGGCTGATAATGACCCCCAACCTGCAGTTGCATATGCTGAAGGGTCAACAGAGCCAAGAGCAAGCTGTGGGGAGGCAGGGAACAGAGTAACCTCTGTCATTGTTTTTTTTTTTCTCTGAAATGCGGGATGACGGAAAGGGGACACCTCTTTTTTGGCAGGGCCACTTGTGCATCCATGTGTGTGTGTGTTTTTCTGTGAGAGAGAGTGAGTGTGTGTGCGCAGACGTGTGTCGAGGAGGGGGGAAGCTGGAGAGGTTTGGAGGGAGGGGACTGGAACAAAATTCTGGCGCTGAGCCCAAGCCTGAAACACACGCCAATTTGTGCCTCTTGCTGGTGGTAATGAAGGGCTCCGTTCAGGACACACGGGACACTAATTAAGGGGCTTCAAAGGCAGCTTTCTGCAGAGTGCTCTCTAAAGGGGGGCTGAGGGAAGGAAAGAGCACAAGAGGGGGGTGTTCTCCACTCAATGGAAGACTTCTGGCTCCTAGTGCTGCTGGGGAAGGCACTTTTTCTTTCTCACTGTCTCCCATAGCAACTCCTCCTAGCGAGAGCTGAGAAGGTGCAAGCATCTGGCAGCTCCGGGCGAGCCCTCAGCAGCCAGCAGGCAAGGCAGGCTTCGGTATGCACAGGTGGAAAAGTGGTGTGGCAGAGAGAGAGAGAAGAAAAAAGCTGGAATTGGGCAGGCAAATCGGTGATTACAAAAGTAGCACCTATAGTAACAGGAGTTGCCATTAGTCTCCAGGGATTTGCAGGGACAAAGCTCTGGATCTCTGCAGATCAAAACTCCATAGTTGAGCCTTGTCAACTTCATCCCATCATCCCATGGGGTTATTTCATATGAAAGTGTGGGTGGGGCAGACTTTGTGAATAGGACAACAGGCAGGGCTGGGAACATGCCTCCATCGTGTCAGTCTGGGCATAAGAGCTTCTCTGGGCACCAGAGACAAACAAAAACTGCACAGGCACCCAAAGAGCTCTAGCCCACTCCCACAAACTTCACAGATCTTGGCCCTACAATCTCTAATCATTGCAGAGTCACTCTTAGCTGAGTGTTCCCGTGTCAAAGGAAAAGAGCCAGGCCACGGAATGGGTGAGTGACTCAGCCATGATCACCAAAGGAGGTCTCAGTTCAACTATTCTGCTTCTTACCTGTTACCCTCACACCTGCCTGCCCTCCCTCCACTGAAATAAACATGAAACACCAGCTCTGGTAAAAAACAGTACTGTGCTGAGATTGATGAAATGGGGACAGAGTGTGGGAGGAAAGAGAAGAATAAATTGGCAGGGAGAGCAACAGAGTGTTAGTGAGAGACATGAAGAAAGGATGAGTGAGAAAGGTGGGGAGGAAGAGAAAAGAGAGAATAGAGGGTTATCATGGATTATAGTCACTGAGCCATGCACCACACAGAGAGAAAAAATGAGGGAAAGAAAAGAGGTGATATGAGCACATGAAAGGGAGAAGTGAGAAGAGGCCCACAAAGAGCAAGAGAAGCAGACAGCTTGAGAGATGAGCAGTTTCGCTGATCCTGCACGACAGCATGTTGCCTGCCATCACTCACCACCCCACAAGCTGCCAGAATGCCCCACAGCTTCCCTTGGTTTCAGACAGAGCTGTCTTCTCTTTGCCAGGCAGTCTCAACACCACACATGGGTCACCTGGATACAGCTCTTTGGGAGTCAGGACCAGCCCTGCCACAGTGAACCACAAGTACACATTATTTTACCAAGGTGAAGCAGAAGGCTTTCAGTACTACTCTAACACTTCTTCACAGTTGTTTTGTTTTAACTAAACAAAAGTTAGTTTTTCTAACCTTTCTGCCCTCTCCTGTTCACTGTCCTCCTATGCACCAGCCCACATTTAACTGCTTATTCCACATGACCTGCTCTATGTCTCCCATGTTCAGTGTCATCCAGCCACAAGCACGGCCACCTGCAGCCCAGAGCAGTTCAGCAGGGCTGTGCCTGCCACTGGAGACAAGGAAGGAGGAGGCTCACCCTGGAAAAGCACTTGAGATGAAACTGGCTGAGGTGTGACTGAGGCCAGTGACTGCCCAGAGCAAGGAGGACAGTGCAAGGCAGTTCTTAACAGCAACTCTTGGGCAACAGTCTTCACATGTATATCTAGAAATTCCCTGTTTTTTCTTACTACTGCCCAATGGTGAATCTTGCTGCCCAGCCTGAGCGGTTTCTGAGAAGAGCTGGTCAGGTTCCTAGGCAGGCAAAATTAAAAGGAAGTTGGATGCAGAAACACATTATGGTGCTAGAATCAGCCCTACAGCAGGTCTTGCAACTGCCTGGGCTGAGGAACATCTGGGGTCTGCTAGGATCTGCAGAGAAAGTAGATCAACCTCAAGGCACAGTTTCAGATGCAGTTGCAAGACAGCCTTGGAAGGGCTTAGCTACATCACTGACCCTTGCCTCATCCAAGCATAACAACCACGGCACAGGCCAGACAAGTTCAGGGCACTCATGTGCGCTGCCTCCACCCATCCCACAGACCACCAAACACTTCCCATCAACTGCTAATAGCTGCTGAACCTTTACAAGAAAACCCACTAAAGATCTAAATCAAATGGGAGAACAGAGCTGACCACCAGCCTCTTCTGACCATAGGGGAAAAAACAGCCAAGACATTCAGGTTCACAGAAAGAAACCAGCCTTAGTTTCCATGGAGAGAGGATACAGGAACACTCTCTACCTTCCCCCTTTGTCTCCCAGTTCTTCCTTCTCCCCCTGCACCTCACCTTTCTGCTCTATGCAATCTAATTTGGACACCATGCCAAAGTCAGATAAACAGGCAACAAGCAAATCACTCTTACTAAGTTTGAACTTATTATTAAAAGAAAAGAAAAAAAATAAAATCATGAAAAGAGGGAGAGAAAATCAAAACTGGGATTATAGGCTTAGCAAGCATGAGTGCATATTCAGCCTACACTATTCTCTTTGTGACTCTGTCACACCGGTAGACTGCTAAGAGAGTTATACCATTACTAACATGACAGCATTGTCCTATACAGCCTGGATTAGAAATCCCAGTGACTGTGTGGAGGGGAAAAGTCCCTTGGCAGTGGCAGGCACTTGGCCTCATGATGCCTTCCACTCACAGCATGCTGGCCAGGCAGGGAGAAGTATTCAATTATCAGACAGGCTCTGCCTTTTCATAGGCCAGCTTTCTTTCATTGTCTGGCTGCTTTCTCCCTGGCCAGTGATGCCTGAGAACGCTGTCACGCAAGACAAACTCAAGATGGTCCAGGCAATTCCTGAATCAGGCAGACTTCTCATAGCTGAACCCCTACTCCTCCTCATACATACAAAACCATCTCCAAGTATGGACAGGATTCAGCCTTGAAGGTGGTGAATATCTCATTCACCAACACAGGACCTCCAACAACAGCCTGGAAAAATGGATCTCCTTGTTCTCTGCTGGGCAGGAACATCAGTCAGTTTGTGATTCCTTCACATTTCTCTGGCCTAAAAATCATCCTGCTGAGCTGAGCCCGATTGCCCTCATTATTTCCACTTCTTAAGCAAAATCACACTAGTTTTTAAACACATCAAAGACATGTATGTTGCTCTGATGCATTTTTCAAATGCTTCCTTTTCCAAGTAATCCCCATATAAACATCACCCAGAACACCAGAGCAATCAGATAATCACACATACCCTCATCCACTGTTTGCACCCTTTGTGATGTCCTTAGGGACCGTGTTTCCTCTCTGGGACCGTGGTGTTATAGTGTGTCTGTGAACTGGCATGGATTGACAAGAAAAAGGCAGCTGGCAACAATAAATGCATCACCCCAGCCAGGATGCAGAACGAGGAAATATCACTGTGTAATGTGGTCTCTCATTGCTCTGGCAGCAGCCAGAATTCCTGCTTATGTGGCCACCAATGCAGGGGCTCAGCTTTGGTACCACTGAAGGACGATGAGCTGGATGCTGCATGAATTGGCTGTGTCAGTCCCTGGGTCTTCAGAGAGGGAAAGAGAACCTCGAGTGAGAAAGGCAGTGAGCTGAGAGGAAGAAAGAATTGGGTATGCAGTGCCTGGAGGGTGAGGGTCAGGACCAAGAGTAGCAGAAGGAGCTGCCTAGGACAGCTGCTCACCCAGATGGTCCCCAGTCTGTAGCCTTCAGATCTTGCCTTAGCTCCAGCCCCGTGGCTGGTGCTTGTGGCCTCATCTCCCCATATTTCTATTCTGCATCCAGTAAAGCACTGGTGGGGCAGGCTCTATACCATTGCAGGAATTGGGGCAGGGACCGTTCCTCACGCACAGAACCCCAGTACTATTTTCTCTGTCCCAACCCAAAGAGGCAAGGGAAAAACCACAGTTTTTCTTTCCAGAGCTGCCCCGGGGCTAGGATACAATATTTTATGGCCCAGTTCTTAGCCTATTTGCATTTTGTATTTTTACTTCAACTGCTGTTTGTTTCCAGGCCTTTGGGTTGCCTAATGATTTTCAAAGCACTGTTTATTTTAATCCCTCTAATTTATTAATAAATTAGTTGGCCTCGAAGTGCTCAGGAAAGAAGGGCAAGAAAGTTGTAACCAGTGCTTTGAATAAAGCATCAAACTGTCATATGATCACATCAAAGCAACAGCAAGCAGATCACTTTGTTGGCTGTATCATGATACAGTCTCATAGGTCCTCCAGCTTGGTGTCAGGTTTCTTCATGCATGTCACCCTGCAAAACTACCCGGCTCACCAACTTCAAGGATGAAGTAAAAAATAGCAATGCCCAGAGGCAGCTCCCTCTGAAAAGTCTGCCCCTTCTCACCCTCCGCGTGTTGTGAGAATGTAACATGCCACCATGGTGCAGATAATATAAACCATGCTGACATCCACGTGGATTTGCAGGCAAGGCTGTAATCTTCCTATAAATCACAGGTGCACTCAGCCTCTACTATACTCTCTTCAACCCAGTGCTCTGTGGCGAGGCTATAGTTTCACACACAGGACAGTCCCTGAAAGACCAGTGAGTAAAAACACTGCTAATCATGCAAATGAAGTGCTTGGAATCTCGGTTAGTCAGTCCCAACAGGAACATACCAGGTATTCTCATTACCAGAAGACAGCTCACAGATCCTGAAAATCCTAGGGGGTGCCCTCAAATAACTTTTCCCATCTCCAGGAAAGCTGTGAGTGTGCCCCATCATGTGTTTATGAACCTGCCCCCATCTAGGGCCTTAAGACCACATACAGTCTTTTGCAGCTGACAACTTCATCACATCCTTACTGCTGCAAAGACCATTTGCTCCCAGTGATCCCATTGAGATAAAGATCCCCTTTCTCCCATCTCACACTGACCTGTCAGCATTGAACACATTAGTCACGGGCTAGCATTTGCCAGGGACACACGACTGGACTCGCAGGAAAAAGAAGCCTCTCCCTTCTGCAGTGGCAGGGCTTACTGCAAGTGTACATCTTGTGCTAAAGGGCTGAGGTGATTCCACAAACAGCTCTCTGAAAGCAGCCTGAAGTTGCTGCTGGTTGTCATGATGAGTTAGTTGTGCTAGATGTCCTCCAGAAGCACCATTCTGCCTGGGAATAGACAATGACTACTGTTTAGAGGGGGTGAACACATCCTGCCTGAATGAGCTGATTACAACAGCCAGCACGGCTGTCTGGCACCGGGAGGACACCTGCACCCATGTTCTCTTTATATTTGTGGATAAATTGACAAAAACAGAGATGCCTCAAGAAAGGCAATGGTGGGATAGAAGCTCTTTCATACAGGATGCAGAAAGAACAAAAACATTTTTGCAGTGCCAGTTGCAAAGTGGATTCCAGAGTGCATCGCCTTGGTGACATCCACAGGTCCCGTTAGTGCCAATACAGCCTGAGCAGAAATGAGCCCAGCCTGGATCTGCACCCATCTAAAGGCAGGTGCCTGCATGCTCAGCAGCTCAGATGCAACACATTTGCAGACAAGTGTATCATCAGGAGTGCCAGGTCAGGCACTTTCCTGGGATCAGTGGTCACAGCAACAGATTTCTTCCCTCCCCACCACAGATTAGGCCCACAGCTCCAGGGGGCAGCTCCAGTTCCTCCAGAAACATCATTGCTGAGTGTATTGCCATAGCCTCAGTCACCCTAATAATATTTTTGCTTCTATTCTTTACTTAAAATCCCCCTGCTCTCCAAGCTGCCTCTCTCATCTAATGAAGGCAAGCCCAGGGCCAAGGGCTGACTTCCATAATGCCTGCTGGCTCCCCACCACTTTGAGGGGTGCTAGCCTGCCAACAGAGCATCCCCTCTCCCTTTCTTCCTTCCCTGACTCCATGCACTCCCACCACCTCACCACCTCATGCCAGCACAACAAGGGCCACCTCGGGAGGTACTGAGACTCCTCACCCTCGTTCCTAGCTCTTTCCTCTCTCTCATCTCCTGCCTGTGTGTGGACACCCTGGTGGCACCAACCCGCCCACTGGGAGGGGCACTAGAGACATTGTGTCTGCCCTTCCCTTAGTACTCAACATCTGACGCCTTGTTTTGAGGGCGTGTCAACCGCTCCAGCAGCCTTTCCCTCTCACCGGACCCCCAGAGTCAACAGGCAGTGATCCATGCTGTGCAGGAAGGAAAGCGATGGCATAAATCCCAGCACCTAGCTCTGTGTTGTGGACAGGGCATTATCTTCACCCTACAAAGGAAGTGTAACTCTGCTCTTGGCTTGATTGTGGGCACTCAGTTGATAAAGTCAGGTTATTACCTGCATGCCCTGGCAAGGAACCAGCTCTCCTGTGTGTCCATCTTCCCTGGGGCAGGGAGCTCCCTGCTTTAACAAAGCCTGATCGCCCAGCGAGTTCTCCTGTGTGGCAGAGGAAATAGGGATCTTCAAAACAGGGTTTGAATTGAGTCCTCACCTTGATGATGTACCACTTACAAAGAAGGCCAGGGTGGATGAACCCTGATCTTTGCTCTCAAAAATGTGCACCAAGTGATAAGGACTTTGGAGAGAAATAACAAGGGGAACAGCATCTCTTGGAGCCTTCCCGAGAGGAGCATAACCAGCTCATGTACTTAAGGCCATAACCTTTCTCATTCTCCCCATAGGCCTCTTGGTGTCTTTTCTTCTGTTGTCTCTCTGATCCCTGAGCAAAGAGCATAGCCTTAGCAACTCAGCCTCTGCAGGGAAGTCCAAGAAAGGCCAAAGCCTCCAGGATCATGCCCTCCTTGTCCAAGAGCAGAGGAAAGGACCATCTGCCTCCAGGATGCCGTGGCAAACACTGAGGCCTGGGAAAAAGGAGCAGAAATTGACCAACATAGAGATGCCTCCCCCAGGCCTCCCAGACAAGTTGAAAATGGTGGATTTTGTGAGCTTGCCAAAATTTATTATGAAATTAATAAACCTCACAAAATTATTCCACAAGGATCCTGCCCAATGTTCACTTTAACTGTGCTTCATTGTTACATTTCACAGCTACACACCAGGTGCTTTTCTGCTGGGAAGAAAGGGGGCTATAAAAGGCCTATCCATGAACGAGAGACTGCTTTGCACAGAGTGGTGTGTCTGTGGGCAGGGAGGAGGGCAGGTATTTCTTCTCCATGCTCTTCAGCAGGAGTGAACAGCAATGAACATGCTGGGAAAGGCCAGCAGCACTTGAGTGAGGCATATGGGTCTTTGTGTAAGTGATGCCAGCCAAAATGAAGAGAGCATTTCTGGGTTAAATCATGTTCAGTGTGTCCATAAAACTAGCGAGTGCAAACATCCTATTATGAGTGTTCACATGTGACATACCCACAGTGGCCCTGGGACGTGCCCCCAGCCCATGAGCGTGTGAGCCAGCCCCATGGGGTGTGCATGTGTATTGTCTGGCTGCCAAAGCACCTGCCCACTGGGGAACTTTCCATCTAAACCAGCTGACAGCTGCTCTCCTGAGTTTCCTGGACACCAATAATGTTTTCCCTTTTCTAATCTCCCTGATGTAAATCCATTCACAACGAGTGCCTAGAGACTTTTAATTCCATCGGCATTAAACTCACTAAAACCTCTATTACCAAAAGCTTTTAGGATTTTCCCCAGAATCTACAAGTCAGGTTCATAACATGACAGAACTCCACCTCTCTAGGGTGTCTGAGAAATTAATTCATGCTTTCTAAATGCCAGGATCACTGACCAGACATTCAAAGCATCCCCTTGCCATTAGTAAGCTTGAGTTGCTGGTACAACACAGCCCTTGCCAGGGGCTGAGCTGTCTTCTGAAACACCTCTAACAGTCTGAGAAGAGCCTCCTCCCTGTACCAGGCAAGAGCAGATCACTGCTACAGCAAAGCAGTACCAGAGGTTCACAGATGCTGTGTTAAAGGGAAGTGGTTCATTTCAGTGCTGCCTTGCTGCATTCATAGAGCAAAGGTCTGGCAAATGCTTCACAACACCAATGCTTCCTGTTCCAAAACACGTGAGAAGGTAGTGTGGTCTCACCTCAGTGCTGCACACAGGCAGGCACTGTAAAAGCACAAGGATTATCCAGCTGCACCTCAGTAGAAAAGGTGTCTAGGTGCTGAGACAAATTGGAAGGGGTTGTGGTGGAGGGGTCAGATAGCTGTGAGTCACTGAGTGAGGTTTCTAAATGCTATAATACTCCAGTGATGGTGCATTTATCCTTTGGCCCTGGAGGTTCATTGGCTGCTGTAATAGAGCAGAGAGATGCAATCATCTTTTGATCCCAGAGGTCTTTTTAGGTGCTATAATAGCAAAGTGATGATCAAGCCATCTCCAAAGCCTTGGGGTTGCTGGCACACAGCATGAGTGACGTCAGTGTCTCACAGCCCCCACAGTTCCCAGCTCTTGGATTCCAGGAGAGGTGTTGAAGGTGTTGCTTCCACCCCAGAGGTTTGTAGACGCTGCAGTGTTGTCAGCTTTGACACACTGCCAAAGTTCCCTCTGGCCTCACAGGAACTTTTAACCACGTGGAAAGGGGTGATACTGACCCCAGGTCTCTTGGCACTGGGACACAAGCCTGGCTGCTCCCACTCTATCCACATCAACTGCGGTGGGTGCAGCTCCAAGCTACCCACCAAAACAAATCACAGCTCGAAGAATACAAGAGAGCGCACATAGATCCAGTAAAGAGCAGCATGCAAAGATGATCCCCAGTGGGGTTTTTTTCTGGCTTAAAAAAGTTTCCCTGTGCAAGTAGTTACTCTGCTCACACGTCATGTGCTGTCCAGGAAGAAGACATACTTACAAGGAGTCTGGGATTTGTGTGTAGCTACTTACACATTCGTAGCTACACACAAATAGCTAGAAATCAAGCAGGCTCAGTTAGGCAAGCTGTTGAAAATTTCAGCATCCTATATCACGGACTCAGGAAAAACAACAATTACAGTAACAACAACCAAACAAGAACTGGGACCATGCTCCTGCGTAGGGAATGCTGTTGGATATGGAAGATATGTTTGTAGACTCAGGCCCTTACACTGAAAAGAGGAGGAAATAATCAGATAAGGTTTCAGGGTTTCCATAGGCTCAGGGATTTCTCTTCTCCCTTCAGCCCCAGCAGATTTTTAATTCTGGGCTCCAGCTTGGCCTGGAAGTTTTGCTGGAAGGTTTGTAGGAAGGTTTGCTAGATACCTGTTATTCTGGCACTGATTCCTGCATCCATAGCTCAGGTGGAAGATGGAAGCATGGACAATCTCCTAGGAATGTCTGGAAACTTTGCAGGTTAGGTGCCTGATCTGAGGCAATATCACAAGTTTAGGTGGGTTTGCACCTTTTCTGTGGCAGGGCTGGGGTTTGGTTTTCCCCAGAACAAAGTTCAAACTCAGAGGAAGAAAATTCTCCTTCATACTATGGATTTCAACATGATTAGACATGAACAGAATTTCACTGCTCATGTCCCAGCAGGTAAGATGTACACAAGGGAACAACCATTCCAGGTCAGAGAAATGTCCAGACTGGCTCTCAGGAAAAACATCACTGAAATCTGGGGGAGAAAAGGTGGGAAAACATCAAAGCAGACAAACGAGGGACAATGTAATCCTGTATCAATTTTCTTATTTCCTTCTATGAGTCGCAGGCTAATATAGGCTCTGAAGACTAAATCTGCAGGTTCAGGCTCCAAAACTGGGCTCATCCTTGGTTAAAGCTCATGGGGGTACTCTTGTTTTCCACAAAACACACAAGCCCCCTAAGAATCTTTCTAAGTTCTTGGACCTGACAAATTCTCATGTATTAGACCTCCACAGCTCAACCCTGTGAACATGAATCCCGTAATTTTTAATTTCACTGTGCATTCCTTCACTCCTAGGTGATAAGGAAAGGAAGGACAGATATCCTCATATGTCTCATAATTTTATTTCCTCTCACCATACACTCCCAGTCTGCTATCTGACACCAACAACTCCTGTCTCCTCCATATCTTCACTTGGGGGTGTTCACAGGCTTGCTCTCACCTCAGAGGCCCTTCAGTTCTCCAGCATCCCTTCAGAAACAGGCTGACCCGGGTTTGGCTTGCAATTCCAAATGAAGCAGCACTGCAGGTGTACCAAGAGCTCTTCCAGAGCCCTCTCTACCAACTGCCTCTGCATCCACACAGCTGATTTGCCTGCTCAAGGACATCACAGCATGGGGCAGAGCACTGCAAAGATATTCACCTACACTTTCACTTGGCTGATACTCTTGATTCAGGACCTTTTGGGTATCTAAAGATTTTTTAGTCTGCCCTGCAACACACATTACTTTGAACATACCAATATTCGGTTTCATTCACCAGAGCACAGTGCTTTCATTTAACTTAGTTCTCTTTCCCAGGCATTTCCTACAGCCCTTTCTATCCACAGCCAACATAATAATTTTGTCTCATCTGCTGATTTCCATACAGCATATCTCTCCTCCCACCTTTCCAATTCATTAAACAATAAGGTAAGTCACAAGGGATTTAGAAGAGAACCTGGAGGCCACATTAACCTTTTGCCATGGTGAAACTTGACTGTTTAATCCCCTCATTCTTTCAGTCTCCTACTCAGTTTTTGATCTATGTCAATATTTTGTCTCTCACTGACTGCTTAGCTTCTTTAGCAGCTCAAGTGCGGGATCTTTCAAAGCCTTTTGGAAGTCTAAATATGTTATATCACTTGGTTCTCCTTTATCCACTGCGTTATTGACACATTCAAAAAGTTGCACGAGATTAGCATGATGCAGTTTTCCCTGCTGAACCCATGCTGGATAGGGCCTATCAGACCACAATCTTCCAGATGTCTTCAAGCACTGCTTTTTAATTATCATTCCCACCAGTTTACCAGATACAGATGCAAAGCCTACTGATCTTTAATTCCCCGGATCATCACTGAAGCCTTTTTTTAAATATAGGTACAACATTTGGTCTTCTCCAATTCCCCGAATCAGTAGCTTTTTTTTTTTTTTCCACAAGAGATTGAATATTTCTGTTAGCAGCTCAATCACTTAAGCTCCTTCCAAACTCTCAGATTTAACCATCTGGACTTGATAACTTATTGTTCAGGAAAAGGGGGGCAGAGGTTTAGTAGTTGTTGGGAGTTTTTTTCACTGGGTTTGTGGTTTTTTTAATGAGTTGCTTTGTCCCAGCATCCATTATTCAACCAGTATATTTTCCAACAGATCCTCATCTAAGCAGATAGGAAAAGAATCTCACAAATACTGTTGGTAGGGACAGCTGATACAAGAGAAATCATAAGAGAATTCAGTTCCCCAGCAACATCCTAAAAATGGAGATACTGAGTCACTTTAAGCACAGGAGGTGACTGGAATTGATCAATGTGAGTTTTCTTGGATAACATCCATCCTGTTCTGACCAACCAGGCTAGTTTTGCTCATTTGTTTGGGTCTCTTGCTGAATACTGATTTCCATCTTGACCCCAGAAGATTCAGGGCAGGAACAGTGCTAGCTTGATTATATGCAGCCTAAGGTGTGATGAAAAGGAAGTGACCTCAGTGCTGGGGGATGCATGAACCTGGGAGGAGATGAAACCCAGCGAGGATGAAAGGAAGTAAATCAGAAGGTGAGCAGAACAATGCTGGGCTGTTAGCTCCAGTGATTGCCTTTCAACTGCATCAGCCACACAACATGAAATGAAACGGGCAATGCTGGAGAACTCAAATAAGTAGCCCCATTATATGAGTGTTTCTCCCTTTGTGCCAGACTGGTTCTTGATAGATTTCGCCATGCTGGCTGGCTTTAAAAGGCATGGCAGTTAAGATCGGGGCACAGCCCTGATGTGCCACTCACTTTAAGCCATACTTTCCACTGGTCCTACAACAAGCAGTCAGGGAGGAAGCCTGAGATGCAAAAGAAGCACCCACAGGTTTATGTCACAATGAACACATGACTGGCTGTGGATACATGTTCACCTGTCAACCTGCCTGCAAGCCAACACTGGCATTCCAGCTTTTGGAAACCATCACATCCCCATCAAAAGTGACACTGAGAATATCTGTACGAAATCTACCTACCCTGTGACAGACCTGGCATACCTACCTTACCTGATGGACACGTACTCAGGTATATTTTGTAAAAGAGGAAGAGAAATTTCCATAAATCCCTCTTACCTAATTGCTGCTGTTCAGTTCTTGTGGGACATGTTGATTGGGCAATTGTAAAATAAAATGTAGAAAAAAATGTGTCGATTGTTGAATTCATTCCCTGCAGACACTGCCTATGTGGGGTAATGTGGCCACAAGTTTTTCGGGGGAGCCATCTAAAGGCAAGTCTGTGCCTCCCTCTAAGACCTCACCAACATCCTTCCAGTACAGGGCAAGGCAATTCTCAGCAGTGTTGGGCAGCACATTCACTTCCTGTGGCTCCATGGGGCGAGGGCCAGGAGGACAGAGGACACAAGGAGGGGCTTCTCAGCCATATTCCCTCCTCCATATCGGGAGCAGACAAACATGCACAAGGAGAAGGCATTTCAAAACAGGACAATCACAGGCTGGCTATTCCCTTAATTAAGGAAATGGTTAGAAGAGGAGCAGTTTACTGTGCAGAGCTGGTCCTCCTGCTACAGAGCTTTTGAGACCACATCCCTGCTCAGTACAAACGTGGTCAGGTCAAACTCTAGTCTATAATATCAATATAAGATACTTCCATACCACATTGTCACTGCACGGACATGCTGCTCTCTTTTTGCCTCCCTCTCCATCCCTTTTCTTCCTTTGCTGCTTCTATCCTTTTTCTCTCAGGTCCTCCCTCTTTCTCATCTCACCTCCATACTCTGTGTGTCTCAGATTCCCCTTTCCCTCTGCAACACCTCCCCCCACTGCTTGCAGGTCTCCACCACCACAAAGCAAGAGAGGGCTCACACTGGGATGAGACAGAGAAGGAACTTGGGGGAGAAAGAAGTCTTCTTCATGCCCTGACTTAGCCCAACAAGACTCCCCACACATGAGATGCAGCCCTGCTGAAGGTACCTGTTTGGGCTGGAATGAAGCAACATGGATACTCACACAGATCTGTTCTACTGCACAGGGCATAAACCAGGCAGAGAGGTAGCATGAATCCCATCCAGCTGCTCTTCTAGCAAGGCTTTTAATTTGTCTCCCTCTCTTCACACACACTGGTCTGTCATGTGTGTGTATCTCAGGGCTGTCCTCAGCCACTTGGCAATGGCTGTGCAGAGGGTGCAAGGGGGAGGTGAAATGACAGGGGGTGGGGATGGCCAGATGCCAGTCATGGCTTGTACCAGGGTCCTCTTAGTCCCCTGACACACACAGACACGTGGCATGGCTGCTCGGGGAGGCCCAGCCAAGAAGCCTGTCCTTCTCCACTGAATCTCTACTCTGTTTCCCAAGTGACAAGCCACAAACTCCCTTTCTCTTCCCAAACAAACAGAGGCTTGACTGAATTGCTGCCTTGGCCCTGGCACGCAGCCCCCTGGTCATTACAGAGTCTCCTCCAGCACCCAGCCCCCTGCGAATGACAGCACTCAGCCATGTCAGCTGAGTCCACAGGATGAACCTCCCTTTCCCCACAGCATCCCTCTGTGCAGCCTGTATGTTGTTCCCTCACATCCCTACTCTCCAACCCCCTCCTCTCCCACGGTTTATGGCTACTGCCTGTTCCACATAAAGGTAGGGGAAACTGCGGAACAGCATGGTGACCAGTGCAAGAGTTTGCTAGGATTAGGACCCTTAGTAACAAAGTTTAGTGTCATCTCTTGATTTTAAACCTCCAAAAGCTCATTTTGCTGGAATTTATAGTAAAACTGACTTCAGACTGCTAAACCTGGTCAACAAATTCTCCTCCTAATCACCAGAGACTTGCACACATCCACAGAAAAGTGTGACGTAAATCACCCCTCACCACTTTCCTGCCCTTTGCCCCTTCAGCACAAACAAAATTACCTCCCTCAGCAAGACAAGCACTTAAGTGACAGACTTGGAAAAAGTCCCTACAGCATAACAGAGGGTTTGCACTCATACTCCATCCCAAACGGGCACCCTGCCTCCAGTGGGACTGGCTCAGCCTCCGTCCATGGTGCAACCCAATTTTCTGCCAACATGATCCTATGAGGAATGATAATGCCTCTCCTGGGCCCTGTGCACTGACCTGTAGAGTGGTCAGGGCTGGAGAACAACATCCTCCTGCTGAGACAATGCTTCCCTTCCCTCCCATTCCTCTTCAGTGTGATGCCCTCCTCCCAACCAATGCCATCCTCTCCAGCATCTTCCTGGTGTGGGACATGCCTTACTCCCAGACTGTAATTTAACCCTCTTTCAGACTGGCTTGCCTGACAGGAGGGACTGAACCAGGCTGGCTGCAGCATGCAATTACATCTGTCAGATTAGCTGTAGCACACATGATCCAGAGCACGTGCCAGATATGGCACACAAACAACACTCCAGCCAGCAACAAGATAGGGTTGTGCAGACAGATAATACCTAACACAACATAAACCTTGCCAGTACAGTGTTAAGCCAACATTGTTTTCTAAACAAATCTCAAGCAGCAGAGTTAATTCATACTGGATCAGCATTTTCTACCATGGAGCTGCAGCAGTTTTGACCCAGTACCAAGCTCCCTAGAGTTGGATTTATTGTCTTGTCCACCCCGACTCCGTGCCAAAGCCACGTCCTGAGAGGACTGAGGAATTTAACCAATGCCAAATGACTTTGGAGGCTCCATATGGGAAGAGCTTGCTTTCTGCAAACTCTCCAACAATGACACTGAGAGCAACTGCATGGACATGCTCCCTGCCAGGCTCTGGCCAAGAGGAAGAGTGACACATCAACAACATCAGGGTCACTTGTCACCGGCGACACATGCACGCACGCAGTGGAGGGTGTGAACCACAGGGGAAAAGATCACAATATCATCAGTTGGCACCAGCATCCAGAAACAACCCCACTGAGCAGCATCAGCCGTTCCCAAGGCTGACCAAAGCTGCTCCTGCCCGGCATGATGGTCACAAAGGAGGAGAAGTGAGGAACGGGTGCTGAAATAGGGAAAAGCAGGACTTAGGGCAACCCAGAGAAGGAAGAATAACAGCAAGAGGCACCAAAGAGAAGTTGAAGGCAGCTTGTGTAGAAGGGTGGGTACTGAAGTAGTGGGTCAGGGCATTGAGGAACTGTAGTTGGGGAAAACTGATGGCAGAGTCCTGGAGTGGCAGCAGAAAAGTGCACTGGAGGATGCAGTGGAAGATGTGCCCTGGGCAGGAGGGGAACAATCTATCACCTCCTTCAGGGGACACCGCACCAGCACCACTGTTGGGGCTGCACAGTAACACAGACCCTGCCAGTCCCTTCCCCTCAGAGAAACACAACAGCCCCCAAAATCGGACTCAAAAAAACTCTGGTCGCTGACACAGTCTGTGCAGAGCCTGAAACTACAGCCTGGCAGGTTGCAAATTCCCAGACCTCCCCTTTAAAATTCACTCCTCTGAAGTTGCCCACCACTTTGCCAGCAGCTCATTGCTTTAGGGTCTATTTTGGGGAGAGGCATCGCCAGGCACGTTTGTGCTCCTTGAGCACTGGCAGCGTGTCTGGGCCTGCCCAGGCACTGGGAGAAACAGCTGCTCCCACTCCCCTCCCATTTCCACACCATAGCAGCTCCAGCAGCACAGAGAAGTGGCATGGAAATAGTGCAGCTGATCTTCCTGCTTTCCCTGCAGAGGAGCTGAGGAAAGGAGCACTGAGGGCAGCCCCAGGCAGCAGGAGGCCCTTTCAGGTGCTCCCAAGAGCTTTGCACCCCAAAATGGGTCAGGCTCTGCACAGGGCCCCTTCAATGCCTGTTCAGGGCACACAGCGTTCCCTGCTTATGAAACACACTGTCTCCAGTAGGAAAACATCCTTTCCAGTTGAGAAGGAGCACCAGGAGACAGCAGATAAGCAGTGACAAAGAGCATGCCCATCAACCCAAAAGCTGTGGCAGGCTGGGCTGGGTTTTCAGAGGAGGTACCTGGCTAGGAAATGGAGGCCAGCATCTTCTGTGGGGAATCAGAATCCCCAAAATATCTATGAGATGAGGACGGAGGAGGAATCCTCCCCTCTATGCCCCACTCCGGGTAGCATGATGCCCACTCCTGCTCTGCTGCAAGCTGCATTCCTGAGGTGGCCCAGGCCACGGCTGCGGAGCCCACCTTTGCTGCTGGCCAGGCTGCAGCAGAGTCAGCCTGGCTGCCCCTTCTCCCGAGAAATAGGGGAGGTGGAGGAAAATGACGAATCGAGAAGAGCAGACAGGTGTGTGTGTGCCCAGGGAGGATGGGAAAGGGGCGGAATCCACTCGGGACTGCGTGTGGGGGACACACAGCTCTTCCTTCGGCTGCTCTGCAAACAACCCCTCCCTGCACACGCATGCAGAGCCGCAAGGGAAGGGGCCCAGAGGGGAGGGAGCAGCTCTCCGTTGTGGGGAGGGCGCTGATGAAAGCCTAGATTTTGTTCACAGCAAAGCAGAAACCCCTACCCTTCTCTTCCCTCACACCTCTGGGGAACAACTAACGAGACAGAGGGAGGGCGGGATGGAGGGAGGCACAGACAGAGGTGCCGAGGTTGGCTTACCTCACAGTGCCGGCGCTGGGGGTGCCCGGGTACGCGGGAGGTAAATCCAGGGCTCTGCTCTCCTTGGCGAGTGCTGGGAAAGGTCTCTATTCAGTCACATGAAGGAGTGGTCTGTGAGTAGGTGCTGCAGCTCACCTCTCGATCGAAGCTGCCATGGATTCATTGCGAACGACTTCGCCTTCTGTGAGGAGAGGAGGAAAGGGGAGGGAAAAAAAAAGGAAAAAAAACCACCAGCTTAAGACTTGGAGGGTAGATTCACTTCTTTCTTAGGTTTCCAATGGCAACTGAATATGCCACATATGAAGATTCGGGGGGGGGGGG